>JAODJW010000117.1:20703192-20722274 GCA_026777045.1 Hyperopisus bebe | reverse complement strand
GCCTGACCTTGGACCCTGAGAAGGTTTTTTTCCTCCTTGCTTAGGAGTTTTTCGTTCCTCTCACTGTCATCATCTGGTTTTCTACCTCTCATGTCTTTCTCTTCCTTTTTCCCTGTTTTTGAGTTATTCTGTCTTATTGATGCTGTAATGTATTACAACATACCCATGTAAAGCGCCTTGTGGCAACTGTGGTGAACCGCGCTATATAAAAATAAATTTCATTGAATGTATATACATTAATCCTCTTTCATAACCACATTCATATGTTTTTCACGCTTTCATGCACGTTCATATGTTTTTCATGTCGAGAGAACCCCCTCCCACCCCAGAGATATATAATCTCTCTGCCATGTCATTAAAATTCCATCGAGTGCAGTGGTTCTCTCTTGAGCTCCATCACTGGTCAGCAGTGGGAACTCTGGTTCAACTACTGCAATGGGAACATTAAACCCACCCACATTTGTGCAGAAAAAGAAAATCATATGCCGTGTGTATGTATGTTGTGGTTTTCCCCTTAACATGTGTTTTGCACACGGTATTCATCATCATGGTGACTGTATTCTATATTCTGTACTGTATTGTTACAAACAGCCACAACCTTAATTATGCCTTTTTAAATTAGCAGGCTACTTGTAGAAAATAAACCTCCAGGAGAATCTCCGAATTTATATATTTAATTTCTGTTACCAGCTCACCAGTCAACGGTGTATTTTTTTTTAATTAAGCCTGCGTGATGTGTGGAATTTGATTTAAGAAAGATTTCATATCATTACTATCGTGTCTGCGGTGCACTGTGGGAAATGGGGGTTGTTTACTGGTGCCATGTTTACTGGCTGTATCATTCAGACTATACAAGTCAATAGAATCAGCTCAGTACAGACCCCCCCGCCTATAAAATACTGTCACTCTTTCTTTGTGGTATGGCTGTTCTGGGTTTTGTTTAAAAACTTTTGTTTGTATAATAACTTATATATAATAACTGTATAATAAGAGAAACCAGGCTTTGAAATCCCAAAATGGGGGCTGGGGGGGTTACTGTGCAGGGGTTAATTGATTATATCCCATTGAGTCAGGCATCCATCCATCCACTCTCTGAAACCATTTATCCAGTTCAGGGTCTCCAGGGGTCCGGAGCCTATCCCAGAGGCTTCAGGCACAAGGCAGGGAACAACCCAGGGTGGGGCGCCAACCTATCGCAGACCCCACACCGCATTGAATTAAAATACTCTTTTCTCCCAGCTTGAATGTGGTGCACCAGGAAAAATTGAGATGTTCCTCTGAGCTGCAGTCTCCCACTCTGAAAGGCATGGTTAGCGTTTAGCACCGGTCCCCAAAACTATAGGCCAAAGGTTTCTTAGCAAGTGTGCTTGGATTGTAACACCTTCCTGTAGCTGGAGAGCAGGTCACATATTAGAACCTCAATGTACATGCACTCTTCTAATGTTCCATTTCGCACAATTATGACTCTTTATCTCCCCACAACTGGTGATAACATTATTTATATGACCAGGTGGCATAATACTACAAAAAAAATGTTATAGTGATTTATTACTTACCTTTATTTAACCAAGGAAATTTTTTGATATCAAGATCTCTTTTACAGAAGAACTCTGGCCAAAATGACGGCGTGAAATGGTAACAGTACCAGTAATGATAGGAAGAAAATCCAAGGAAGTAAAAAGAGAGAAAATATCACCCTTTTCTTTGTCCTACATCTTCTCCCGCACTGCATTCAATGTAATGTGACCGTTTCGGTGGGACTGCGGGTTCCGTTTGCATCAGTGCAATTTATACCCTGTCTGGCTGACTTAATACTAAAAAAAGAAGAAAAAAAACACAGGAGTATTAGAACTCCATCAATAATGTATCACATCTGCACATTACATTATATAGAAAGAAAAGTTCCAATGAAGCCTGTTACAGCAGGAAGCTGTTTCCATTCGGGGGAGCTGCTTTAACCGTTAGTGCTGGGAAGACCGTAAAGAGGAAATGACATGTCCTTTTCGTGTCGAACAATCGGAAATATTTATATTACAGAACACAGAGCATGCACGCACTTTTTAATTGGCAAGGTTTGTCAAGCCATTCCTTAATATCAAAGCTATGTTATCTTTCATGCGCTTCTGCAAAACGCGTTTCTTCCATGAGGCCTAGCAGCTCTTCGTTCTCACACACTCCCATCATGCTTTGCATTGTTTGTTTTCAGGTCTGACCACTCACAGATCTCTTTAAATTGAGCTCGAGTGGCACTCACAGGACGTCATGTGGGCACTGATTATTTTAATTTTTGCCCCTCTCCCCATATGAAGAAAGCCTTAAAACTTGCCACTTGACAGTTCTAGCATCATTAAGGCTGATTCACGCGGTTTCAAGGACATCGAGATAAAGTCCTGTGCCGAATCACTATTTCAGCGCGGACGTGGGCAAACCGCAGGCTCTCTGATGTGCATTCAGATTGCATTGACACAAGTCTGCCTCCTTTAATCATGACGCCGCATTCGGCCAGTCGCTCAGCATCTCCGCTCGCCGTTTTCATGGCCGTATAAATCAAACTGAAATTACAACTCCTTGTCTTGCCCCCATTCAGAGCTAATTGGGATGCAGGAGGAGACGAGGGAAGCAGCAAGCTGCATAATTAATCACCCCTTGCTCTCAGCGCCTGCTAAATATTTCCTCGGATATCGCAGGTTCTCTGGCAAAGGAAGCAGGCGGGTTTCCTATCTGGAGCGCCTGAAAGCAGCACAAAATGAGCAACGTGACACTGGGGACGGCTGCTTAAAGATTCAGCTTTTCGCCACAAATTTGTGTGCAGTAAGCTCCAGAGGACCGATCCTGTGAGATAAATATTCCTCAGTATAAAGCAGTTAACATTCTGTATGGCTTGACTATTAAGCAAATACGTAAGTAAAACAACATTACAAAGATTATATTCAAAGTGCATATTGTTTGTTCTAATTTCATTCCTTTATTGCTCTTTAAATCACTTATCTTTTAACTAATTTCTTAACTGATTTCTAAATCACTGTCCTAACTTACAAAGCCATCTCATAATAGCTTGAATGAAGTCATTATGTAGATGAGGACCTAACCTCTGCTGCTGATGAACTGGTAACTGAGAGGTAACCCAAAGACCGGCCTGGCTCCAAAACAGCCCCCAGTAAAGCACACACCAGTACTCAGAGCGCCATTAACACAGCAGCTTCAAAGGATTTCCCCAAAGAACAATGTGCCAAGAATACAGGCAATGAGGAAGCCACCTCACACACAGTTCTGGTCACAGGCATGGGACAAAGTGTCATTTCAGTTTTAAAAAACAAGTATTTCATAATAATGCTAGTTAATATTAATATCTAATTTAATCCATAAATTTTCCAACTACTTATGCTTATACTTATAATTAAATAATTACCAAATGCTTTCTCCATAGACAGTTTTATATCGAGAAAATAATAATAAAAAAAAAAAAACATGAAGTTTTTAAAGCGACTCATTTAAGAAACCAGGTCTTTTTTCATCTCTGTGAATCACACTCTGCCTAAAGTGTAGATATTTTAATTACAGATCTGCAATGTACATTTTTTTTTACTGGAGGTGCATTGATCTTTGAATTGGTATCGAGACTGATCCAGACCTATTTGGCGGATCACGTACTGGCCATATGTGACCGATCCATGTACGATACATATTTAGTTTTCAGCAGTCTGTAAAATGATAGCTCCTATTTCTTGTTAAATCTATTTGTACAATCAATTGCATGACAGCTCTTTCTATTTTATGTTTTTTGCGGCGTTCAAGCTGAACGCTAAGAACATCAGATAAGCGTAAGAACATATACTATAATAAAATATTAAAGTGAGAAGAGCTCTTGTATTGGAATCTGTATCAGTATCAGTAGTTGTGTATCGGAAGTGAAAATGTGGATCAGCCCATCCCTTTGTTTAATTCTGAGACAATATTGCAGTAAAACATCAGACTAGACCCAATATTTATAATTAGACATCCGAAAGATGTTAGAGAGATAAAAACCTTGTTTTTTATAAAGCTGCTTTATCTAGATACTTTATCTAGATCTCTCAACATCAGATGCCATTTCTGGATGTATTAAATTTGTCTTAGTTGCACTGAAATGGTGTTATGAAGACTAAAACTGTTGTTAAATCACACTTACAATACGTTGCTATAAACAGTTATGGCTGGACCTTGCTCCCTGTGCTACAGTACTGCGAGGCCATTGGCCTGTATTTCTGAAAAGAATTCATCACATCCTGAAGCAGAAGTAGGTTGGAATTAGCTACATACTTAGCTTACAGTTTAATGATATCCAGTTTTAAATAGCAGGGCAATTTAAGGAGGTATTTGAGGTTAAATACCATGCTATATCTACAGCTGTTGTTCCAATAGCATTACAGAACCTGACCCTGTAATCTTCTGCTTCATCCCTCTCCGTTGTGCCATCTATTTCCTGGTATCCTGAACATCCCACAGGATTTAAAACCTACGTCTCACAGCTTGGTGCTGTGACTTGGGACTCTGACCCTTGCTACTCTAGAGGAAAGAGACTCTCATGTGGTGTCCCTCAAACCGCGCAAGCTCCTTAGAGCTCCGCGACAAAGATCGGGGTCAAAGCCGAAGATGTGAGAAGCAGCCAATTCCACAGTTGGCATTTAACTGCTGTTGTCAGTCGACCAAAAAACATGACATCATCAATGTTCTTCAAGGCTCAGGTGGAGAGTAACATTAGGTTATTACCACCTCAGTCTGAAAACAAAACTTGGCAACTTTGCTCAATTCTTTCATTCAGCAGAGACAACCACTGTGTTCTGTCTCTTTGTGTAGATTTTTTCAGTACAAAAGAGAATCATACTAAACTATTTCTGCACTCATTGCTCCACCAGTAGTGCGAGAGAACAAATATATAGATACTCCTCTACTTAGGAACGAGAGACGTTCCGAACGGCCGCTCGTAATTTGAAATTATTCAACATCATTTTAAGGGTATATGCAAGTACAAAGAACTGGGATGCTGGGAGTACGCACGCTACGCTGCTGTGCGGCGGGAGTAGCGGGCAGAAGTCGTACTAGGGGGAATTGGCGTGCGGGAAAAAAAATTGATGTTGCGGACAGAAAACGGGAGCTCAACGAACACGATTTGTCCTCTTCTTTTGTATGTTTGAAAGTTCGTAAGTTGAAAGTTTGTAAGTAGAGCAACGTCTGTACTGGTCATTGAGATGAAGAGTAGAGATCAGAATGATCAGTGTCTTGATCTTCTGTCCGTAACTGAGAGACACGTCTGTTTCCTTGTTGGCAGAGAAAGCTCGTTAACTAATGGGTACAGATATGGAGCAGCTAATAAACTGTGTGTGAGAAGGAATGTGGAAGGAAAGGCTGAGGTTTTGTGGTGGGGTTTGGGTATGTGCTTCCAGGCATGCTTGAGGGCTAATTATTTGAATAGGAAAATGTTACCTTGTGTTTCCTTTAATCCTGTCTTGTTGTTTTCAGCTTTTAACATTTATTTAATGAATGTCCGCAGGGGGAACAAGATTCGCGTCTCTTGACAAAGCTTAATGTGCCTTTCTGCCGCCTTCCGCCTCGGCGTTCTTGGCAGATGAGGGAGAGGCTCGATTACGAGCTCTGCGTTTTTCTGTGTGCCAGTTCCATGCTGAGATTTCGAAATCAAACCAAACATATGGCCAGCTCACGTGTGACAAGTTCAAGGAGGCAGCAACTTCCCACTCTCTCTGTCCCGGACGCCCGCGTATACACGAGCCAAGCTCAGCCACTGCTTCTGGAGAAGCTCAGCTGGGCACTGATCTCTCGGCCTCAGGGGCCACCTGTGTGACGCAGCGGGCCATTAAGCTCTCCCTGAACGGAACACCGCGCTCACGGTAATTCTTAGCCTCCAGACTCACCGCCTCCACCATGCACTCCAAATTCAGCTGGGCCAACGTTTCCCGGGATAAATAGACATTGGCTGCCTGCCGACAATGGCCCAGCAAGTGCTTTAAAAGAGGCTCCCTTTGTTTGAGAATGTGACTGATACAAGCACCACTCCATTGCCCCCCCCCCCCCCCATCACCCACCCTCATTTTATTTTTATTTACCTACAACTATTTTGGCTAAGTGAGCAAAGTGGGGCATGGTGTTATTTGCTGGATGACAGACTTGGGGGTGGCAGCGTAGGAGAGCCGATAGGCTGAGCTCTAAACTCCAGTCTGATTCAGCACCACAGCAGCAGACAGCTCCCGACCCAGTGGCCTCTGCCGGCTCGCCGTTTCCATAGTACCTTTCAGTCCTGGCACCTCCTGGACTGAGGCCAGCACTGGCACCGCAATTAGCGCCTGAGGCGGCTCTCCAACCTGGAGGGCGTCTGAACGATCCTGAGATCAGCGATAAACAAGACCACCCTGGAGGTCAGATAATCATGCTGCGGGAAACAATCTCGCTTCTCTCCATTGGCCTTCAGAGAGTGACATGGGGAGATCTGTCATAATTGGTTGCCTGAGCATTTTCCAATGAATATCTGCATTCATAGTTTGGGTCTGTCAACTGTGTAACAGACTCCTAATGATAATATTCTCTCTTTGTTGCCTGTCACACTTAACAAGCTTTACTAGCCTTAGCTGCTGGGGATAAGGGGTGGGGGCTGGTTTGGGCCCTGTTGTGAGGTGGGGGGGCAGAACCAGACAGACCATCCAGCCCTTGCCTCACTGGCAGATGTTTATGAAGGCAAACAGCTCAATGCGATGACGCACAATGTGTACACAATCAATTTTTACTATGATACGAACATTAAAGGCAAGTATCTTAGCATTTACTTAAGTAAATATTATAGTATTAGTAAGTATTATAGTAATATAAGTATTAGTATAAATGCCGGCCTCATGACAATGATACTCATCTTGGGTGTAACTGATACTACTGCAGTCCATGTCGAAAGGTTACAGGCGAAAATCCCTCGCCTGAATATGGGTGTTGAACCTTCAGCAAGGTTTCTAACCTGCATTGCTATGTAGCGTTGTTTTTTTGCTATTCAGAATTAACAACGGCTCTTACACCTGCAGGGTTTTACGACAACACCTGTGCGTCTCACTCTAAGATGTCGAAGAGGTGTATTCATAGCAATGTCCAGGGAGGCCCTGTGATGCTGCGGCTGTCAACACATCGGCGTCTGAAATACCACAGGCGACAGTCCATGGCCTGCACCAGAGGATGTGTCGGAAATCACATGCACACGGACACACACACACACACACACACACACGCACAGGTTTGTAATTATATCTTTGTGGAGACTGTCCATTCATTTCTATGGACGAAACCCTAATCCCATCAATGACGACCTTAACCCCTACCCAGCCCTAACCTTAATCATAAGTAACCAAACAAAACACGACTTTTCATTTTTTGATTGCAGTCACGGATTTTTATAAAATTGAGTTTCCGAAATGGTCCCCACAACATCAGAATAACAGGCCTTTATCTGACTTGTATCACACTGTGGGTACATGCATATAACCCACCGACACCCAAACACACACTCTTACCTTCGGTCAGGCCCATGTGGATGCTCCAGTAATTCTGGAGACACTGCAGCTCCTTCTTCATGCCCCTCCGGCAGCGGCAGTCGTACAGCGGGCTATCCTGCAGCACCTCCAGTGCCACCTGGCACTCACGGTTGGCCAGCATGGTGCTGCGGTCGCGGCCCACCAGGCACTGCCGCATGATGCGGTAGCGGGAGCTGCACTGGGGGCTCTGGTTGCACATGTCGCTGGCCCGCACACAGTCCATGGGGGCCCTCCAGCTGTGGGCCCCAGCCCCCGGCAAGGCTGAGGTAAGGGCCAGGGAGTGCACAACTTCCTCTGAGGGGAGAGAGGGAGGAGAGGCGTGGGTGGGTATGATAGCCTCAGCGCTTTTACCGGCTGCAGAATTAGCGCTGTCATCTTTTTTTGTGTGCGTTGTGCAAGTTGCCTTTTCAGAAAATTGTGACAGCTGTGATTAATGATGTGTTAATCACCTATAAAAAATTACACAGCGGTTCAGCAGAACTAAACCTGGAAATTGCAGGTCCAAAATCACAGAACTGGAAATGCTGTGGCATCTTTGAGCAAGGTGTCTAATTTGAATTTCTAAAAAAAAAAAAAAAATTAAAAATGTAAATGACCTTAGGTAATAAAAGATTGAAGCAGTAGTTACCGTTACATTGTATAGGCTGCAGTTACAGTAGCTAATAATCCTGCATAGCTATTGTAGCACTAAGTACGGAAACGCCACGACGTTTATGTTAACTGCACAGGTCACTTACTCATACTTTACAGCTGTCATCTGAAAAACCTGCAGAAGTTCACCCTGGGTACACATGGGCCTGAACTGTTGAAGATTAGCACCCTCAAGTAGAGGGTGACATTTTGGAGCTTGAGGGGTGGATGGATTTAACGCACTTTGGTGAAGGTGCTCTTCTTCTCCTGCATACATGCTGCTGTGTTGTAGGTTTTAGTTCACAGTTGGATTTTAAGAAGAATCCAGAGTCTCAAACGTAACTAGTTGTTTAATAGATATTGTTGGCCAAATCCTACAAAGAGCTCTGCATATTTCAACAGCAAAGCTTACCAGTGTAAACTTTGCAACAGTTACCTTTGGTTGATTGGCTGGCACAGTGACCCTTTCAATTTTAACCCAATTAAACGGCTGGATATTTTACTGGAGCAATGTACACCTCTGACCAAGGACACAACAGCAAGGCTCTTCCTGACACTGGACAGACAACTGCCATGCCTCATTCTGTAAATTGGCAACTGCAAGTCAAATAAAGTCAACTGAGCATTTAGGCCCCACACTATTTACTATGAATGTGTTTAGAATGCCTCATGCCACGTCCAAGGTGGTCACTCTAAATATGCTCAATTTGGCTGGTAATAAGAGGCTTTACCACCTGCATCCTGGCTTGGGCTGGCACATCACAGTTCGCAAAGTGTGCCATGATCCCATTGTGTCAGCAAAGGAATCAGATGGGAGCCACCTGAGGAACAGCACTGCCCACCACTGCCACAGCCAATCAGAGCTGCAGAAAGAGCGGCGTTCTGTTACCATGGTGACAGAACGCCACATCAACATAATGCCTAACCACATACGGTGAATCAAACATGGCAGGTTGCCAACAGCAATAAGCTCCCCCCCTGCCATTCTGTGATTACTGCTTCCTGACCCATAGTGCTTTTAGGTCATTGTACACCTGACGGCCGGGCTTACATCCAAATAGAAGCGTATCACAGGATTTTGTTAAACAAATCATCTCAGGTTATCTATCAGTGGAAGTTATGTTAGGAGAAGGTTTTTCCTTTAACCACCAAAAATAGCTTCAAGTGTTATTATTTACGCAAGCATCTGCTTGTTTAAGTGTTTTTAAAAAGCAGGACCACCTCACAGGCCTTCAAACTGCACGTTTTCACATGCCTTCAATACTCAAACTGTGTATATTTCTTCATTTCTGGAATACGGAGCCTGGCACAAGGAGTTAAAATGTTTTCTTGAGGTGCCCTAAAGAAAGCGAGTGGGTTGGGATGGCAGATGAAAGACTGTCAAGCAGAGTTAAATATAAAAGTCTCCGACTGAAATAGCGTGGTCCACGTTGCAAAGCACGGTCGTCTTATCACTGACTGTGCTCATCTGAACTTGTCACACCCCCTCTCCTAACCCAAAGCCCATCAACATACTGCAATTACAGCATACTGAGCACCCCAAGCTGGTCCACAATTCACATGAAACCTGGGTAAGACACTGTATTTGTAACCAAATGGTTATTGGCTCATATACTATAAAAGAACAAGCTGTATCCTTGACCAGTCGTTTGCCCGTTAAGTCCACTTGCAGCAACCTCCAGTCACTGTTCTGGGAAGCACTGGGCTCAGGGTAGGGCACACCCCCAGCCAGAGCGCTCATAGCAGGGCTGTCATGCATAAACGCACAATCACACACCAAGGTCAAACTGTAGCTGCAGATTCTCCTGAACACCACACACTCACAGCGCCGCAGACAGACCACATCTGTCCAGCTGGGTGGCCCTGGAGATGAGAGTCTGCAGTGAAGATCCCAAGGTTTAGATCCAAGACGCTACAGGTACATGGTGAAGGAAGACTGAGATTACAGAGACTGAGAGTCTGCTAAATGATGAGGGAAAAACACTTAAACAGCGAGGACGATAAGGAACAGCCACCCCCACCCCCACCCCCGTTCCTCAAGGCTGGGCTATGTGGGACACTGTGACTAAGTCAGCTTGTGTGTGCCTATGGGGGTGGGGGTTAACACTCACTGGGTGTTGAGGTTCCACCCTCCTTCATAAGAAAACCACTGCCCTACACACAAACTCAGTAAAATCTGGGTTCCTATTCAGATCAGCTTTAATCAGTTCAAATGCTGGGGTAAAAAAAATACCTACAGAAATGATTGTACAATAATTTCTGTTTTTAAATTTATACTGTATTTTGCAATTATTTAATTACTTCCTGTATGTGGGGCTGGTGTCTTGGGGGAGCGTTATCTCATGCCACTGTAGGCTATGCTTGTGTATAAATGGTGTAACAGTAAAGTCCACTTTACTTGATTTTCTGAGCTGTTGTTAATTACTTTAATTTAACTCGCTTTATTTACCGTCGACTTTTTAACACGTCATTTACTTCCTAGGATTTCAGTCTTTTCGGTGCCGCTATGACTTGGTTTTTAATGCATTTCATGGCTTTTCACCCTCACTGAGCATCTTTTTCTCCTCTTTGTATTATTTCTCCTCCAGTTACTCCCTCGGTTAACTGCTATTCTACTCGCCCATCCAAATCCCTGCGACGATTCATTTACCCTACCGCAATTGTGTCTTACCGTTGCCTTTACCAAACTTTTAAGTGGCAATTCAGTCGCTTAACAAAAGCGCTTAACAATATAACATCTGATTTAATATGAATAATTTGCCACCTTTGATAATGACATTACCGCTTGCAGGTTTCGTATATAGCGCCAAAAATGAAAGAGAGTCATTCTAGACCCAAAGCAATACAATTAATTACATTCAGCCTTTTCCCCTAGTCATGCAATCAGTCATAGAGCCGAAATTGTCGGAAGCTCAGTTTGCACACTGGAACACTACTAATGCCCGCAGGGCACCGTCTTGGGAAAAATATTAGCTTAAATCAATAGTAAAACCGTATTGTACCTTATCAGAACAATTACTGCTGTAGCTGGCTGAGTATACAATATAAGTGACACTGATAGCATAAGTAAAGCACATACAATTCAATAAATGAAAGGTACATGTAACTTTTCTAGGGTAACCAATAGCTGTACGCCAGCGACGCCAGCAGGCCTGGGTGCAAAATGCAGGATTTATTGCCGCTCTCTAAAGGTGTCCGTTTAATCTCCAACTATAGGAAGAAGGTGTCTTGACTAACTCTATGTCGGACTAGTCTTCAGCTGATTGGAGAATATATATTTCTTTATATGAGATACCATTTTAATAAAATCATTTTCTAACAAAATTGTGTAAGCCAGCCACACGGGTATTTCGGTTTGCGGCAGACAGAAATATGTCTCTTTCTCCCCCTGCATAAGATCTTCACATAACAACACAGACTCACCACCACAAGAGACTGCCAACATTTTGTTATCCTGACTAATATTACGTGACAAACGTTACATAACAAGACCCGTCCTGTATGTAGGCTATACTTGCTTGTGCATAAAAATAGAGTGCAGGCCACAGTGGACAGCGGCATTGATTGAGGAGGTGTCCCCCCCGTCGTCCCAAAGGTCTAGTCTCCCCTCACTCAGTGGTCTTGGCCGGATTTCACGTTGCTTTTTTCATTCTGCCGGTTCTATCAAACGAAGGACGCCTGTGTCACATCACGGGACACCACGTTAAATGTCTCTCTACTCCGACTCCACTTCTGCACATTAGTATGAAGGGAGGGTCGGTGGGTAACGGGATCGCGACGCAGGTTCGTTCCGTCGCTGTCACGGCTTGAGCGCATCCAAAGCGTCCCGTGTTTGCGATGGACGCTCAGTCAAAACACGACAATATAATAAGAAAATATATTTTAGTAAATGAGCAAACGGGTTGAGTTGTGAACAGAACAGATTTGCGGCGTAATACACTTTTGAGACTGTAAAGAACAAACAAAAAAAAAAACTAACCATAACCATGACCATAACCGAGTGGATCTGATTACCTCAAATTAAGGCATAAAATGGTACCCTTGGTAATGATAGTAAAATAAGTATAAAACATATTTAAATACAAGTTGCAAACAATTTTAAAAAAACATTGCCTATAAATAGTGGCTGAAGGGCAAATTTCACTTTAACACAATAAAGCAAAAATGTGCTTAATATTTAAGTGAACTGAGGGTGTACTTGCGAAACGAAAGATTAAAGCATAAACCATTTTGCCTTTTATAAAAAAAAAATGCGCCCGAGCTTTCGAGCGAGCCGAAATGCACTTACCTAATAAGAGCAAGACGCTGAAAACGTTCGTAAAAAACATGATAATTCCAATGGCGTGAAAATCTAAATATCCAAGCATCGCATCCACTCTGTTCCAGTAAGTGCGCGCAAAAACGCGTCCCCCTAATAATCCAGCGCTCCGGGAGGGGGAATAAACTTCACCGCTGTGCGAAAGTGAAGCAATTCAGTTTCAAATTCCAAGAGGAAGGTTCCGCTTCGCAATGCACCGCCTAAACATCTCTTCGGACCTTCAACGCCAGTCTCCGGACGAAAAGGCAGATGCGGCATTTAAATGTACAACAACCACCTCTATCGTTTGATGATCGGGCTTCGATCGCGTATTATCCGCCTTATAATGAAGATCGCGGCCGTGAAGGACTCGAACTTCGTGCGGCAGAGCAACGCAGGCGGACTGATGACTCTGGGCTGAAAACGGGGAGAAAAACTTATCTCGCTCTTTTTTTTCTCTCACGATTGATTTTGGTTGTAATATGACGTACAAGTGAAAATGTAATTAAAAGGGCAAACTTTTTAAATTAATGAACCGTCTAAAAGAGTGGTGAATGTGCGCGCGTCTTCTGGAAAACTAAATATTTGCCATGGTAGATACCGGTGCTCATTCTCACCATCCTGATATGAAAGAGAGAGGCAAAGAAGAGCAGTCATAGAGCGATCTGCTCGGCACATCCATAGGTTTGCGAAAGCAGCCGAACGGAGAGTAAATCGTGTCAGCTGTCGAGTAAAATGCGCGCGTGGTTTGTTCACGTCTCAGCGACACCGACCCAGTGTTTTCTGTACTGCAAAGTGGGTCTAATGGTTTTAATACTTTTTCTCTTCCTGTCGGACAGAAGTTGCGGCTCGTGTCCCCCGGGCTCCACCGCTCGACGTCACCGCGGACGCAGCATGAAGTGCAGGAGTTGGCGCTGACACCGGCCGTCATAGGCGGTCCGACGCTGGAACGCATCAGCACCAGTGCGCTTTTTTAACCCCCACAGCCAACAGTACGTTTTTTGGTAGCACTTCCCAAAAGCAAAATAAAATAAATTAGATAGATAGATAGATAGACAGACAGACAGACAGACAGACAGATAGATAGATAGATAGATAGATACTGTAGATAGATAGATAGATAGATAGATAGATAGATAGATAGATAGATAGATAGATAAGCATCTACAATACTGTCACATATTTACATATTCCGGAAACCATGTTTCTATTACTAATACTGCTAAGAACTGCTTACTTAGATATTTTGTGTGTGTGTGTGTGTGTGTGTGTGTGTGTTCCCTGAGAGGGTCTTACGCTGTCCTTCCTCTAAAGGTACACTTTTGAAGGGTCCCTCACATCTCAGTTTGAATTGCATCCAGCTAATTAGAAGCACACATCTTAATTTGCGGTTTTGCTGACTCTTCTGAAGCCTGCTGTGGACTGAGCAATATCTCTGTTGGTACCTGGAGTAGAAAGTGGGGCAGTCAAATCTGTACGGTTTTCCTTGGAAGAAAAAAATGCATTATAGTACCATAGGGGGTGTTAATGGAGCATCACTGTAAATTAATATGTGGATACAACGACAGCCAAACTGATTGAGGTCACCTAGAGAATGTATATTGCAAAACTGTTGGAAGTGGTGATTAGTTGTATGAAGTTACTTTGAGGTAATTACAAAGTGTTAGCAAGCAACAACATAAAAGAATATACAGTTTGAGCAGGAATTTGAGAAGTTTTGCATTTGGAGGCCAATAAGAGTGGAACTCCACAGGGATGTTGAAAGCCTTGGCAACCTTAACAAACATCCTCACTGGGATTTCAAACATGTGGAAGATGTGAGAGTCTGCTTTCCGGGGCAGAAACATACTTTTTAAAGATGGATCTTTCACAGGGTTGTGCAGAGATTCTTTGAGAAGCAGGTGCTCAAAGGTTTAAAAAGGGTGGTGGTGGTGGGGGGGGGGGGGCGCTTAAATCTCACGCACAGGTTCACATTAAATAGTTTAGGCAAAACGGGCAGGTGCTCAGTCCCCCCCCCAGCCCACCTGGCCATGCCCAGTGTTCCAGATGGGGTTCCTTGGGGTTACCCTCCACGTGAACAGGAACAGTACAGTGCTATGAATCAGTGTAAGAGAAACCTGCTTTGAATTATACAGCCTTCAATGTGCAGAAAACAAAGCAATTTCTATTGCAATGAGGTGAGGTACACTGAAAGGTGTACTCAACAAAAATGAAATACCCCCCAGTGGGTTTATGCCTCAGGCAACCTTCTGACATCCCCCCCCCCCCACACACACACACTAGTCTCATATGAAAGTTGTTGAGTGATTGAAAGAACAGGACAGACTGACACAATGGTTTACATCCAAATTTCTCAAATTCACAAGTGGCTACATACTGTCTCAAGGCCCTGGGTGACTTACTAACTGTGAATCTTAAGGATGCCACACTATTAGGAGTTGGATTTGGCGGGACCACCCTTATTTTCAGTCACCCATTTCTAAGCTCACTTACTTGGGTTAATAGCAGTGAGATCTTCTGTACCCAGTGTCTACTCCTGTTGGATCTGAGCTCCAAGACAATGACTGGCAGATCCTGTATTTGTGTTTCTGTACTGTGTGTCATCAGGAGATTTAACTTTGACTAGGCGGCTTCTTTTGCTGGGAATTTGTCTTAACCAGTTACGACGGCCATGACTGCAAAGCGAATTTGGTGACCATGTCATGGCTTAACACTCAGGGTAGTACTGTGATCACCTGAAGTGTTAGCGGGGATGCGAGATGGATTTTTTGGGGAAATGAACGTATCCTACATTTCCTATCTAACGATTATCTAAAATTACACACTACTCATATTTCTATTTATATGTTAGGTGATTTTTCACTTTTGCTTAAAGCAACACTTAATTCTAAAAGGGTTTTTTTTAATACCATCCAGATGTAGACAAATTGTGTGTGTTTGGAAGGTCATCTTAAAAATTCTGCATTTAATAAATAACAACAAACCATTTCCTTGCGTTCTCCAAGGCTTTATGTTCTTTTGATGGATCCTCACAATGGCATGTACGACTCGATATACCGGCACGACTCTACGTTAAACTTTAACAAATTCATTTTATCATTTAACAAACTTCCATCCAGCATGCTTTGCAGTGTGATGCATTTATCTGTGCATAATATTGCTCGAGAAGCAATTCTTCTTGTGTTCTCCACTCCAAAGCTTTCCTGTAACATGATTCCATGTCTTTATCTGGAACTATACATGTTTAAAATGACGGCACTTCTGTCTCTGGTTTTACTAAAACACACCTCATTCAGATGCACATGTGCAAAAATCACTGATTTGAATCCCTCACGGTGGGTCCTTTCGAGAATAGCGCTCCAACCCATAATGCATCATCTCTGTGACTTTAGCAGCTCTTATTAACTGGTTGGTGTCTTAGAGCTCATGTCATCACACTGTTGATCCAGTGGTTCATTTTGTGCAAATAACATGGGATATCAGAATGGCCGTGTCCTTCAGCTACTGGATCTGTCCTTAGATATAGTCATTTACTCTTGTATTTGTTCTTGTCTGTTCCCGCTTTTCCGTCATAAAAAGGCACAAACCCCAGAATAAGTAATTACTAGCTGCTCTGCCTCCATTACGAAGCTTTTCTTCATTTATCGAACCCTATTGAGACAGCTCACAATCTGCTGGTTCTGCTCCAGATGTACTGTTCAGACCATTATGTCCTGGGGGGGGATCTTTGTTTACTGAATCCACAGTGCTTATTTATCAATTCCATGCAATAAAACAGCGAAAGAGCCAGTGTGACGGTACATGAAAAAAGAAACCAGATGTGGATCTGATCCAGGAAATCAGAGTCAGTCAATCTGGGTCAAAACCAGAACAGGCAAAAAGTATCCAAAAACTTAATAGTCAGAAAACAGGAGAGGGTCAGGAAACTGGCAAACAGGTGATCGAAGGACAAGGTCACAAATTTCAGGGCCTGGGGAAAAAAAGAGAATCAGAAATCCAGAAAGAGTCGGAAGTAGTTACTATACAGAAATGCTTGAATTCTCTTGCTACGTCTGCATTAATACATAAAAAAAAAATCCGAAATAAACGATCTACGTCCAACACTACCATTGTCACTAGCATTGGAAAAAAACTTCTGCAATCACACTGCTCCATGTAAAAGGCAAATGACACAGCTATGAGTGGTTGTTAATGTAAATATTTCTGACATTTTTCATTTGCACATATAACCAAAGCTTTTTATGATATATTTTCAGAAGTGACACACTTTATATTTTATTTGTTTGTTGTAGCTCGAGCACAATCTGTCCCCTCTGGTGACATAGGAGAAAAAAAATATTGAGATAGTTACGTGGTGGCCACAAGACAATAATGCATGGCCATGAGATTTCCGAATGCCTGGAAACACATGGTGGAGAAAAGTAAGTATAATTTTATGAAGAAATTATATTTTTTTTAGTGCTGTCAAATGATTAAAATTGGGTTGCTGTGGATTCATTTTGATTAATCACGATTAAATATCATTCATTTTTAATCTATGTTAATCGCATTACATTTTGCATGAGCAAACAGACTCAAGAAAAAAATGGAATATATATGCACTTAACATGTTTATTGAACATCTTGAACACGAGTCGGATGCATTCCATCTGCCACAGAAGTGCAATATCAAAAAGCAAGATTTTTTGCTTAGCCGGACAACTTGTCGGATTTAAGGTACCTCAGTTTAAATGGTCTTTATCCTTGTTCACTTACAATTAGCCCGAGCTACCGTAAATATGACAAATAATCTGACTAATCATGAAATCCAATTCTAGCCCGGTTAATTGCCATTGATAGCAACATGAGTTGCACAAAGGAGAAGTAATGCTTAAACAGTATAAAACTATAACTTTCCCTTCTGTTGATAAAAGGCGCAGCCATCTTGGATTCTGAACTCGGGATCCTCTGTGCTGCTCCGAGATATTTCTCGAATCTCCGAGAAACAGGAGCGCGCATGTCGTCACTTCCGGCTTCAAAACTCGGAATCCGAGTTCCAAGGGCAAATGGAACGCACCAAAACTGCCCGAAATGGGTTGACAGAGACCTTTCAGGGATTTTGAGTCATTCTACGCTGCAGATTGGTTAATTGCGTTAAAAATTTTAATCAGATTAATCATGATGATGGACTAATCCGCGTTAACCCACTAATTTTGACAGCCCTAATTTTCTTTTAACTGATACCATAATTGTGAGAATACACGTTAACTTCCTAAAGGCGTTATCGACAAGTGCGTTAGACCAGCTTACAACATCTCGGAAATTTAACTCGTTCCCACGCTTTAAGAAAGACGTGGCCACCACTTATAATTATCTCGTGGCCATGCAATATATATTTTTCTCCCATGTCACCAGAGGGGCTCCGTACATGTGTATGTTTTTTGTCCAAACAATTTAATTATATTCTAGAAGTGCACTTAGTCTTATTCTAATGTTCGATGGCTGGATGTCTTCATCATAAGTTGCACTTAAACTTGGCTCAAGTAGGATACGTCTCGTTTTGAGCTACACAATAGTTGTAAACAGCATACATAAACATAATTTACACATAAGAAAAACAACATATGCCATGGTAGCGAAAGTCCATTACATCCTCCAGTTTCACATGTGGATTATTTCCGTGAAAACAAAAGCAAAACATTCTTCGTTCCCGTGAATAACGTATACGTTTAGAGATATGAAAGATATGGAAAGGAAGAGAGCTGACCAGGAAAGGGTCGCGAGCTAAGTACGAACTAATCGGAGCTCACTGGTACAGGCGTGACAATGTTTTACATTTATGAGCGTCCGCACATTACAGAAAGATTAGTTGTCGGAGAGTGATGAAATTAGAAGATTTTTTTTGCGTCACTAAACGGAAACGTATTAGTGCGGACGGTAATATAGGAGATTCCCTGGCGGGTCTGTAACAGGTCAGCTGGAAGACGCCCCCCTCCAACCCGCAACAAATATTTATGTATAGAAATTTGGTTTTATGCAAAGAGATTGGAGCACTTTACACTTACAGTATCTTCAATGTGACGGGCAGAAATGGATACTTCAGGTCCAGAAAGTAAGAATACAGATTAGGATTTTGTTTCAACCAGCCAGTTGAGTATAAAAAGTCAGTCACAGAGTACTCAGGTTATTGGTTGAAACAAAATCTTGGTCTGGATTTTTTACTTTCTTGACCTGAAATATCCACCTCTGGTAATAGGCTTAGGAATTTCCCACAAAAGCATACCCAGAAAGTAGCACAGTGGTTACTGATATGTCCCGGGACCATAATGTCTCCTAGAATGTGGTCCTGTTGTTATACCCAGGAGCAGCGTAATGTACTATCCAGTCGGCACTCTGTATCCGCGCGATTTGCATCCGCAGATTCAACCAAATATGTAAAATATATACATCCAGAGAGCTGGAAAAAGCAAAACTGAGCACAATGCTGAATTTTCGCAAATTAAGTAACGTGTAGTTTTGGGTGTTGATGGTTGTTACACGTGTGTGTGTGTGTGTGTGTGTGTGTGTGTGTGTGTGTGTGTGTGTGTGTGTGTGTGTGTGTGTGTGTGTGT
>JAODJW010000117.1:20689820-20703178 GCA_026777045.1 Hyperopisus bebe | reverse complement strand
ACACCTGATTCAACTCCTTGTGCTAATTACCACACAGCCCTTGAGCTGAATCATTTATGGTGGAACAGGGAAAGAACAAAGCTACACAGGGCTCCGCCCCCCCAGGACTGGAGTTTGACACCCCTGGTTTAAAGTATATGGAAGGATGTGCGTAAGTTATATGTAAATACTATGCCATTATATGTAAGAGACTTGAGCATTTTAGTATCGCCGGCAGGATCCTCGAGCCAGTATCCCACAGATACGGAGGGCTGACTGTATTATCAAGTATGAGCACACAGCTCTATCAGCTGGTAAAATGTAGCTTTGTTGTGTCGTTACATAGTAATTTGTTATAAAAATCATTATTCTATCAATATTCCACATATGCAAGTGACAATATGGGCAATGGTGGCTCAGGGGATGCCAATGTTGCTTAGTACTTTCCAGGTTGAGGGCTTGAACTCCACCTCTGTGTATGTATACCATATAAAAATGCCACCAAATGCTCAATTCAATATTTAATGAATGGAACATACAGTAGGAGAAAATTATTTTCTCAGCCTCGTCTATTACGTTTGTTATTATGAATGACTGCTAACTATCTACTATTTGTTAGCAAGCTAGCTTACCTCTCTACAGCATATTGTTATTTAATGTTCTTGTACAGTTCACTCTTGATCTCTGCGCTTCTTTCATTTCCAAATGCCGATTTTGATTTTAATTTGGTTTCAGAAACATATTCAGCAGCTAGCCAGCCAAGAAGCACAACAGCGCACAAAAATGCCTAGCGCACATATACCGTAAGTTACAAGTTGCATTTGTTCAACAAGATATCATATATGATATACCTTATAATCAGCTTGTACCTATAATTGTTGATCAATTAGGTAGCATGTTAACAACCGATACACTGATTAAAATATAATTGTTCAGAATGTGTAGCTTTACAAGTCAGTAACAAAATAAATGTAATTCTTCAATGATGTGTAATGTGCAGTTGTTCAATAATTTAATGTGTTTTGTATAAAAAATCGGATTAAGCGGTTTCAGAAAATGGATGGGTGACTTTACTTTTACAAATAAAAATATGCGATAATAAACAAATCAATCTAACAAGTCTCTAATCCTATTTTTCACCGAGATGGTGAATCGATTTGGGTAACGTCACTGAGAACTCTCCATAATAATAATGTTAGCGTCATCACGAGATGACGTCACTGCATCATATGGCAACTTTCGGCAACAAATAGACTTGAATGTAGCAACTTCCCCTGAAATTTAGTTGCCAACACTATTTAAATTCTGGTTGTAGTTTATAGACGTACATAACCGGAAATACTCCTGGCAAACTGAAAACAGCGGTACGAAATGTTTAAAGGTTTCCGGAATGTAGATAAAAGTAGATGATAAAAAACGTCAGAACCTTGCGAAATAGATCATTTAAAACATATCGCCGTGTGTCAGACAGGACACGTCTGATCCATGAGTCACAGACTGTGGAGGTTTAACTTTATGTGTTTGAAAATGTGTCCCTACTTTCACCCCCGCCAGATTTAATCCAAAGGAAAGTGGGGAGGGCAGTCGGCTTACCAATGACTCTCCAGCAGGCTAACAGCAAGTGGTAAAGATGGGCAGGAGCATCGCGACGGCTTCCGTTGTGTCTACCCCCCCGCGATCCCCTGGCTGTTCGGCTGCTCTCCGGTTTCTAGTACTTCTGGCTGTTTTTCGCTCTGGATTCGGGGAGGGGGGATTGCACTCTGAAGCACTTGCCATTATAGCTGGCTAAACACGATCCTGAAACTTGATCCGCAAAATGAAATGTAATGTGCATTGTTCTTTTAAGGATGGCTAACCACAATTAGACCCATTGACGTCTGGTTCTCTCTCGAACGATGAAAGATGATTTTTACGTCTCGTTATTTTTCTTTTTCCTCGCCAGGATAGCTTTCAGAAGATAAACTGCACATTAATAATGTCTAGCTGAGCTCACAAACAGTGTTTACCCTTGTGGCTAGTGCTTTGTAGGCGACCCTTGTCTTCTCCACGTCGGTTTTTTGATAATTTATGCGCAGTTGTGCTGTGGGGTACAGATCTAACTTTCGATTAGTCTGTTCCGATATGGTTTACTTAATTGTAATGCATAATTCTTTCAATCCCTATATCCTTCTCCAGAACCGATGGATCCGAAATTAGGCTACTAAATATCACACATGCACACACGTACACTCACATATAGGCCCATATATAATCTGCATCATGAATTAGTAAAAATGTACGTATATACTGTATGTAAGACAGGCATATGCAGAATTCTTATCTGATGTGTATTTTATTTTAGACGTGACAACTTTTCCAATCGACAATGTCAACATCAAGAAACTTTCATAGATTTTCGTCATACTATGTAAAACGAACTGCTTCTATATGATCATTAAAATGCTTTGACAGTTGCCGCCTTTTATTCTGCATTTCATTATCCACATATAGCCTAGTCGACGTAGGTTTAATAGTATGCCCAGTACCTCATAACATTCGGCCTTGCGATTTTTTTTTTTGCCACAATTACTTAAACACTTTTGTGTTGTTGATCTGTACTTCTCGTCACGCAGGATATGTCTGTTTCCTATTGCAGATACTTCATGCTGAAGTCATCATTAGGCTATATTACATAATGAACACAACAGTATACGACGTATACAACAATATTTGCGTAAAACTAATGAACGTTAATCGTTCTGCAATTAGTCTGGACTCCGGATTTTGTACTGGGGGGCACTACGTACGTATATTAAAAAATATTAATAGTGGTTTATTCGTTACTAACCCTTCGTTTACTTAATAAAACATTCCCTGCAAAATGTTGCTACTGTGAGATCCTGCCTTTATCCCCCTTTGAAGCCAACAGGTGCTCATTTTCCTGTGCCGGGGCCGGTAACTATATACTGTAGCTGCGAAATGGCCCTGACGGTAAGGGTACTTAATCTGCGACGGGCACCAAAGCATTCGGGCGCCGCGATTATCTGCCCTAAAACTGACGATAATCACTTTATAGCCCACCCGCTATTAAGCTCCCACTAGGAGAGTTAAATTAAAAAGCCCTTTCCCGTAGAGCTTTCACAACACGACACTGTGGCTCGGCTGGAATTATTTACATCGATCATGTTCCTAAGCAGAAACATAGAGCCGGCGTCTCGATGACGTTAAGCCAACACTGGCGGATATAGCGTTGCAGGATGAGCGTCGTTTGCCGGTGGCCATTAACTCCCCAGATCAAAAGGCAAAACAAACGAGTCGTCAGATGGATTTGGCCAGCGGTGTATAGCACTTATGCAACTGTACATCGTCACTGTACTTACATATTATTTTCGCAACGTTGTATTTAAACCGTGTTAACATTACTAACATTATAATTACTTAGAATTTTTCACGTTCTATTTTACTACAACTATGAAGAAATTCTTTACATTTTATACATTTCCATTTGACAGCTAGTTTCATTTTGCATGGCAAGCCTAATTTTGTCTGCAATGGTGTAGTGAAAACACAAGAATTATAATGGCCAAATGGGGAATACATATGGTTTTACTACAGGTCCGTAGACACTGATCTATGGGGCCATGAGAGTAGGAAAAAAATAATAGAAGGGAAAAAATAACGAGAATTTGTGAGATCTCGCAAAACTTTTGTGTCACTGATCCATACTGCACTCAGTCTGTTAAGAATACAAATGGTAGGATTGATGGAGTAGGACTGATGGAGTACGATTGGAGTAGTAAGCCTAACTATGAAACTAAGTAACATAGACGTGTCCTGTAAAGTGTGCTTTAAGCATTGGACTATAAGCACAGTGCGGTTAATAAATACATATAAAATACATAATCTGAAAATGAAATGGTGTTCATTGTCCTCCACAGTCTATTGTCCTAAAGCACGCTTTCCTGGACATGTTTGTGTCATTTAGTTTTATAGTTGTTAGTCCATTTATTCTACCCATTGTACGTTGAATCGATACATTGCAAATAATAAATATGTTGTGAGAAAATTCAAAAGCAGGTCTATTATGAGATCTCATGAAAGTACTGCAGCAGCATCTAGTTTTTCTTTTGGGAACTGATACAGACGATTATTGTACTTAACAGACTAACTTTTACTACCATTTTACTCAAGCCTGCATTTAATACCAGCTAAATACTTTTGATACTTAAATAATGTCAATATCACATACTTAAAGATTTTTACTTAAGTAGTATTTTAATTTACAGTAAGTAATCTTCCTAGTAAGACATCTCTACTTTTATTCATATGGATTTCAGATACTCTATCCACCACTGGATTTGATAGTTTATTCCTAGTTTAGTCTGTCATGTTATGCCAGAAACATGGCTCCATAAGGTGTTTTAATAATAAAAAATGTATAATTCATACAGCAGAACATGAAATAAAAAATAGGTCTTTTAAAAACATGATTCTTCTTGGCATGTCACATTTCTATGGCAGAAAAACAACTGAAAATAAGGGGATCCTCTCATACTCCTTTATTGTTGACCTTATGCATGTATATATTTTCTTACTCAGTAATTAGAGATTGCATTAAATATTATCTGCATATATATTTTACAGTAGCAAATACTGCTTCTTCAACGTCTGATTCTGAAAAGATGTTGCGTGTCTCATTAACGAAATAAGCATTATAATATAATATAAGGTTCCCTGGCAAACGGGTCACTTGGGAGACTGAACCACTGGCTTTTTAGAGTTTTAGGAAAACATATTGCAGGATTGGTGATGGGAGAAGGTAACATTAAAAAGACAAATATTTTTACTGTGAAAATATTTTACTGTGGAAATATTCATGAAGAATTAAGTTGATATGTACAAAGTTGGATCCGCCAAACTGTGTGTAAAACAAAGTTTTACCAAAGAAATGGTGCGTAATGAATACAAAGGTTTATTTTTCTGAAGTAAAATTAAAGTAGTGGCTTGTATCCAGGGTGGTATGCTGGTGCAGTGATTAGCACTATCCTCTCGCCCCTGTGGGACCTGGGTTTGAGTCTCTGCCAGGGTTCAAAGACACAAGTATCAAACAAAGCGAACTCGGCACATTCGCATGTTGTTGATTGTACTCATCAAATTTTTAGACCCATCTAGAAGTAGATCAGCCGCTGGTCCTATCACTTCATGTAGAATTTGGTTTTATAATAACCCAGAATCAACACACCGATTCAACTAGTAAATTCACAGATTAGCAGGATCAGTTCTGCACAACATTTCAATAGAGAATGTGCAGCCTTCCCCAAGAGTGGACCTGGAAGGGAGGTTGGCTGCTATTTCATTGAGGTTTCAAGGATTCATCGAGTCAAACTGAAGCCTGAACCCACTTCAACAGCTACTGTATAAATGTCAGGAACGGATGTTTGCAGCACGCTCTGATCAAACAGAGATTGGAGTAACGCTGACTTTGTGCTCATCGCTTTCCTCTTTGTGTATCTTTGTGGGTATCTTTAATACCATATCAGGTCCATTTTAGTGAAAGGTGACCATATGGCCCTCCAGCAACCCTAAGGGGGGGAAGGGGATTGAAAAATGTGAATAATGTCATACTGTGATCTATCTGCTGGAAAGGAAAAAAAAAGAAAGAAAGAAAGAAAAAAAAAATATATATATATGTATATATAGGTCTGTCTTGGGTGACCAGAGCCTTCACAATGTGTGGGTACCCTCACATGCCCACTTGTTAGCACATCGAGCGACTCTGCCCTCTGCATGCCCCACATGCCGGGCATTTGCATGATACGACCACCCGGCCTCATGCAAACCCACAATGCCACCCCTATCAAGCTCCGTCAAGTGCTGGTAATGCTGTCTAATGCGTCTACGAGGCATCCTCTGTGTCTGGTGACCAGACGTGCCAGGTCCACGTAAATCGAATCATTTACATGCCAATCGCTGGTTTGCACATGTACCAAATTACATCTAAATCTGACCATTATTTCTGGGTGCTTAATTTTTTTTTGTCATTGAGAGTGTATATACACACACAAACAGGCACATTTGCATACACACAGATGGTTAATTTTACCAATCTGAAAATTGTACAATTATGTTGTGAATCGAGTGGGAAACCACAGCGTCTTAGTTGGATTAAAATTCCTTATTTTTAGATTAATGGTAGGTTTTAAAAGTTAACTTGCTGAAATGGACTCATGTTTGTAAAGACTGTCAAAAGTTGAAGTCAGCAGTGCCTGTGTGTATGTTTCTGAGTTTGTTTCCACGGCGCTGTATGTCTGGTCAATGCACTGCGGTGACAGCTTTGCGGCTGCCTTTTGTCTGCTTGTGACTCTGGCTGACAAGGTCACACGCAAGGCCGGCTCTACCTTTTCAGAGGCCCTAGGCAAAGCTTTACTTGGGATTCTCCCCTACCAAGGAAACTGATGATCATTTCATTCACTCCACAAACCTGGTGATTGGAGAGCCCTGGGTAGCTGCCGATTCTCCCTACAGCTAGAGGGGGCCCCGGGGAGGCGGATGGCTGGTAGAGTCACATGTGGCTGCGTCTGTGCAGTGGTTTCCCTCTTACAGTGGGGCAGCAGGCTGAGCAGTGAGGTGTGCAGTGTCTCTGCTCGGGGACGGCTGAGGGTGCTGGCACATTTGTGTTCCTGCTTAGTGTGATACTGAGGAGGCCCCCTTAAAAAGGGGGGCATGGTGCACAGTGCATTTATCAGAGAATAATAATAATAATGACACAGCAGTGATATGCTGGGCCTGTATCATGAAGCTGCATTTTTAGGTTAGGAGCAGGCAGGTAGGAGACACAAGAGACAGGGTTATTCAAGGGCTCGGTACAGTGCATACAGGCAACAATACTTTGCAAGGATCGAATGCCTTTTATAGAGTGGTGGTGGGGGGGGGGGGGCTGCGGGGGAAAGCCGATTTCCGCTCAGTTTGTGCATCCCGCCCCTCGGGCCATGACAGGTCCATATGAACTGCGGTAACCTTAAATCTGCTCCAGAGGTTACGGGGCACTGGCAGGGGGGTTGTGAGCAAATTTACAATATATGTCAAAAGAAATTTAGAAATATATTTGAAAAACAACATTCAGTGCAGTATGGGACCCCCCGTACCTCCCCCGATTAGAAGCGGTGGAAATTTCACGTCCAGAAAGTACAAATCCAGACCGTGATTTAATTTCAACCAACCAGTTGAACATAAAGAGTCACAGTTACAGAGTACGCCACTAGTTGGTTGAAACAAAATCCTGGTCTGGATTCATACTTTCTGGATTTGAAATTTCCACCTCGGCCGATTAGAGAGATCCACTGAGGGGAACCCCCTCCTACCTCCGCCGATCTGAGAGATCTACTGAGGGGGACCCACCATACCTCCGCCGATCAAAGAGATCTATAGAGGGGGACCCCCTTGTACCTCCGCCGATCAGAGAGATCTACTGAGGGGGACCCCCTGTACCTCCGCCGATCAGAGAGATCTACTGAGGGGGACCCCCTGTACCTCCGCTGATCAGAGAGATCTAGTGAGGGGACCCATCGACCTGGATTACTGTACCAGAGGAAACCCCCAGCAAATCCGTAACATGAGGGTCTCAGGTCTCTGGCACTGTTAATTTGGGCTGAAAACTTCGGCACCCCATAATCTAGCTAAGCAACAAATTTCGCTTCATGATACAGGTAACCCTGATTAATGAAAGCAATTGTTTGCATTCACCTACACAAAGAGTTTCATTTGGCTCATAAGGACTGTGGCATCAGCTGCTTTGGACTAAGCCTCTGTTCCTAAATACTGTAATGTAATCACCGCTCATTGGCGTTAGACATCCCTCTGGCATTAAGTTAAATGTATTTCCTGGAACCTGCAAGGCTGCTCCTATTTGGGAAGCCTGGCTGTAGCATTATGTAGCAGGGTGCTGCCCTTCTCTCCCTCCTTGTGGTGTGTGCCAGAAAGTGGATGTATGGTGGGGTAATTGTGGAGGTATAATGAGCCCCCCCAGGATGGCGGGCTGGCACACTTGGTGGCTGGAAGAGGGCAGAAGGGGGCAGATAGCTTCTTTATCTTCTGAGTCTTTCCATTAGACATAAACATGAAAGCACTGACAGGTTGTCTGAAAAGCAGTTTTTAAAGGGCCGGATGCAACCATCTCATCCGTGGCAATAAAAACCTCTAAAATGGCCGGAGGGCTCCGAGAGCTATTTAGGGTTTCTGTTTCACGTTAAAAGGCATCGGTGTGATGCGGCGATGGCTCTTCTCACCACAGACCTCCACGCATGATAGACAGCATGCGTAAAACCCCAAGACAAATGACCATTCATGGAAGGCAGATTCCTAAGTTTAATTTAGTTTTTTTTTTGTTTTAATTAGGTATCGTTTCTTCTCTTATTAGTAAATTAGTTAATTTTAAGTAAATTAGTTAATTTCAAACTCTGATTTCGCCTGACAGCTGGGTGAGCTTTTGCCGCCTCTGGTTGCTGTCCCAGCTGACCTTCAGCACGACCTCTGTTGACCCCTGCAGTCCGTACGTCTGAAATCAGGTCTCTAGTGGGGCTGCCAGTAAATGTACAGCGGGCACAGGGTCTGCACAGTGCCCTTTGTGGCTTTGGCTATGAGGGTATAACTGGTTGCCTGATTTTCAGCTGCAATAATCCATATTGTGAGCTATACAAGGTACTAATGTTACTTACTTTTACTGTTACTGTAACTCAGATAAAATTTGGAGTTTCTGATCTTTACTATTCAGGCTGTAAATCATACGCTGGAAACCATTGAAAGTGTGCAAGCTTGTGGCTTCCTCAGTGCTATCAGGAATTAACCAGCCTTAGACTTGTGCTTGTTGTTACCGGTTGGATCGCAGCTGCTTGTACCTCTGCAGTGTCCGACGGCGTCTAGGCGGCCCCCACGCGAACGCAGAGGATAGACTGACAGGGGACCTGCATCTGAAAGGATGACAGCTGGTTTTAGCCTCCCTCTAAAACAATCACACAGGGCAGAAAAACGGATTTTAAGAAAAAGGTTTGGCGAGCTTTCCTGTAAATTAACATGCTTGATTATGCAGTCCAGAAGTGAGAAAAGCTGGGGGAAATATTCCCTTACCCCCCCTGACCTTAATTAAACATCGTCACTCTGGGGTTGGGGGGGTTCAGATGCGAAGCCTTGCAGGGTCATGGAAGGGCTTCAGAAGGCAGAAGCTGAAGCTGAGGCAGAAACTGCTTCAGATGTGTGCTGGCGGTCATGGGGAATGTGTTTGGTGGGGCGGTTTTGCTGTGTTTTTTACCAGGACATTATTAATAAAGTGGGTTTGAGGTTTTGGTGGGGGGTGGTTCTTGGTTCTTTTGGCAGCTGGATGCTTGTTTACACCCAGTTTTAGGATAAATGCATTATGATGTGCTTGCGTGCCTTGCCTGCATGGGTGGAATCTGAAACGGTCTCTGTTTTGCTTCCAATTTGGAAGGCAAAAGAGGGGGTTGGAGCAGCGGAGGGGGATGGATCCAGCCTGAGGGGTCTGTTCAAGGCTCTGTGCCATGCAGCACGCCCCCCACCAGACTGCATGTCAAACATGTGTGGAGGGACCTTTCCAGAGTCAGCCGTCCCCATCCGACTTGCATTAGGTTACTGCTGTCCTTTGCGGAAAAACGGCACAAAATGCAAAGCCAGGACAGCACCCTGTGGCTGCCATGGAAACGGTGCGCAAAACTGGCTGGGAGATAAGCCAGCGATAGCGTGTGCGGCACAGGGCAAGGCGAGCCCTCTCATGGCGTCCGCTGTGGGCTTTGATTGATCGCGGCCTCCCGTGGTATTGGATTTCTGGAAAAAAGGCCTTGTCTTGCCTCCGAAGTTTCATAACACGCTGCTCCTTCAGGATATGTGTTGCTTTCCGCTTGCCAGATTTGGAGATATTCAGCGGGTGCTGGATCGGCTGCCGCCCACTCAGAAATTGAACCGCCTATGTTGACCATGCTTACAAGGTCTATTGTTCGCAGGAAGCTGTGCCAAAGACCACAGAGGTCAAACTCACTCTCAAGTTTTCCACTTGGCTTTGTAAACCAGTTTATAATTACTTAATATGCACTGTAACTCTTGTAGTATTGTACAATGTGCAATCCATTCATCCATCCGCCTTTCACACTGCTTGTCCAGTCCAGGTCGCAGGGAGTCTAGGACTTACCCTAGTGCATCGCAAGTTACGATATAGCATTCTATTTTTTATTGAATTACTTTTTCTCCGCGGGAGGCACAAACGAAAGCTGTTCTTGGCATGTGTTCAATTTCCCCGGAGAATTTCTAATTTCTGCCAGGCCACTGTGGTCTGTCTAATGAAACATGAACCTTGCGGTAATTTGGATAAATAAAGAGCAGCACTGGAGCTCGTGAGCTCGGGTCCCTCTGGCCAGAGCATCCTCTGTCTGCAGAGCAGGTGAGACTAAACTCAGAACAGTTTAAATGAGGGAAATAGAATGTTGAGAGAAACAAAAATTGAAATGAACACTTCTGACCCCTAAACAAGGCTCATGGGCCCCCTTAGTCAATTGGATTTACCTTCTCATACTACACAAGACACCATATAACAGAAAACACATAAGCCAAACATGTACTCAAAATCGTACTAAATTATACACCTTAAATAAATGAAAAGATAAATGTAATGTGTAACGTAAATGTTATGCATCTTGGATAATTTTTTGTGTAAATCCTGATTTAATTAAGATGTAATGTAGGTCAAAAGTTGCCTGTACAGGTCTTAATTTACCTCTAGAACAGCTGAGTTCACTAACAAAGGGGTTGACTGTCAGTTCACAGTTCAGTTACTTGACCCGGCTGTGCTGCTGGAGGAGCAGTAAATGCCTGCGATTCTTCAAGGAACACGGTACAGGGACAGAGACAGAGGGTGCGTCATGTGATGCTGGAATCTTCAATATGTACTGATTATGCTTCTTTCAAGCTGCTTTTAGTGTCTATTGTACGTAAAGGCCTGGATTTATTGGCTTCCTGTTAAATTGTCTGATGTCCGCGGTGTGAGCCGTGACTGACTGCTCATCTACTGTTGCATTTTGTCTCTCCCTCCTCTGCTCTCAGACCAGAAACAATTATCTTAGTGCCATTTCCCTCTTTTCTTTACCACCCCCCCTTTGAAAATAGGGCATCGGAGGGCACATTCTATAAAATCTGCCTTGCAGGAGTCTTGCTATCAGGAGAGACACTTTTTTTTTATCCAGTTGCCAGGCTGCCTTTGTTGAATACCTGTGTTAATGCTGCCTCTTATCAGTTTAATGACATGCCATTATTTATCAATACACTGGCACAGGGGCAGCCGTTGTCGGAGGTGACTTCTCTTCATGCTTCTCTGCATTTACTGACTTGGTGTTTATGACATAAATTCCAGTTCGAAATTTAGTGTAAATGTATAGTGGTGACAATGAGTGATTTCTGTTTTGTTTGTTTTTTCCCAGTGTGTTTACATAGGTAGCCAAAACTTGCTGGGATGCGACCGTAAAGCCTGAGCATTTGCCTTTCAGTCAGATCACCAGCCTGGACTCACAAGTCCACTGAAGGTCATTGAAGTTTCAACTCAGTTTCGACCAAAAATGCAATGCACATCTCATCCAGGGTACAGAAAGTAATTAGAACACACGAGAAACAAAAGATAATAGAACTTTATACAGTACATGTAGAAACCTACACCCACATGTCTTTCCACTGGGTGGGTCCTGATTATCTGCTCGTCTAGAAAATCTCTCTTGAGCACCGGTCTGTGGGTAGAGGGAGCCACCCTGCACGAAAAAGGCCTTGATGTTCACAATATCACTGACCTGCCACTGACATGAGATCAGATTTTCCCCTGAAGGGAGGAAACCTTTGTTACTGAGAGAGGTACCTCCCCAGAGCACAGGCCAAACACGTACAAGGAATCAATACCCTATGAGTGACTGCTTGAAATACAATGGTGTGTTCTGAAAATCCCCTGTGAAACATTTATCTTCTCTGGCCAGATTGACCTTTAGTGTTTGCATGTGTGTCCAGCCTCCAAAAATAATGTTTAGCGCAAGATGTTTGTAATTGTGCTTAGAGCTTACAGCCAGGAGGTGTCTCAGCCGGAAGAGGAGAGGCACTTTCTCAGCTGCGGGTCGCAGTTCTCTGCTAATCAGCCCCATCATCCTCACACACGATATATTTGTAAATAGTCCATCTTCCTTCATGATGTTTGACCCAATGACACATGATAAGGTAGAATGTGAGAGCAGGGCACGTTCGTGCTGGGAGTCGTTGGCGAGAGTTAGTCAATCTGAATGGGGGGGGGGCTGGACAGGACCAGGATTTAATACCTGAATGACCCAGATAATAATAAAAGCTGCTAGAATTTCCCGGGGATCAGAGGTCACATGTGGGCTGACTCCAGGGACAAAGACACTGATTTATTTTTTTTTCATTAGGAGGGAAATTGCTTTTTTTTTTTTTAACAGACTCGCAATTATTAGACACGAAGGAGCAACACTGCTAAATCCATGGGTTTATTACATAGTAGTTAAGTTCTTGCAGTAATTGATCTGAATATTGAACCCAAGATCAGATCTTAAGGTACTGCAAGCCAAGACAACAAATCATCCAGCATGCGTTCAGAATACAAAACGAATCACTCATTCTGCCCGTTCAGCTTTTCCTTCTGTTCAGTCATACGAATGATTTTCTCTATTTTTCCTGGATGAATGGCAGAAAACAGAGTTTTCCTACCCGGGTTGAGTTTTGCTCCTGTGAATTTCTGTATGATATTAAATATTGATCCTTCAGGGATTACACTGGTAGCAGAGTTAGAATCCACTTCTAGAACTGTGTGTATGGAGCGTGTATGATTAAATAGACCAAGCAGACGAAATACACCACCTTGTGTTTGGAGGTCTGGGCCATAATCTGTAAGTTTTATTAGTTACTGGTTGTTTTACATGTCGATTCTGGGGAAGGTCCAAACAGAAGCGTGAGTGATATGATTTACAGGGTTTCAGGCTTTTATATCAGCCTATGGGGGGGGGGATAATATCTGCAGTAGCTAACAGCTGGAATCTAGGGAGTGTGAAACCAAAAGGAATGACTGAGCCTGGATGCTTGTAAAGATCGGGGAAGAGAAATCCCTAATATATTAGCTGGATCTAGCCTCCAAACCTGTGGAAAATGGGTTTCCATAACGAGGGGTGAGTTTCCTGGATCAGAATGTTTATGTGCGGTGATTTCAGGAAAACATTCCGCTATTTTTCGTTTCTGCTAGTTGATTTTGTGCATAACAAGCAGGCAAGGGAGCAGACATGTGAGAACCATGCTGCTGACCACATTTGCCTTGCATTCTTGCAAAACCCAGCCGGGGGTGGGGGCTTGGTGGGGGG
>JAODJW010000117.1:20665587-20688793 GCA_026777045.1 Hyperopisus bebe | reverse complement strand
AAACAGCCACACGGAACCATCAGCACTGCCTCAAACAGCCACACGGAACCATCAGCACTGCGTCAAACAGCCACACTGAACCATCAGCACTGCCTCAAACAGCCACACTGAACCATCAGCACTGCCTCAGACAGCCACACTGAACCATCAGCACTGCCTCAGACAGCCACACTGAACCATCAGCACTGCCTCAAACAGCCACACTGAACCATCAGCACTGCCTCAAGCAGCCACACTGAACCACCAGCACTGCCTCAAACAGCCACACTGAACCATCAGCACTGCCTCAAGCAGCCACACTGAACCAGCAGCACTGCCTCAAACAGCCACACTGAACCATCAGCACTGCCTCAAACAGCCACACGGAACCATCAGCACTGCCTCAAACAGCCACACGGAACCATCAGCACTGCCTCAAACAGCCACATGGAACCCGATCAGGGTGTGTGGTCAGTCACTGCCGAGACGAACCCACCTCTTCTTGGTTCTCCTTGAGTGGATCAGGCCATGATTGACGGTGCACTGTAAATACCCCCCAGGTCAACCCCTCCAGGCGTAGTTTATGTCATCGTCGCTTGTGGCTGAACTTGTGTGTTGGGGTTTCTGCAAGTGCAGTTGTGAAGCATCACAGTTATCATAAAGTACTTGCGTCTCTGTGGGTCCATCTGATTTTCCTTTCTGCTCTTATTCAGAGGCCTGGTGTGGACCTGTCCACACCAAAAATGGCTCATTTCTACAAGACAGCTAATTGGAAATAAAGGTAAAATAACGGCCTTGGAGATACACAGAACTTTTGTTTCAATTTTGAATCCCTAGAGAACTTTCTTGTATGAGAAAATATAATTGGCACCTTGCAGCATGATTTCGTGGCTCCTGCTTAACTTAAAAGCAACTTAAAGTTCAGCCTTAAAGGGGGCCCTTTTCTGTCCGTCTCTTCTTTCCAAACTTTTCCTTTAACCTGTAGAACCCTGTGTCTAATAGCCCCCCTGCTGGCTATGAGGGCGGCTCACATCTATTTAAATGCAGCTTCCGGAGCAGAAGCATGAGATGTATCAATACGCTAAGCATGGCTCATTGGTGTCGATGGCGAGCTCACAGCTTTCAGCTCTGTCGGTGCATTTAAACAGGAGGGCAGGAGCCCCCTCCTCAAGCTTGGTGTCAGGAGGCGGTGCCTGTGACGGATGGCCACCAAGACCCCCAAAACGTCCTCTGGGGATGACCACGATGGTGCCCACATCGACGAAAAATATATATATGCAAAGTATATTAAATAGTAAAAATAGCTTTGGAGGGGACAGCTGGACCCACCCATTCCGATTAATGAAAATACATTTTTTTAATTCAAGTTTTTTTAAAAAAATTACGTTTCACTGAATACATTGAATGGACATTGAAGAACTTCCTCTCTTACATTTGTTGACTGACATCACATTAAATCACATCAATAATTGTGATTCAGTTTCTCGCTATTCACAGGTAGGACATCGCAGTCATTGCTGTAGTATTGCTGCAGTCACCATATTGTGTGTCTAAGCCTGCTTAAGAACATGTGCGGTAATGAGCTTCACTCAGGCCAACCCAGATTAAATCCAGGCCGAACCATCAGTCATTTTCTGCATCCGCCAGTGTCACGATGAAGTGAATCCGGAATTCGGGATCATCCAGTAAGTAAGGGACGCGGGACTCAGTAGAGGTCATCTCTGGATGCATTGCACCTGCTCTTTGGGAAGAATGACCGCATTTCAGCATTCTGCCATGCCTCTTGTCTCGGGGAAATGCGTGGCAGTAAAACAGGGGTTTATCTGTTATTGCGAGCGACACCTGAAGTTCTATAGCACCACTGTCCACCATCTTAGATTTACACCCAGTGATTGGGTGGCCTTTAATGGCTGCATTTCTTCCGTACGCAGTATCCTCTTCCCATAATCCCTCTGGAGGACGCGCTATACACCATCCTTTTCTGAGACATACTGAAATGTCCACGAGGAAGCACATTCTCTTAAACTGATTTATAATGACCTCTGGCCACAGGACAGCATTTTATTCCTCATTTTTGCCCCCCAAAAATACACAGTCCCATCAACCATCCCCCTCCAACATGGAAAATCTGCTTCATTTCACTGCTCCGGCTGTGGGTTTCAAAGTCACGTGACACATGTAGGGAGGGGGGAACGTAGACCCCACACTGTCCTTAGAGCACCAGCCATCTGCAGGTGATGTGGAAAGGCAAGTGGCAGAGAAACCCAGCCATGTAACCTGACTGTACTGAAAAAGAGCCCCTTTGATCTGCCTCCTGCAAAAGGAATCCCTAAAGGAAAATGAGATACTGGGTGTGTTCGTTCATCGGAGAAACAAATTAATGAATGAACACATTCATTAGCTGGGACAAAGGGAGACTGGGGACTCAGGACGAAGTTCCATATCGTCATATCATACAGTCTCTTAAATACCAAATACCTCAAGTAGCTTTCCTACATTTAGAATGGATCTCCTGCAGTAATTTTGTCCGTATACCACATCTAAGGTACAACAGCAATCCACTCTTTGGAAATTTTGTGCTATGACAGATGTTACCCAGAATAGCCACATCTAAGGTATAACAGCAATGCTCTCTGTGGAACCTTTGTGCTATGACAGATGTTACCCAGAATGGCCACATTTAAGGTACAACATCAATGCCCTCTGTGGAACCTTTGTGCTATGACAGATGTTACCCAGAATGGAGAGATTTAAGGTACAACAGCAATGCCCTCTGTGGAACTTTTGTGCTATGACACATGTTACCTAGAATGGCCACATCTAAGGTACAACAGCAATGCATTTTGTGGGACTTTTGTGCTATGACAGATGTTTCCCAGTATGGCCACATCAACTGATGATCCAATCCTGATGATGATGATCCAATCCTGGTCATTTTGTCCTCCTGTGGCATGGGGTGGGGGCTATGCTACTCTATGAATTATCTCCAGCTTCTTCAGGAGATGTTGTGCCTTCTTTTCCCATGCTGACACCAGCCTGTTCTGCAAACAATGCTGAGTACCGTGCGATGGACCTGTAGAGCCTGTATCACACACAGCTGAACGAGCTCTATACACAGGGAAGCTGATTCACTCAAAGTCAATTTCCTACTGATGGTTGATTAATTGAAATGATTTTAAATACAAAAAAACATTTATTCTGGAATTGAATGCAATTAAAAGGATGTTTCTAAGGCCAAATTTAGGGGGAGGCATTTTAATAAAACTGTAGGAAATATTAGCACAGATTTATGAGATATAGTTGCCTGAGAGACCAATTTGGACAGATCCCTAGGGGAGGCAGGCGAGATAAAACAAATTGAATTTTTACATTCTGATTTCCTCTCCGCACCAGCAGAGTTTTTGAGAGCCTCCGACGATCCGATGTATGCAGCCTTGTGGGCAGGGATGGAGTTACCTGCTGTTTCATTTTTGGGGAGGTCACAGGCTTCAGCTTGCTGTGGAAATTAAGCCTCTTGGGAACTGTAACGTTAATATGCAGCGATAGTGACTTGGAGGAATGTTTTGAACATAAATGTGACCACGGGACATGAGTGCTGGTTAAAGAGCGAGAGAGTCATTGTTCTTTTTCCTGGACTGGTGCATTGTGGGGATGGAAAAAAAAAATCATGCTTGAGGTCAAATTTATGTTGCCATTTTGGAGGGAAAAGCAAATAAAGAAGAACCACAAACAAAAAACAATCACATTTTTGTTATAGTGGTCTGGAAATAGTAGAATCCAATTCAAAGTAAACATTGGGAACAAGAGATGAGAGAAATGAATATGGGTAATTACTGTCACCTGCACGTCCCTCGTGAGAGAGACACGACTCTGCCCCCTAATACCATCAAACAAACTCGTCTTGTTCTCTTTTAAGCTGCCAGAGCTCCATAGACCTTTGTGATGCTCTGCTTGTCTGCAAAGGAGTGAGACAGATCTGAAAGGGGGAAGCATAAAGACCTGTGTGCCGTCGATACGCCTGAGATACAGATGTACCATTTACAACATGGACCTGTTCAGCAGTAACACTGGGTTCCCCCTCAGGGAAAACAGTGCTCATGGTGCCCTCTCTGTGATCCAGATTTGGTTTCTTCCACTCAAGGGGCAGGACAAAGCATCTGAATGGTAGCCAATACGAATGCTTCAAATCATTTTAAGTGTGTATGCATAAACCAGAAGAACCAATGAAAAGGGGAGTCCGTCTGTAATTTACATATTCTCTCCAAGTTGTGCTCTTTTCTTTGGGTTCTCTGCTTTTCTCCTGCCATTCAAGGACATGTGGTTAGTGAATTAGTGTCACATAGTGGGACATGGTGTGTGATTCTGTGTGTGTGGTCTGTGATAGGCTGGCATCCTTTTCAGCCTCCAGGCTCCTGAGAAGTTGGATGATAGACAGTTGGATGGGTACCATATCACTTCCTGAGTGCCTCCTTCTGGCCCGGTGTTGTGGTGGCTGTGGCTTGGAACAGCCTGGCTCATTAAAGATGCCATCAGCCATCGTTCCCATCCATCTGTACCCTGGGTGAAGCTGTGACTCACGAGGCTAAACCTGGAGTGCATTACCTGCTGATGAGTGGCAGTAAATTTCACTTCATTTAGGTGTGGAAATGGACATGTGTTCTGAAGTTGAAATTATTATTTTTTCCAGAAAGGGTTTGGAGAGAAGAAATTGAGAAGGAGCTGTGCTTTTATTAGGATACTTAAAAGGCAGCAAAGATTCCCTGTATTAATACAGTAGGTGCAAGGAAAGTTAAACATATATGTTACGAAAGAAAAACAATCTGTCAAACAATTAAATAATTCAGCAATAGTGTATTTTCCAGATGCACAACAACAGCCACGTACATTTGCGTCTAACTGAATATGTTCATAAATGAATAAAAAGCCTTTTTTTCTCATTACGCCACATAAAACAGGCATCACTGCAGCTGAGTTATAGCTGTTGTATTTCACAGAAATGGGAAGTTTTTCAGTCATTACAGTATCTAGCATGGGGGGAGGGTGATTGATGTATCTTTAAATTACTTATATAAGCACTTCTCAGCCTGCCCTGTTTGCCAAATACGCCCATAAATGGTCCTGTCTCGTCTGCCCTGTTTGCCAAATACGCCCATAAATGGTCCTGTTTCGTCGAAGTCAGTAGGAGGATGTGCCCACCGAGGCCCGTCCTCGAAAACAAACAAAAAAACAGACGAAACTATTACCAATACAATAAAATGTAGTTCAAAATAGAAATCCTGAGGTCATTATTGGGGGTGGGGGAAAGGTAGACTGTCTGCCTGTTAAAAAAAAAAAAAAAAAAAAAAAAAGTGGTGGTTGAAATAACGAATAGGGGTGATTGGATTTCCACCCATTTTCCCCATGATATCTTGAAGTCTTAAAGCAGCCGTTTTCCACTGGTTCACAGGTCTGGACCTCTGGAGGCATGATGGTGGTTGAGCTCACAGTGTTGACAGGAAGATGAGATGGACTGGAAAGTCTTGATATTTCCACTGGACCCAGAAGCCTTGAACCAATCCCTGTCTTTTCCCTTCAACCCACACTGTTAATGCCCTGAATACCGCGGCCTGGGCTAAACTAAGTGCTTAGTATGGCACTAGAGGAGCGGGAGGGGTCTAAAAGCCACAGGGGGCTCTGCTTTCCTTCCTCAATCACCACTTAATCACCCGATCAACTCAGAAGTGTCAAGGTGATACATAATCTACTAATGGCAGGGAAATTTCCAGAAACAGTGACTTGTGGGATCTGCAGTCAGTGTCATACAGATGGATTGAGGTCTGTGGGGTTGGAGTCAGGCCGAGTCGTCAGTGGTCACAGGATTTGCTGCTTCTAGTTTTGGGCTTTATCTCCCATGTCATCTCATGCCCCTGGAGTAAATCACTTTCTAAAAGGAAGATTTGGATGCTGTGGTCCTCAGAGACAACTTTCCCAGTCCTCGGGCTGCTAGAAAGTGGGCATTAGAAGGCAAGTCCAGAGGTCTCCATAGCTATAAAAAATTGTCTTCTAAAGAAGAGTTAATAAACTTTAAAATTGATTGCTGCATGCCTACTTATACTTATTAATTAGTGACTCATTACACCTGAAACATAAGGTTACTGACCAAAGAAGATTTTAACGAACCAATTAATAATTGAAAAATCACAAAAAAGGAAGAAAAAAATATATAATTGGACATGACTATGGTTGGGTTCAAAGTCATTCAGCAGATGGTGGTAATATTGTGTAATTTCAACAGCAATGTTAGCATAAAACACAAGGTTGGTCCCTATTTGGTGCTGTTTGACGTTGTCTGGTATGAAATAGGAAAACCTATGGTGCTCTTGGAAAATGTTTTAATGTAAGAAGCCCCAGAGCACATTTCCCTGTGCCTTGTCTCCACCTCACAAGCTTATGATTAGCTGCAGTAATTTTTTGCTTGCCCTGCATGAAAAGTGAAGCTGGTCCTCTCCAAGGTGGGGTGCGACTCACCCAGATGGTGTCATGGACCGACGGGAGTAAAGCGGGGTGATATTTTCTGATGAAACCACTGGCAACCCAAGGTGTGATATAGAGTGGAGCTAAACAGCGTGGATAAGAGTTAGTAGTGCGTCTGGAGAGTTGGAATCTCTGCTGCATTCGGTCAGGGATCAACACAAAGAAAAAAAATTAAAGGCACGGTTGAATTATATACAAATCAACTGTAAGAGACAAAACACATAAAATATACAATGAACAGTCTACCAGATTTACAAATCAGGTACAATGTCAGACTGACATTACCAACCACCATGTCAGCATCCAACATTACCATATTCTCATTCTACATTTTGATTATGTAATTTAAACTCTATAGTGAGGGGTGTGAGATAAAAATTCAAAGTTTTTCCAGTGAAGGAAACTGAAGGATCGAAATTGCTAGCTTACGTTTTACTATTTTTGTATGCAGTTAGTTCTGTTCGATATATTTATCATATGTATATTTTTAATATGTTTTAGTTACTCATATTCTGTGATGGGTTGGTGCCCTATCCTGGGTCGTTCCCTACCCTGCCCCTCTGGGATAGACTCCAAACCCCTCGCAGCCCTGTATAGGACAAGCAGTTACAGAAAAAGGATGGATGAATGGATGGATGGATGGATTTTTCATTATCAATGAAATTTAATTATTTAATGGCTTTATTTAATTCAATGTATTATTATACATTGATAATGAACTAATTATTAATATTATTTTTAGGGGAAGTGTGGTGGTGCAGTGGCTAGCCAGTGTGTGCAGTTTGCATGTTCTCCCCGTGTCGTCGTGGGGTTTCCTCTGGTTCCTCAGTCCAAGAACATGCTGAAGTTAATCTGAGTTCCTGTTCAGGCAATAGGTTGGTGCCCCATCCTGAGTTGATCCCTCCCTCACACATAGCTTTTGGGATAGACTCCAGACCAGGACAAGCAGCTACAGCAAATGGGTGGGTATTATTTTAATAAATTTTTCTTCAAATCTTCACATTCTTGAGATTAGCTAGCACTGCAGCGGTTTATCTTTTATCAGTTTATCTTTTGTCTTTTTATCTGTAATCAGTTTATCTCTGCACTAGCTTATCTTTCTGACCATAAAAATTTATTTGTCTTAATGTATTAGCACCATACAAGCAACCTGATAAGCCATGATCAGCTTTTGGGGTCAGGTGGAGTTTGGATGAAATGCATGACCTTTAGTGAAACAAATAAATTACTCTTAAAGCAAAAGTTGAAGTGGTATGTGTCCGGTTTGGGGGGTGGTTATTTATACAAGCATGTTTGCCACATGTCACTGCCTGCTAGCAAGGATTAAATCCAGAAGATGCACCATGCAAACTGCGTCCTCATCCAGTCAGCTCCCCTTCTCCAGAGGCCTGGAGATGTTTTTTTTTTCTGTGTTGTCATGGCTACCTTCCGGCTAGGATGAAAAGGCAGTAAATTATAGCTTTTATGACGAGGCTAAGCTCAATCGTTAGAAAGTCCTTTTTCCTGGCGCCATTGTGACTGGCAGTTCTCCGAGTGTCTGTTATCAGTGTCAGAAATCAAAAGGCTCGCTCGGACTAGAGAGAGCTGGCAACTCAAGGTGATGCAGGGGAAATGGCGCACGATGCCGTCATTAACGTCGTTCATGGATGCTGGCTGGCATTTCGACGTGGTTCGTCCGTTTGCGTCACACATCACTTTCGTATCGTAACACTAAACACTGACTAATCCTGAACCTGTAACTACTAAATACAGAACAGCTGTCAAGAAAACTGAATGTGAAAAGGGCAAAAAATTCTCTGGCGGAATCAAAATGTTGATAGATCTGCTCCTAGAACAGTGTTTACCGCAAAACTGCTATCAGTGATTGCCACTGACACAACACTTTCGACTAATTGCTTGTTTACATGGGAGCTGTCTATAGTTAATGTAACTAGCATAACGATCTGACAAGCTGCACTGTTTTCATTTGTTTATTGGTCTACAGCCCTTTAAGTCAAAATAATTACTACCGAGGAGGATCAGCATGTGCAGTACATATGAAAAAAAAAATCCGCTTTCATTCTTCCATCCTTTTGTTTGTCTAATCTTGGTGGATTTCATTTTTCACATTTGTACGCAGGTTAATTGACTGTGCAACTGCAGATTTAACATGACAGTGTGTCATGACTGGGATAACAAGGGACAGCTTCACTGCTTTCAAAGATCCATTTTGCTTTTAGCTTTTAGAAAGACCTCACACAATGTTAGACCAAAAGCAGTGAATTTAGCTATAATGATGGGAGGGGAGGGTGTTGGGGGGGGGGGGGGATGAAAGGTTCTTCTGAGTAATAACATGAGGAAGAAAGGGCCTGACATAATTTCTCGCCAAACCTCGGTGGATTAGATTAAATTGGGTATTGCTTCTCATCTGAAAAGTTAATTTGACATATATGTAATTTTGCAGTAGCATTGGGGTCTTATACTGCCAGGGTTGTGAGTTTGACTCTATCCTAAGCACCCTGAGATGTTTATAAATGTCTCTCCTTGTGCACGTCTGTCTGCTCCAGGTGCTCTGAGCTTCTCCATCAGTCTGTCCAGGATGTCCACCCCGTGCTCCCCTGGAACAGACTCCAGGCTTACAGTCACGCTGCACTGAATAATCAATCATGAAGGATGGACAGAATTTAAGGTATAAGTGAGACTTTTGGAAGTGTTATTTATAAGAGGGAAGGGACTATCCAAGCAGGAAAGGCCTGCATGGAGTGCTGAGGAGTATCCCGCTGTTCCCTGTGCACTGACTATGCTCACGATGGCGTGAGGAATGGCCATCTCTGTATTGAGCTCTGATGGACCATATGAACTCACAGTGTGTTTGTAGCCCCCAGCTTAATGAGGTCACCCTGCATACATGATCGGCTCAGCATCCCTTTGGCCCACAAACATATAAAGTAGGACAGGATATGGAAACAGCGAAAATCAGAAATATGTCATTATTCCATAGCTTGTCTGATGATTGTATCCAGATCAATCGTAACACCATCAACAATTCCTCCTGTTTATGATGGTTCAATAGAAAAATCAGCCATGGTCAGGAGCAGCCCTGTGCTGCTATCTGCTGCTGATCCTATCCATCTTTTGACCACTGATCCTGAACAGGGCCATGGAGCAGCTGGACGCCAGCTTCAGGAAGCAAAGGCAGAAGCCTGGCATGTATTCTGCCTGATGCAGCTGCCCATCACAGGGCGCATACACACACCAGAGGCAGAGGTGGGAGATGGCAAAGCTAGGTTCTGGGCTAGGATGCCACCCAAAGCGACCCTGCAATGTGAGAAATCTATTTGTCACCTACTCCCAAAATCCTGACCAGAATAAACAGCTAGAAGGTGGATGGATGGATGGATGGATGGATGCTTTTATTGGCGGTGCTGTTTAGTGCTACCACAGCAGGATGGGCGGTCTGTGACCCACCAACCCAGCTAGACCACATTTAGCGTTCTCAGTGAGCGATACAGTACAATAAAGTGATTGTGTCTGTCAGGTATGTGTGTGCGTGGAAATGTGCTGTTGAGGGGCAAATACATTTTAATTCCTCTCTCTTCATTTGCTCATAGTGACACCATGGGTCATTTAAAAAGTGATAAAAAATAATATGTAGTTTAGCCTATAGTGTGATTTTATTGCCAGGTGAATAGTTATGGGTCTGGCCCACCTGATTTTCTGCCAGCTCACCTACGCTGTGATTTCTGGCCCCACTATTGGTTCAGTGATTATCAGTATCAGCATCCAAAGGCCCCAAGACTCTTTGTGCTAAAGCTTGAGGGTTGGCGTACAGCTCAGTGAGTTTGACTATGTCGGTCTGTAGAGCAATCACATCACCGTTGGATCCTTGAGTAAGACCTTGGACCCTGACTGCTCTAGGGCAGAGTTCCTCACCCTGGTTCTTGAGTCCACATTTTTGCTCCCTCCCAGACAGTTTGGGGGTCCCCAAGGACCGGGTTGGGAAACACTAAGGAAGATAGATGCTGCCTGAACCTGTTGCCTAACCCCATACTTCCCTGACTTGTGTGTTGCTTTGGGCAAAATATCTGCTAAATAGATCATGTCAAACATGTAATACGTCACAATTATAGAATTTTAATAGTATGATTCCCCCGGACCCATTTCTCTTCTAAGTCTATTTTGGCATCATGTGTACGTCAAGCTGCACCATTATTCTGTCAGTCAGGGTGGTGGTAAACACCGGGCACAGGGTTTTGAATTAATTTCTCCCCATTTACTGCTCCACCATGCACTAAACCCAGAAAAGGAGAAATCCATTCACTTATTGATCAAAAATAACGTCCGGAGGATATTGAAGGCCGATTAACCACAAGATTTTACCTACTCATATGAGTCAACATATTAGCCCTATTGGAGCTTCCAATAAAAATATGGTATCTGATTGACGTCGTCAAAACAACCAAGGAAAAGCCGCTTGTGACTGATTCATGCAATATAAATGGGCATTAGGCCGTCATTTCCGATGAGTCCTCGAAGAGCCCAGCAACTGCTTAAGCACTTTGGATGTGACTAGGAAAGAGCATGACTTATTAAAATGAAACATCTATGCGGAGACTCAGCTGACATTCACGGCAGCTACCTTCACTGCTGGTTTATAATTGGGGATGGGGGGGGGGGGCACGTAAATTCAACCCCCTTTTTGTATTATTCTCCCCTTGGGGTGCCATTCAAAAGCCAATCAGGCTAATAGGTGTGCGGGCGTGGGTCAGTCAATCAGTCTGTCAAATTAATAAAGCGTAGCGTTGTGGTGATGACGCTGTGCCCCGGGGTGCTAAAACGGGGGGCGGGGCTTGTCACAAAAGCAGAATGCAATTATATCTGACTAAGGGCTGTTCGCACCAATATGTCTGAAACCCACCAGAGGCCAGTTTTAATTGAAGCATCATGCTAACCTTGTGCCCTGCTTACATGAGTCACTGCACAATGACGCTAACAATTTTTGGGGTGTGGGGGAGGTTTACTATGTGCCGAGAATCACATTCTCAACGAATTTGTGCAAGCTGGGATTTGAGGTGAAGGCATAGAGACTGACCCAGTCGTGTCCTTGGCACTGAAACAGCTGGATTCATGGTGTTACTCGCTCTATCCACGACACGTGACCCAGTGACCCTCCCAGAAATGGCTACTATCCCCAGTCATAGATCAGGCACAAATTCAGCGTGCATTTAATACTTGATTGCCGCTCTCTTCTCTTAATGGCCTCACCCCGCGGCACCGAAAATAATCATATCTGCGAGAGATGAAGCACTGCAATTAAGGAAGCAGCTAAGGAGCTTGGGTCCAGCCATTACAACGGCCTGGATATTCAGCCCTTAAATTAGCCTTTTTTAATATACAGCATATTTTGTTTGTGTCAAGTATCACTACACTAATCATTTTTCAAAGACACTTTTCAATAATAGGCAATAAGGTTATGTAAGCTAATTATATCAATTATGACATTTTATGGTGGTGATATGCACTGTGAAGAGGCAGCCACTAGGGGCAGTGTGTACCCTGGATGTTACTGTTGCGTTATTGGCTCACTAGGAATCACTTGCAGTCAAAATTACAACACTTGCCAGTTTGTCTGTCAGTGTGAAACTTATTCTTAAGTACTACAGTTCGGACATCAACCATTATAATACATCCATCCATTTTCCAACCCGCTTATCCTACTGGGTCGCGGGGGTCCGGAGCCTATCCGGGAAGCAATGGGCATGAGGCAGAGAACAACCCTGGATGGGGGGCCAGCCCATCGCAGGGCACACTCACACACCATTCACACACACATGCACAACTATATGGGCAATTTTGTAACTCCAATCAGCCTCAGCATGTCTTTGGACTGTGGGGGAAACCGGACTACCCGGAGGAAACCCCACGACGACACGGGGAGAACTCCACACACATGTGACCCAGGCGGAGACTCGAACCCAGGTCCCAGAGGTGTAAGGCAACAGTGCTAACCAATATATAATATTATATGTGGTATATAGTATAGCTACAATATATTAAATGTAAAAATATAAACAAAATAATTATAATAAGTATTTAACAATTATTTAACAATATGGATCCAGCAGTTATTGCTGCTCGAACCCCTAATAAAATCGGCCTAATTAACTCAATGACAATAATAATACTCAGATCCAACCAAGTTCGGAGTGTGCAACTATTCTTGCTCCATAAGTTTGCATGCTTGTAGCGATTCTGCTGTTGTACCCTTGGGTATACTACTTAATTGCTTAATTCAAAACTGAAACAGCCATCGCAAGATCCATCTACCCATCCATTTCCTGCAACAGCCCTGTCATATTCAGGGCCGCAGGGCGTCTGGAGTCTGTCCCGGAGGTTACAGACGCAAGGCAGGTTACCATAACTTATTAAAGTATTCCATGTAATGAGATGCATTGCTGCAGTAGAGCAGCATCATGCTTTATTCTCATCTATTCCCTGTTGAAATCAAATATAATTACGAAAGCCAAGTGACAACAGTCACCCTTTGTCACTCGTGAGACTCCATTCCCCCCCCGCACTCCTGAATCCATTTCAGCGACAGTCCCTCCTTTGTGACCAATGTAGGCTGTAGTGATAATAATGTTTCACTGAGTCTGAGGTGCTTATAGTGAAACATGAGGACATAAAGTGTCTTTGACTACCCTAATACATCAGTGGGGTCTCTCCTGAATTCACCTTTTACTGCTATGCTCCTGCCTATATTCTTTACCATATTCTGTCTTCTGGTACAGATTACTATTTGATTTTCATTTAATACATTTAACCATCATAGCAAGACGATTTTGATGGAAGGCTTCTTGATCGACAGTTTAATTTGATCTCCTATCGATTCCTAGTAGGCCTCTTGGCTGAAACTGATCCTTGTGGGCAGGCCGGTTGGAGTCTGACCCCCCCCAGTTTCTTGGATCCACTGTTCTTAGAATCACTTAATCCCAGTTACAAGGTAGGCAAACATCATAGGGAACAAAGAAAGGACAAGAAAAGCAGCCAAATCCATTACATCACCCTGACAGCCACACGGCCAAATCACACTGACAGCCAAATAGCTGTACCTCAACAGCTGGGTTATACCTGAAAAAGTCCCTGTTTGATTAAGGAATTTGTATTATTATTCTTTTGCCGTTTATTCCATAATGGCTCATTGTTGCAGAGACACTGGAATGGCAGAGTTTTCAGTTTTACAGTAACGTCGTTTTCAATGGTAACAAATATAGCAAAAACTACTGTTATGGTTTGCTATATGTTTTCAGTTAAAAAGCATATTGCTGAAGATTGTTTAGATTTGTTCTTTAACTAAAGTATGTTTCAAGACACCACACCCATCAACCTGGTTAACTAAAATCGTTTTGTATTTTTATCTTATTTAACCGGAAGATAATGTAAAATAGGAGATTAAGAGTCAGTGTGACTAGCTGAAGATAATCAGGCCAAGGTATGTTACTCTCTCAATAGAATAACCTCATCTAGACTTTACACAAACATAGATTTGGTAAATGTGTCATGTTGCTCCTCAGTGTGCAGATTGTGCGTTAGCTTGCATAGTCAACTTGTACTGAAAGAAGCCCAAACGGACATCCCCCCCCCCACACACACACACACTTACACAGATCAGAGATTTGTTAGTTTGTATTTTCTCCTTTATTACTGTCTAATCCATAGCATGTCACCCTCCCACCAAACATTACATAGATGACAATCATTTTTGAAGTTCTAATTAAATCTGTAATTTCTATAAACTTTATTTTTTTCTTTCTTCTGTTGTATTCTGGCTTTTTCACACTTAGGACTGTTAATATGGTACAACATCAGTTGTACAACATTTTAATTGATTTACTTCAAAACTGCCTATAATGCGTTACGGTAAACTCTGTAAATCTAAAGCACCTTAGGGAGCTTTGTGTTTGTCAAGGGCACTGATGCGTATTAATGCCTGTGAGGACTGGGCACAAGTGTTATGAAGAATCCTTGAAGATCCATTTAGGATTTCATGTTCTTCGTTGCCACCACATCCATGGTGAAGACTCCTTCTTCCACCAGGAGGAGGCTTTAGATACATATTATGGTCCCTTGGGTGAAAAACAAGTAACACAGTTTGACGGGAACTTGCAGTAATTGCCTTCTCCCTTAATGTTTTGTTCCCAGGTCAGCAGGAAACAGAGCAATCACTGGGGAGCAGTTGCTATAAGATCGGCGGGGGAGGGGGTTTATAAAACTGCTACTCTCAGAGTAGGTCCCTTTGCTGACAAGGTCTGGACCCAAAGGTCTACTTTTCCTTTCAGAATATGTAATTTATCCATTACTGGTGCCCGGTTCATACTGGAGGTTCCTCTGTGACAGTGGGGTCAGGTCACCAGCTTAGTTCATTGATTTCCCTTTGATTGACTGTAGTTACATTGTTGCTTAGCCAAACTTAGGTACAGTGGCAGGGAATTACAAGGTGATTATGTATAGGAGAGTCACAGCAGGCTTGCACTTTACATGGATAGGGGAGAAGATGAGGTCACAGTAAAGATCTGGCCCATGGTCAAGTCAGAAGAGGAGCAATCGATCAAAATGGATCCTGAGGTCTTCCGGTTGCCCTGGGGTAATATTAACTGCCTAATAAAGAGGCTTACTGTGCCCATGTGAGCAGACAGACTGTGGGGGCTGAAACGTTCATGGCCATGCTGACCCTGAGAACTCACACAGGTGTCTAAGCTGTTGAGTGGTGTGGTCTCCTTCTTATGGGATGCAGAATGTGGTCTGGCCGCAGATATGCAGCCCTTTCTTGAATGGTAGCGCATTTCACTGCATGTTGAATTACTCTCTGGTCCTCACTCCTCATAGCATTATGGAGGCCACCAGCACCGCAACACAGATTTTACTTGTGTGTATATTTATTTTCCAGCTGGGGTTTTGTCTAAAGCACAAAGGGTTGATGCAATTAAAATAAATCCAACCAAAGGAAAGAGAAACTCAATTTATATATCCAGGCCAGAACAGCCCTGCATAAAATAATAATAAAAATAGTTTTAAAATGCAAGTAAAACTTCTTTCTATGCATTAGGCTGTTGTGTGGAAAATGTTCTTGATTTTACCCATTGAAATGTTCCCAACAGAAAATGCAATTTCATTTTGTGTTAGAACAGATTAGACAGACTGGAGTGTGACACAAGAACATAAAAAATAAATAAACTTCAGTCTGGACTTCTGCCGCCAAAGAATTCACTGCCGTCAATAATTTTTTTTTTTTCAGTTTTCCAGTTTGAACACTTTGAGATAAGTTATCAAAGTCTTCAAATGATAAAAAAGTGCTTTCACTGAGAAACTCAACTAAGGCATGATACTTCAGAGAGCAGCATAAAGGTGACTACCTTTTCCATCGATGGTAATGCTGAGAATTTTGGGCAAAACCACCACTTTCCTTGTAATACCTTGCTCCCTTTCTGAGATCTTATATGGCTGTTTCAGTATTGTATACTTAGTGAAGTCTCCATTATTGACAGAAAAAAAATGATCAGTAGGGCAGAAGTAAGTATCTTTAAGTATCTTAGCAGAGTAACAACACCTAACTGTCATTTTAATTACTCGTTAATGTATTGGGGTCAGAGTTCTTTGGGGCCGGGCCTAGAAAGCACAGGGTACTTTGGCATCTAAAGGGAAATGACAGTAAGCAACATAATATGAACTATATTCAATATAATAATTAATACATGGGCTGAACAGTTATTGTAAAAGATGGATGCTTTAGAGAATAGTGATACTAATGAATTCATGTTTCATTTGCCTCTTTTTAATTTTCATTCAGATTTGAATCAGCTGTAAGTCTGTCAGATTTCTCAGCTGGAAAGTTGATGAGTCCTGGAGCCCCAATTCAGTTAATTAAAAAATGACCAATCAGACAATTCTTTTGAGGAATGTCAGTCAGTGATTGGAGGAGCAGCTTCACTCTTTGAGCTGGTACCTGACAGCTCGGTCATTCTGCATCGTGGCAGGTAGCTGTGGGGTCCTTGGCGACTAAATCCTCTTTGATGAATCCAATCCAACCTGGTTGCTTCCAGTGGCCTTCTGATGACAACAAGAAAGCAATTTCCGCAGTTAATGTGGTCATTCAGTGTTCCTCAAGATGACTTTCTCAAGCAAGCAAATTGGACTTATTGACATTCATGCTATTTTTTTACTTGTCAAAATATGAATATTATGTAGGTATGTAGAAAAACAGTCCCATTATTGTTAGTATTTTCATAATGAAGACTAGAAAGCAAACTGCTTTTGGCTCTTTTTATCTATTTAATGTTCTTCTGACAGCTGTACCTCTCCTCTTTGCGTTTTATTAGTGGGTGGTCCCTGAGCAGATACTCTCCCAGGATCTTCTCCTGCTTTGTGTGTCTGACGAAGAAGAAGATCATAACCAATCACCTGCACACCCAGAATTTTAATGAGGTGGGCCAGCATGCTGGAAATCAGCAAAAAGCGACTGGACCATGCCCCACTCACATTCATCCCTGCTTTTCCCATTTCCAAAAACTGCCAACTTCAGCATTTAGGTTTTCAAGTGGATTTCTGTGCCGCAGTCTTCGACCTCCCAACCTCGCTTCCACACAGGACAGCAGCCTACATGGCACTGTCAGGAAGTTTGGACTTGTGATTACTGCATTTATTTTGGGTGGCTTTACTTTAACCGCTTGCAGCGTTCCATGGCTTTCCACAGTGGGACATTCCTCACTGCGTTAGACACTCCAAGACACGGCTGTCTGACTGTGTGAATATAATGCGGGGGGGCTAGTGTCAGATGTCATGTTTCAACAGTTAATTTGCATTTTCTCCCCCACTCTCCTTCAAATCTTCTGCAGAAATAAATTTAAAAGGTTCCCTGTGCCACTAAACACACAGAAGTTACACTTTACTTAAGGGGGCACTGATAGGTGTAACTCAATTACTACTGAAGTACAAATCATGAACAAACAGAGTAACTACTTGAGATATAAGATGCATCATGATTCATTAGTGATCAACAAACATGAGATCAGTATTTCACTTGTGTCTTTCATTGCTTGTTCCTTCAGTAGTTCACAAAAGTTTAGATATAGTAACCAATATAGTAACCAGATATTGTAACCAATGTAGTAACTGCTTGAGATTAGTATGTAAGTAAGACTTAGTTTGAGGTTAATTAATACACAAGTAATAGCATAATACTACATTATTTGTGTCACGTCCTGTAAAGTGTTACCCACATATTTTACAAAAGCAAGTATTCCGGTGTATATTATGGCGTCTAAGTAAGGTGAATGATAAAATTCCAGGTTCATATTTATTTCTCATCCAGTGCCTGTCTGATGCTGTCCCTATTATGTTTTCTCAGTGTTGTTCTGTTCCTTTCCTCATCTCTCTCCCTCACTCCATGCAATAAAAGAGTAATAAGTTCCAGCAGCTATTGATCACCTTTAGCCATTTGCTTCACTGTTAGCGTTGCTATTGTTTACCGTCAAGCTGTACATGTGTCACCAGGGCCTGGAAATGTCAAGGCCGAGGAAGCGGGTTGGTAAACAGCAGGAGAGCGAGGACAGCAGAGTGCCACTCTGGACCTTAAATGGACGTGCGATTCCATCTCCTTTGGGAAAACATTTTTGAGATTTATTCCTGGAAGCGATTAGACCAAAAAAGAAAATAAAATCAATTTTAGCCATTTTTTTGTTTTGCTCAGGCTATTTGAAAGGAAGCGGCGCTGCAAAGGTGGTGAAAAGGACTCCAGTGTCAGAAAGAAACGGCTTTTATACCTATGAGCGAAGTACCTGAATTGAAATGGTCCATGTAGATATCAGGCTTTATTATTGGGCAAAGCATAAAAATGTACCCTGCATATGCCACTTAGGAGAACCGTATTTGCTAAGCAGATAAAATGTTATTTAAGCATTTTAACTTTCATTTGCAGCGTAGCATACTGCATAATGCTCCCCATTAGTTTTCCTAGCTACCCCCTAGCCTAGGACCTCTAGCCCCCAGCTGAGCATATTCTGTATGCAGCCAAACCTGTCCATCTCTCTCACTCTAGGTTAGTGTGGGTGGTTCTGGCCTGGTGGTCCAAACGACCTGTCTTACCCCTCAGTCATTTCATTTATCACTGCTGCTGGCTTTGAGTTCCAAAAGATCACATGACTGACCCCATGATTTAGGCCCCGATGGTTGTCAGATTCATTAAAAAGGATCCATTGGCATTTTTCACTGGTTCCATTTCACATTCATGTCTTCTGTGGCGCTATAGAGACAGTTTCCACATCTCCTGCATTAGGTTTGTGACTTCTGTATCAAAGGCTAGTGCACCCAACTACCATCTAGATAAGGCTGGTTTATTTTACTTGCTTCTTTAAAGATGATATGATTTTTTTTTTTGTCAAAAGCGCCAGTTTACACTGAACTAATTGTTTGGCCTGAAAGCCTTTGGCAAAAAGTCCGGATCCACCTTTTTACCCAGCTCTGTGGACTGTGGACAGATTTCCAAATGGTAAGGAGCCAGAAAGTTTATTTATAGAGCTAATGCAAAGGCACAGTGGAATTTAAATGTCCAAACAGCCAATGAGATACAGGTGAAAACAATAATCCAAGCAGTATTCTGGCGAGGGGGATCCTGGATGATTGCATGTAGGAGAGAGCCGAGTATGTGAGCGTGTGAGAGAGGTCTGGGATTTTTTTCTGACAGGGTTATAATTTCTGGGGATGGTACTAAATGGAAGTTGCGAAGACCTTTCATTTGGGTTGTGTCCATAGAGGTTCTCCACCTCCTTTTGACGGCGTTGATTATGCCAGGTTGCCCCCTCACTGCGGAAAGAGACTGGGCTCTCTGTGAAAGGTACAATCATCTCTGAATAATGAGCTTCACTCGAGGAAGACCTCCGTATCCATGGCTGATTATCAAATCATGGCCCCTTCGCCCTGTCCCCTGTGCCCTTGTGTCCCTCATGCACTTACTAAGAGAAAAAAGAAGCAGAAGTTTTATTACTGAGATAAAGGAGAGGACGTTGCCTGGATTCACCTTGTAACGTGTAATAAAAACTTCACAGGTGGATTGTTTTTTTTTCCAATTACCACAGAACTGAAACAACACAAATGTCAGGTATCACCATGGCAGAAAGAGGTATTGATCCCTGCCTGGTATTCTCATTCTCTCTCACCTGCTAATGCAGACGGAGGGCACACCTGTGTTTTCTTTACTAATGTGTTTTCATCAAACAAAGAGACATTGACGCCTTTCTGATATTTCTGCCAGGAGGACAGGTTACGCCCTGAAAGAACAGCCGGTTCCTCGTCGGTGCTGAGTCTAGTTGTCTAGCTGCGTGGAATCTCAGTGCTACTTTGCGGGTTTCCTTGGACACCCTAGGCCTGCCACGGGCTCTTCTGGATGCTGCCCCTATTTGCTCAGGACCAATTCGTGCAAACACATGCTTCTGTTTCACATCTGGAACCAGCTTCCCTGCAATGCATTCTTGCTCATTATTCCACACCAATGCCCATGTCCCACTTAATAATCCTCTTCCCCCCTGTTCAGGCCAATGCATTTAAGGCATATCCCAGAATCCCACTGGGTTCTCTTTTTCCTCTCGGTTGGCTGATTATTTGTGCCATTGTTACACCAAGCCACATGATTTTTACATATCAATAGCTGTAAAAGCTTGATCAAGCATGTCCACTCATGCCATGTAAAAGGCTCTCAAATTCACTCTCACTGCTCTCACGATAGATATTAGCCATTTTAAAACAGCCGCACTGTTATCGCAAGAGTTTTCAAGTTAATATTGCACCCTTTTGAAAAACTGCTCTTTTGCATCGGGAGATGCGTTTAAACTTTATGATCTTGTCTCACCTCCCTTAACTGTCGATGCCGCTGCAGCGTATCTAGTAAAATATGTATGAAATGATTTTGGAGTTTGTAAAGAGAAAATTGATCTTGGTCACTGTTAAGATGTCACGTAGATATTATCAATGCTTTAGAGTGCCTGGGAGCCCTTGAAGTGCTTTGAGTTGAAGTAGTTATCAAAATAAACTAAATCCTAGCTTGTTAAGTTAGCATAGTACCCCACCCTTCAAAGCCAGAAGGGGGGGCTTCTCTAGGTGTTCTTTACAGGCATACTCAGCTAGAATACTCGGAGTAACATCTGTGGAGTATCTCAGTTGGGATGTTTAAGATACTTCTACGCAGTCAGGTGAATGGGTCAGAAGTGGGGGGCTAGTAGAGAAGAGGAAGCCTCTTCTTTTAATTTTTAAAAAAAGAAAAACAAAAAGTATGGGAAAACGAAGAACTCATCTAACATCAGAGAAACACCACAATCCATCTGAAATCTCACTGCACACTGTCCAGGGGGGTACTGCTGTCATCCCAAATCGAGCCAAATTCCTTTAAAGCTATAAGGAGTCTATAAATCAAACTTGGATCAGCAGGTATTCACTGACTGAGGCACTGGAAGGCACAGAGGGGTCAGCTGGTATTCACTGACTGAGGCACTGGAAGGCACAGAGGGGTCAGCTGGTATTCACTGACTGAGGCACTGGAAGGATGTGGCTGCAGAACCCGCCACTGTCCCTCCACACCATACCAGCTATGGTGTCTTGGGACAGTCCATTCAAACAAGGCATTATTCAGTTACTCAGGATGTCGTGGCAACATGTGAGGTGGCCTAGGAGTGGGAACCCAGTCCAAGCAGCCGGCATACTGCATCTCACCTCCCCTGGACCTGATCTGGTCCTTCCAGCTGCTTTTAGTTCCAGGCTGGGATGGGGAGTGGGGAGGGGGCACCTATCAAGATAACAGCTTTCTTCAAGATGATTTAAAGAGACAAGTCTGTTAAAGTTTGACAGTAATTAAGCGAGCCCATTAATTACATGATACGCACACTTCACATAACTGCCCGGACCTTGTAGTTCCAATACCAGTTTTTCCCAGATGCGACAGAGCATTTGCGAGGCAAATGGGTCAAGACCTGAGTTTCGATATGTCTGATGGTGAAAGCAGAAAGACTAACGAGGAGACCGCGTGGCTTGGAAATGAGAAAACCGCAGTATGCATGCGGAAAGAAATGCGGCGTGTGTACACGCTCCCTGCAACCTGGAAAGCTGCAAGCCTCTCGTTGCCATTAACGGCCCTCACCTTTGCAGATGATTTATATGCAAATGCGGCAGCTTCATTACATGCTTGATTACCTCTCTGAAGCTGGGTGTGAGCTTTAAACAAAATGTGTCAGGAGGGCTGTGGTCACCGGTATGCGGGGCCCTGGCGGGCGACACAACGCCTGCTCAAGCAGAACGGTTTTTATGAAGGAGGCACGTAGTAGACATTTTTACCCAAAAGCGAACGTCTTGCATCTACCCAGTCAAACGTTTCGGAAATACCGAAATCCTGGTAAATGGGCATTCTCACAAACACAGCAGCATTGCCTGGTTCTAAGACGAGAACCAACAACCTTCAGTCTGATTCCACATCCCCCATCCCTACCATTATCCGTGAGCATCTCGTGGGCCGGTGGGCCGATAAGATAAAAGTTGCCATTTTCAGTTTCTCCAAACAGATATGAAACCTGCCCAGTAAAATAACCTGCTGTACAAATGTACTGTACTGTTACGTGATGAAGGGACTGATTCACACCAATCGATCATAAAGTGAATGGTGACCGTGTTCCTCTCTGATGACATCGTCTACCGGCTTCCAAACGAACAGCTGCCTCCCACAGCTGTCAGCTGCGAAAATATGGACTCCCCCCCGTCATCTCCCCCATCCCAATCAGACGAATCGTGCCACTTTAAGACTGCTGCACCCCCCACCTTATAGTAGTTGCTGGTTGCCACTGCGGAGACGTAAATGCTCTTGATGTTGATTATAGATGTGGGGGGTAACTTGTAAAGTGGAACAGGCCACTTTGAGTGTGCGTATGGTACCTTTAGCTACGTGTTAATAGGTACCTGCTCCATGCTTAGAGCTGAAAGTACACAGAATGACATACCTCACATCCACCCGGAAAACCACAGGCAACTGCACTTCTACTTCTGTGTGTGTGTTTTTTTTTTGTGTTGCCATTGACTTTTTTCTAACCACAGGATTGAGTGTTTTGCGGTGCTTTTTGTGTCAGGGTCCCATGAATACTTCCTTTAGCTCAGGAACTCCAGACCAGAATCCACATACGGTTCCCAAATCGACATCTGCAGACATGTGCAAAACTCAGCGCAGAATGTGTCTTTTGGTTGTTTATTCACGGTGATCTTCATTCCACTCAATAACACGCCCATTTAATGTTTTTGCCCTTACTGCCATGCAGATTGTGAGTATTTATGTGCTTCTCCTGCCTCTGCACCCTTTAATAAGACCAGGGCTCACTGTAACCCTGCACTGAATAAGGGGGAAGCAAAATGTGAGACTTAGGCATAAAATATTTCATCCTGGATGGTACCATGGTGCAGTGGTTGCCACTGTTGCCTTATACCTCTGGACCTGGGTTCAAGTCTCTGCCATGGTTCCATGTGTGTGGAGTTTGCATGATCTCCCAGTGCTGTTGTTTCCTTTGGGTACTCTAGTTTCCCCCCACAGTCCTAAAACATGCTGAGGTTAATTGGAGTTACCAAATTGTGAGTGTGCCCTGTGATGGGTTGGTACCCTGTCCTGGGCTGTTCCCTGCTTTGTGCCTGTAACCTCCAGGAAAGGACCTGGACC
>JAODJW010000117.1:20640658-20657010 GCA_026777045.1 Hyperopisus bebe | reverse complement strand
TTACTGTTTTGATAAATGTGCTTAGATGTGTTTAGTACAGTATATGCTCTTCTTGTTTTATCTGGTTCATTTTGTGTCTAAATGCCGGGAACTAATTGATTTTCCATTATTTCTCATGGGGAAAATTTGATTACAACTCGAACTTTTTAGGATTCGATCCAGAGTTCTGAACAGATTAAATTCGAGTTCTGAGGTACCACTGTATATTCACATATGATGCGGTGGTGGCTGAAGTGATTACCCCCACCCCCTAGAAAACACCCCAATTTTACCTTGTCTCTGATACATAGACAAGGTAAAGGGATGGATGAGGGATTGTGAGAGTGGATAGTGGAGACGCTAAAAACTGTGGACCTGTGTGTGTGTGTGTATGTGTGGGGGGGTGAAGAACTAGAATTGCAGATGAGCTGGATAAAAATAAGTAGTCTGATTGGTTTCTACAAACCATGGGTACATGATCATCTCCATCTTCACAGCTACACTTCATTTTCCTCATTGGATTCTGGGTGTTTCTAATTGTTGCAACAGTAGGTTAATTGACAGACCTTTTAATGGCGCTTGATGCCTAATGGCCTTTTATACACATCCTGCACTATGTTTTAAAATCCCTATTAAACTTAATTACACCTTTAATTTGTGCTGAAACATTAATTCCAGCAGGAGGCTTCAACTGTATTGACCGAATAATGAAATTTGCTATTGATTTACCTCAGGCTTGGAGATTTCCCTTTGCTGAAGATGGACTCATCCCTCCAGGGACGTTGTGCTAACATACTTGAAACAAGCCAAGATTGTTAAAATCACATATCAGGTATTCACACATTCCTTCCTGGAATGACAGAGTAGTAACATGCAGTTATGGATCAAATCATGCTCAGTGGTATTCTGCCAAGTTTTAACAGCAGTAAAATACCATCAATTAAAGTATAATGTGCCACTGGTAACATTTCAAAACATATTTGTCCAAAGAATCTTTTCAGCATATGGAAGCAGCATTCCTGAACATACAGTAGTGTCCTTGACTCACAGTAGTTTATATAAAGGCAGTGAAACTAAGTGGCTTTCAGTTTCTGGTTTCTATGAATGCCATGTGTATAAGAATACATTATAATGCATTAATAAAACGTTATAATCATAGCTAGAAATATTTATAAAAAGGCATAACACATTACAGCCATGTTTATTATGCACTTTATAATGGTTGGTATAAGAATTAAGGATGCTTTGTGCTGCATTATGAAGGCATCTATAGTGAATTATAGATGAGACCTTCATAAAGCATTCATAATGCATAATAAACATAAACATGGTCATAATTTATGCCTTTTGATAAATATTTATTGCCATGTTTATAATGCGTTATGAATGCATTATAATGCGTTATGAATGTACTCATAGATTCTCATAGACGTGGCATTTATAGGAAGTGTTACCCAATTTCCCTCAGCAACTGGAGATCACTGATAGATTTAGGCCACATAACAAAGTAGAGTTCCTTCAAGTCCCCAGGTAGAGGCTATATTTTACCATCACCAGGTTCTTGTCTTCACTCAGGGTGATTAGCTGGGCACAGGATTCCCCACCCCCAAGAAGCAAAAAGTGATGATTAAGGAACTCATCTCTGAGACCAGTTATTGGCTCATACTGCCGTCTGTTTGGCTAGAGGACTATAGCTGTCTACCTTATTTATTACGCGCGCATTGCCGTTCCCTGTATTTTTCCAATTACTCGTGCTGTTGACATTTTAATTGCCTCCCGTGTGCTAGCTTCTTTAGACGCAACTCGCTGCTCCTCAGCATAAATTGGAACAGGGTGCTTAAATGTCAGGAGGTATTGACTGAAACTGACTTGGGGGGCTTTTCAGTGGATCAAGTGCTTCAGTGTAATTTCAAAATTAAATGACTTTGCTGAGTGGATACCCCGGGATTCTGCCTGTGTTCAGAAGGCTACTTCTCCTGTTACCATTCCTTGCAGTTGTAAAAAAAAAAGAATATGTTCATTTCAGTTTATAAAATGGAGATTAAAGCCACATGCAGAATATAAATGTACTATTTTTTATAAATACTACATTTTCCAGAATTTTGGAATAATCCAGATTATAAATCCTTAAATTGTCTCAGATCATGTTCAGGTCAGTTGGTATGTCATTGAACATACTTTTGAATATGCCATTGAGCATGCTTTTGAGTGTCCCATTGAGCATGCTTTGGGTATACCACTGAGCATGCCAATGAGCATGCCTTTGAGTGTCCCATTGAGCATGCCTTTGGGTACACCACTGAGCACGCCATTGAGCATGCCTTTGGGTACACCACTGAGCACACCATTGAGCATGCCTTTGGGTATGGCATTGAGTATGCCATTGAGCATGCCATTGAATATGCCTTTGGGTATACCACTGAGCACGCCATTGAGCATGCCTTTGGGTATACCACTGAGCACGCCATTGAGCATGCCTTTGGGTATGGCATTGAGTATGCCATTGAGCATGCCTTTGAATATGCCTTTGGGTATACCACTGAGCACGCCATTGAGTATGCCTTTGGTATACCACTGAGCATGCCATTCAGCATGCCTTTGGGTATGGCATTGAGTATGCCATTGAGCATACCTATGAGTATACCATTAAGCATGTCATTGGGTATTACATTGAGCATGCCTTTGAGTATGCTATTGAGAATGTCATTGAGAATGCCTTTGTGTTCAGATGTTCACACGAGAGCATCACAAGTGGAGCAAATTTAGACAATGGCCACACATGTTTGGTGGGATTGAAACCATGCTACAAACCATAAACCCTCTTCCCAGATGGAAGGGCATGGCTGTAGAGCCCATTGTGGCCTGTGTCACAGGCTCACCTAAGATCATGACAGTGTCCTGGTCCCCATAGTGGCTACCATTGTCATCCTGTCAAAGCTTCACATAAATGAAAATGAAAGTTTTTGAAAAGCGCAGTCGATGGTTCTACATGGGGCACGAGCCACCCCCTCCCCCCCACCACAATCTGGAAAAACAGCACAAAATTTTGAGAGATACCAAGATCATTGTGAGATATCACCTGTGTGGCTGCTGTCAACAGGCTTGTGCATTTATGAGATACTAAACTTTTTGGGTGTCGTCTGCTTTCGCTCATTGTCTGCAGCTTTCACAAACCTCCCTAAAAATTCCAGTTTAATTGAATATATCGAAACCGCGATGGGAAAATCCACAATGCAGAAGGGTCAACTGTATTATGCTCAGGTAACATCCCTAAAAGTCTGAATAATTGTAATGAATGAGTAACGAGGGGAAATACTGATGCTTATTTGTAAAGGATGAGGACATCAGACAGCCCAGAGATGTTTTATATCCCACATTGTACACTACACTCTCTCTTTGTCATTGTGCTGTTGTGATGCATGGAGAAGAAGGGCTGAAAACCCCAGTGGACTGAAGTGTAATAAAGTCTGAGGAGAGCATGATTCAGAGGGATGGGTCAATGCGAGTGGGGCATTGTGGGACACAGGTGGGGAGAGCACAAGACTGTAGAGGGACCTGGGAGAATGGGTTAGTGGCTGAAACTGAGCCTTATGGGTAAGGCTCATAGCTAAGATTACAGCTGTCAATCAAAGTAAGATATGCTCCCTCAGGATGGCGGACGGGTGCATGTGAAGTTGGAGTAGGAGGATGGAGTAAGGAATTTATTAGACCTCAAGAAAGCCAAAAAATCGGCAAATCAACAAATTACCTCACACCTCTGGGTTTGGGGGTTGGAATCTTGGGGGTTGGTTCATTTACAAATGAGGGTAAGGCTTTATTTTCTAAAGTGTTCAAAAAAGTGTAGAGAGGAAAAAAGGTTTGGACTATTCTAAGGATTTATTACATAAAGCCTGCTGAGTTACAGCCTGTATTAAAAGGCTTAATCTTAAGACTCAGTGACTGAGGAAGGGAGGCACAGGACATTAACAGGCCTCCCTAGGTAGGGATAATTGCCTCATTGAGGACGCTGCTCTCGCTGCTCTGCAGTAGCTGGTCAGCACCCATACTGCCCAGTCGTGACACAGTCATTGTGTCAACAATCACTTAGAACCTATATGGTTCTATCAACAGTCACGTAGAACCTAAAAGGTTCTGTCAACCTTTGACTATCCCTTTTCTGGAATATTCTGAGTGATGCATCTGGCAATATCAGACAATATTTCCTGTTTTATATGCACCAAGTGGTTCACAAAATATCATGGTACAGAGTCGAGGTGTACTGTATAAAAGAAATCAAAAACAGACATTATCTGGTCATCTTATATGATAAGAATTCCTTTCAACTGAAAGGGCTTTTTTAGAAAAAGGAAGCTGCTGAAGAAAACAAAATTCTTCGTTGAACCAATTTCTCCCCTGTGTTTCTGTGCGTAATTTGAATGTTCCCTGTGGGTTAATTCAGTGGTTCAGGGATGATGGGATTAAGCAGCACCCCAGAGCTCACGTGATATATTTGACAATGCATGTCATTGCAGTCTCTTCCCCTTTAACTCTGTTCATTTCATTACAGCAGAGGTGCGGGAAACTGTTCTCAATCATAAAAGCACAGTATTAGATTTCTATTACAGTGCTTCGCATGCAACCATTCAAGACAGAGGGGTCACACTTGTCATGCTGACTTCAGAGGTACGACCACATTTCAGCCAATCTCTGCGCTCTGAGTGACAGGGACAGCAGAGTGCCTGACATTCTATTTGTTACTGCAGACATTTAACCTCGAAATGTCTAACTTCAAATAAAAACCCTGAAAGGTTCAAAGTAGGCAGAAACTTAAGCAACGGGAATAACAATATAATAACGAATACTCAGAGTAGTAGGCTGCAGTTAATAGAAGAGAATACAGTCCCTAAGAATCTGTAAAAATGGGAACTATTAATGATCCTATATAATTAAACTAATTAGACTTACCTCTACTTCTTCATAAATTTTGATGGTTCTAGTTTCGGGCAGTAGCAGTCTAAATGGTATGCTTTTATGAGATCGTTAGTTTGGATTTAGCAAAGACAGGTATGCCCTCTTAATTTACCGGGTATCTCTCAGCACATGACAGAGGGAATTGACTCTAACGCAGTTTGTGATATTACACATTAGACTTGCAAATATAACTGAGTAAAGCTCTGTTAATGACGTAAAACTGCAGACAGCTTGGAAACAAGGTGAGGTACAAAACCGGCTTACAGACAAGGACCCCAGTGTCATTTTGTCATGACAGCTCGGTCAAAGTAATCAGGATCTTAGAAAATATGTGTTTGGGTTTTATTTTCTCCTCATTTAGTTTTTTCAAACAACATCTGATTCCAGAAAACCCAGCAAACTTGCAGGGAAGCAAAAACCAAGTGATGCAGAATTTGATATATGCACTGAAGTCAGCACTGCACCAGGGTCTGCCAAGATGAAGTCATCAAGCATCCGAACAAGTGGGATGGACTGAATCAGCTCAAGAGCTTGAGAAGCAGTCTGAGCGGGCAGAATGCAGCTGAGAAAGTGCCATTGATGTGATGTAGCACTACGCAGGTTCAGGCAGCAGGAATGAGAGTCTGCCGCTGGGTCCATAAATCGCGCAGAAGTGAAGCTCCTTTATCTATCGATGCAGCCATGGTGAGATCCCTCACACTATGGTGATCTGTGTGTAGGACGGGCATGAATCCCATTTACATGAATGAACCATCACTGGCATTGATTTTTATTTGAAATGATCAGTCAATTCATGCAAACTCCACAAACATTTAATAATTTAGGGGAAGATCTGTTAACCCTCATTCATACGGCAAAAAGTGATCGAGAAAAGATGAAATCCCAGAAGGAAGCGGGGAACAAAAGGCGACATCCTGAATTATTTAGCGGAGACAGGTGGGCAACATCTGTCCATCAGCGGTGTTTGCATCTGCTGACAGAAGGGGCCAGATGTAAATCACCGGAGCCTGGCCAATTGATGAGCTGGGAGGTGCCTGTTTCCTTGAAAGTGGTTTTGATTGACAAGACTGACATCTACTTACAGGAGGGAGAGGGGAGTTTCCTGTTAATCTGACCAAGTCTCAGTTCACTGTGGTACATTTTGGGAGGTGGTACCCTTGAGTATCTAACCTTCGACATCATGACACATCCTCATTGATCTGCTGCAAGACCTTCAATCAGCCACACACTCCCATCTGAATCACAGACTGCTTTCATCTGTGTTAGCCCTTAAGGTCTGATCATGAGAATGACTTTACTGGCTTCTGGGATTCTGATGTAAAGACCATCCATGTTTCTGCTGATCCCTGTTGAGTCTGTTTAATTAAGGGAGGGATAGTGAAATTTAAATTAATTAAATACATAAAACACAATAAAAGCAAAACAGAGAAAATTAAAGGAATCCGAAGGGATCTGTGGACTGTTGATCTCAGAGTGTCATTAATAATAATAAAGAATACATATAGCAAAAGAAGAAAAAACTATTTCTAACAGGAATCAGATATCTGCAGTCTTGAAGGTTGCTGTTTGTCTCTTCTGACAGGTTTTAAGCATCTTGCATGTCCACAAATGACCCCAGAGGGATGAGGTGTGGTTGTCCATTCAGGATTGGTGGTCAGGCAGCTGACCATATGTTGTCTTTATTCATGTCACCTGTTGTGTCACACTGAAAGTCTTCCCTTCCTTCACCATCACTCCTGCAGCTTTCCCAATTCCCGATGCTGTGTCTGTTTTTCCTTTAATTCAGCACCTCTGTCTCCTTGCCCCCTCACAGAGCTGAAGAGGTGTCAACGTGTCTGTTTGCTTCAAAGGTGGCAAAACGTCTGCTAGCTTCTCCATCCCGGTCTCCCCTGTGGAGATGGGCTGGGTCGCTCCGAGTCTCCTACCAACAATGTATCTCAGACTTCAAAGCAGGAATGTGGATATATTTTCCCAGTCTGAGGCAACTCAGGAAAGGAGTGGCAGGGAGACATCCACACCTGCAGGGATGGAAGTCTTTTGTCCAAAGAATTAGTTTACAGAGCAGCGCCGCACTGGGGAGACTTGGTGTGGTCTGAATGGGCCGGCTGTTACTTGTGGTTTGAGACAGAACTCAGACTTTGAAGCAAGACATCAGGCATCTCCTAGACAAGAAGCTTCTGCCTGTGGTGGGATGTTTAGGTACAACTTTTAATTTTCTCCACTTTTACTGCAGATCTGGAGGATCTCAAGAATAGTAACCGGCCTCAACAGAATAGTAATGTCAAGTCCCTGAACTGAATATTGGCTGTTGGTTGTTCTTTTCTTTTTCTTTCTTTCTTTCCTCTTTTCTTTCTTTTCTTTTTTCTTTCTTTCTTATCTCCTTTCTATCTTTCTTTCGTCTTTCTTTATTTCTTTTCTCTTTTCTTTCTTTTCTTTTCTCCTTTCTTTCTTTCATTCTTTCCTCTTTTCTTTCTTTTCCCCTTTCTTTCTTTCTTTTCTTTCTTTCTTTCTTTCTTTTCTTTTCTCCTTTCTTTCTTTCTTCCAGTGCAGCACTGCACACTGCCTCAGCTCCATTATGTTCAGGCCCCTTCATCCATGTTATGGCAGCAGACTTCTCAATCAACACTCCATCGTTCAGGAGCCCTATGCTGATGACAGGCCTCCACCAGGCCTGCGCTCATGAAGATTCCTTCCAGAGGACCACTGCCTGTGCTTCACTGGTCCAGCAGCCCACAGGCAGTCCAGTGGCTCTGTGGTTGGCAGAGAGCCATATGCAGGGTCTTCAACTGCCGCAATCATTCCGCTGAATCATGAGAACAGCGATTCTTGTCAAACCTCCTATCAGCACATATTACATCCTGACTTTCCTTGGAACATGGCAAGATAGAGGTAGACTAGGCGCATATCTCTCTGCTGCTGAATGCATTTTACACTGGGGAATGAAGAAGAACCACAGTTTCAGGCTACCTTAAGTCCTCAGTCCTATTCGCAATATTTCTCATAAAAAAGGAACTGAATAACCCTGGAAGTGGTGTGACAAACCCGTAAACCGTCCTTGTTTGGAGAAAATTTCCACTTCGTGGCGCAGTGTCTGACTCGGCTCTGTGTTGCTGATTTAAATCTCATAGCTGGTGAAGGAATTTTATCGGTGCTGTTAACCCCAGTGGCTCCAGGGACACTGTCTGAACCTCACTTGCATGTTGCGTTGGACAAAAGCATCCCCTAAGTAAATGCGTTGTAATTACAGTAAGCATTATGTTAAACAGAGATTGCAGGTGTGCAGCTGTCCTACAACCTGAGCCATTTGGTGGATGAATCACCTTAATGTGATGCGGGGGAGTTGGCATCAGGATTCAGGTAAGAGCCACTGTGCATCCATAGCTTAGAAGTAACATTTCAGGAAAGGCAAAGCACATTAGCCATAAGCAACCCAAATGTTCCCAGGGTGGACTTGATCTCAGTATCCCACAATCCTCTTTGTTTCACGCTTGAGGATAAAAGGATAAACACTGGTGTCTCCATGTCCATTTCTGCATAGGAGTGTGTGCACTCTGATTACCGCTCAAAGAACAGAACAGTGTATATATATATATATATATATATACACACACTTGGTAACTGTGAGGTGACCTGTAAATATCACTGACTCCACCATGACTGGGGTATGAGGTCACATGTTGTCTCAGAGCCCCGTTAGCAAACTGACATAACCATTTAAGTGTGAATCAGTATCACAGGGATGTCACATGATGAAATCCTCCGCCACCATCAAGCCGCTTTTTCTTTTCTGAACCTTGCCGGGCCTCTTTGGACTCCCACGCTGCCGCACTGTTTCCTCTCACGCTCTTTAAACTATCAGTGTTAAGTCTTTATTGGCCGGGCCCTGCCCCCGGGGAAAAAGGGCAGGTCTCTCGGGTCGCTTTATGAGTGCGGCCAACACGTCATTTTCATTAAACATTTCACTTTGTGAAGAAACATCTCCCCAGGGACATGTCATATTACTCCGCTGCTAAGTAAAGTGCCATGTTTCCGTTTATCTATGTATCCGCTGCTTCCATCAGAAACACAAGCGCTCACACAGGCCCTAAAGCAGTGATGACTAATTATTATTAAGAGGAACGAATGCATACCTATCCGGAGTGAGGAGTTACACCAGGGACACTGGCACTGATACCATGTGGGCTGGTTATTCAGAGGGGAATCAGGGGCTAAAATCATTAAAGCAGGTGAAAAACGTACTTTGTGATGTAGAAACGTATTCTGTATTTGTGTGTTAGCGTTTTAATCATTCCACACCTCATAGCTCTCAATAAGATGAATATAAATGAGACAGACAGGTGAATTTATTTATAGATTCTAGAATATTCCAAATTGCAAAGTGCAAAACAAAGTAGTATAGAACTGATCAATAGATTCTCACTGCATGAAATGAAACAGTATATATATATACTGTATATAGAGAAAGCATCATAATTTTAACTGGTCATTTGACTCACTTTGTCTTCTATCTGTGATTATCTCAGTCAACCCATTTTCAGGCAGCATTCTGGCTTCCCGCTTTAAACAGGAGACTCATGCTTTGTGGTCTTTCAGGTGCCAAGACCCCCCCGCCCCCGAAAACCCTGCCTGCTGGTAATAACCATTGTACTGGGTTAGGGGCCGAGTGAGCTGAAGAAAGAACGTTGCATCATTCAACACAGGCATGAGAATCCAGAAGAACCTAGAGGAGCATTCCACAACAGCTTTTTGGGAGATGTTTTAGGGGATCACTTGAGCTTTCTTTGACATCTCATTGATTTTTCCAACTGTATGCTGTTTTGGAGTGTTGCAAATATACTGTGTAGGGCTTATCTCAGACTCTGAGTTGAACTTAAAAAATTAATGGAAATGAGTATATTTTTATTCTTTGTTCCTCAAAGTGCAATATATTCTCATGGTAGAACATAGTCTCATAATAGAGCATAGCAAAATCTCAAAGTAGGTCAAATGGCCAATGATATAGAGTTACCAGGTCACAAGCGAGTAATAATGAGGCCACTGTATACATTTTTAAATGCTGTGACCCTTACTTTATATCAGAAGATTAACAATTATGTGTTTTTCACCATGGGTGATTTTTAGTAATGAATGTAAAAATAATCTGTCTGGTTCTGTCTGTCCTTGAGCATATCAGTGAAAGTACATTTTCAAACATCACCGGCAGCAGTGCATGACATCACAGAGGGGAGGGCAGACAGCAGCCAGGAGTGAATGACACATGTCCGACGGGTGTTCCATAAGTCTACGCGAAACTGGATTAGCTTGTTTTTGTTGATTGCTCCGAGGCTGTGGGCAAACTGCTCTTTTCAGACACTGCTCTACATTCATTTACATGTTTGGTTTACATGTCTTGCAGCAAAGCAGGAATCAGGCACTGAAACAGAGAGTAGGTTTGTACGTGCGGATTGTAGGCAATATACTGTAGTTCTGTCCCTTGCCTGAACCTCAGCATGCCTGAAAGGGCAGGCAGGCAGCAACAGGTGGTTTTTCTGAGTGCCAGCAAGCCCTTCTTCACAGGCAGAAAGGCTATCCGTGATGTTATTGAACAATGCTGCATAATAACCAACGACACATTCAGGTGAGCGAAAACTAATACGCTGCCATCCATAGCAGGTGAGGATGACATTAGCAGTGTCAGGCCTACAGGGCTGTGGGGTCAGATCCCTGCTTACACACAGGAATTCAACCAGCACAGCGGTCCAGTTCAGGGCCCGGCACCTTCCTCAGCTCCGAACGAAAAATAAGCAGGAGTGACAGAAGCAATCGGATGTAAACATATGGGCTCAAATTGCAGCTGAGACGGTTCTATTCCGAAGATCACACTAGACAGAAGTAGATTTAGTGGGGAAATGTGTCTTCAGCAGATCACAGAAGCAGTTACGCTAAAAGCAGGCACATGCCCTGGAATGAAAGGCAACACAGCAGGCATTTATGTATTAATCCGCCCATCCCTTGATTTTCCATAACCTCTTATCTGGTACAAGGTTTATTTAGCCTGGAGTCTATCCCAGGATGCACTGGGGACACCCTGCATGGCATACCAATTATTTCTATACCAACAAGGAAAATAAAAAAGTAATCGGATGTTACGTAATGACATCCCACGCTTGATCTGAACCTGAGATACTTAGTCCATCTGTAACAGGGAGCCGGTGATGACCAATCAGAAGACAGATAACATGCACATATTGAGCGAGGTCAAAAAGTGAATGGGCAGGTTCTCAGTTGTAGAGGTTTGATGGAAGAAGAAGGTGATTTGCAGCAGTGCAAGTAGGAAGGGAGTGATGTATCTGTATGGAGGAGTTCACAAAGAGTGCACTATAAGAATATATGGAAATAGAGATGAAAAACTTTAATGAAATAATAGCATGCAATCATAATAGTGTTATGGCAATCCACCCACAGTGATCACTGCTCCTTTGGGTATAGAATAATAGAAAAGGTGTGGTTAGAACATTGATTCTAAGAACACTCCTGTTAGGAACTCAGAACGAGTTAGACACATCTCCATACAGCCCAAGAGGTAATTTATCCCTTTATAGTGCAATGTGGGCAAAAACATCTGATATTTAACAATTAGAAAGTGAAGGAAAATCAGCACAGGTGAGAATTGATGAGAAAGGAAAATTTGTGGAAAATCCCGTAGGTAGTTCAGGTTTGGTCAAAATTTAAGGTAAAATCAAGGAGGTACCGTAACAGTCAAAAGTTTGGATACACAAACCCATAGAAAAGTTTATTTGTACTATTCTCTACATTTTAGAATAGCTACAGGCATAAAAACTAGAAAAAAACATGCATAGAATTATGAACTGACCAACAAAAAGTGCTACACAAAAAATTGTTTGTTGGGGGTAGCTCTGTAGGTTGGGACTCAGAAGGTTTCCAGTTCAAATCCCTGGATCAGCAAAGTGATGTCACCATTGGCCTCTTAAAAAAGGCCCTTAATCCCACATGCTCCAGAGACTGGCTGGCCCTACTTTCTCCTCTATGCCATTTTCATGAGGTAGTCTTCTGGGATACTTTTCCAGCTGTTCTTTAGGAGGTCTCTGTCAGGATCTGTCCCTGCTTTGTCCTGTTCTGTCTTGTTTTCTCCATTTGGCCAACAGGTGTCACTCTCCATCTTGTTCCCTCCTCAATGTTGTAGTCCCGTTGTTTCTATTGTGTTCTGCTGTTCCATGGGTCACTGTGTGGCTGAATGGGATGAGCATGTGGGAGAAAACTGAGTCTTTCCTGTAGTTATGGGTTTGAGGCTGGCAGGCAACCCATTTCAACTCTGTTGAATGCTTTATCTCCCCCCCGTTATTATTTTATTGTATTGTAGTACAGGTCTTTGTCTTGTATCTTTGTCTTGTATCTTTGTCTTGTATCTGTTCCAGCATGTCATTCCTGCCTGTGTCTGTCTGGTTTTGTGGTACTCCTAGTGTTAATCTCCTAAGGTCCTGTTAGTTATCCTCACCTGTTCCTTGTTGCCCTAATCACTAGTGTTTGTGTAATTAGTAATGGCTGACACCTGGCCCTCATCATCCCCTTGTCTGCTATGTATTCAAGTTCCTGCCCTTCCACTTGTTTCTATCGGTGTGTGTGTGTGTATATATATATATCAGTCCTTGTGTTCGGCACTAGTTAGTGCCCTGTTTGTTCTGTATTATTTTCTGTATTGTTGGTCACCCCTCCTCTACTTGCTTGGACCCACCTCCTCAACGGTCTGATTGGTTATCTCTCTGGACCAATCATTTTTCGTTCTGCCCTCAGAACATTTTTGTGTACGTGAACTCCCATGAGCTTGTTCCAGTGTGGTTTTTTGATTGTCTTCCTCTTATTTGTATTGGTTTTACCTTCTTGCTTTTCTTTGACCCCTCATGGTCCCATTGTTGTGTCGGACTGTCAATGTAAATAAGAAATTGTTCTTAGTGAATTGCCTGGAAAAAGAGAAGTTAAATATAAAAAAGTGAAATTGTTTTTCTCTTTTTTTCCCATTGTGTTCAGTTTTGTTAAATAAAACCCCAATCCTTGGAGCCTTACTGTGGATTGTCCATCCTTCGCCATGACTGTCCGTAACAGGTCCGTAACATATATGTCGAGCACTCATTGGTTGCTTTTCCTTCACACTCTGGTTAAACTCCTCCAAAACCATTACTGCTGTGTTTAGGTCAGATGGCCAGGTCATGTGATGTGACACTTTATCAATCTCCTTTGTAGGTGGCTTCAATTGTCCAAACTATTGACTGGTCCTGTATATCATTCACTATTCTACTATTTTGTTGGAAGAAGGTGATTGAAAACTGGGAAGTGAAAGTGATGGTGTTAAGATTCTGGCCGTTTCCTGTAAACACATTGGATGTGAGTGTTTCTGAATGTGAGTGTAAAGCAGCTGTTCACTGGGAACTGTTAATTGGGAGAAGTTATTAATAGTAAGATGCCCAGAGCAGTTCCCTGGAACATTGTAGAAGGTTTGGGGTCAAGCAAGCAGGTACTGTAGATGGCTGGAGATTAAGCAGGAGGCAGGAGATCCTTGGTTTTGAGAAAGAAAGAAAGATCTGTAAGAGGAACTGATGCTGGCCATCTTCCCGAAGCAGTGGACAGTCATCTGCAGTAAGAGAGCAAGGAGGGGGAAGAGGATTAAAAAAGAAGGACGCTGGAGAAAACAGTTTACTCAGATTAGTTAGTTGGCATGATCAGTAAGAGAAAAAGAACACATTGTATATTTTATTACATAACTTACAGAACTATACTTTGATTTACTCTGTGTCTACAGAAGGCAGAGCTTTGCCAGGGCTGAACAGGTCACCCATGTCTATATAACAATTTATCACGAGTCCTGTGCTAACAAGGGCCTAAGATAATGAAAGGCAGATGACCCCAATTAGGCTGCCAGGCTCATTAGAGTTGAAAAATGGCTGCCGGCTTCAGGAAGCTGAGTGTCTGAGGTGTATTCAGTTGTTCTGTTATGTTTTCTGAGGTGGCGTGGTGGTTTGGGGGTGGGGGGGGGGTGCACTGCTGTCTCACACTTCCCAGGTTTAAATTCAGCCTCGATGGGTTGCCTGCCAGCCAGATACCAAACTGGGGTGTAGAAAGATCCTGTTATGCACCTTTCACAATAGAAGATCCAGGGATGGCAGCCTGTGGAGCTCGCTCCTATCCTATCGTATATATCTTTAATAGATCGTGCCGCTGTTCAATTCCAGGTACAGCCACCATGGATGAGGAATGTAGGGATTGGGGGGCAGATTTGAACCCAATCTCTCAGTGGACCACTGGAAGTGAATCAAACCATAGCACAATTAGACTGCGGGACAGCAAAACAGACCTGTGAGATCTGGGGACCTTACTTTGGCTGACAGACCTGAACAGATTTTATTGTATTATCCCCGTCCTGTTGCTGTTATCTGCTCTGTAAGAGAAGAAAGTAATTGCACCTGTACCAGCAAAAAGAATGTCCGCCTCAGGGCTTTGAAGACAAAGGGATTAAGGAACTTAAGCCACATCATATTGCACAGCAAAACAATCCATTGAGCTTTCAGTTTTTTTTCCCACTGTCATGGCAACTGCAGTGTCACAGCAGGTGAACGAATATGACTAGTTTGGGGTTAGCTGGGATCTGGGGGTGAAGCCGTTGAAATGGCTGCAGGTCGGCACCGCTGAGTGCCCAGATGATGACTGTCAGTGTTCTGTGCTAAGAGAGCAGCTCCTGCAAGTTCAGTTTGTCAACAAACATCTGATTATTGTCAGAGACTTAATGTCCTGACCTTTGCTTCCGTATGTCCGCACCTTATGTTTCTGCTGAATTTTTATATTGTTACTAGCATAAATTAGAGTTTAAGGGCAAAAAAGGAGCAGTTAAACAACTAATAAGTTGGAAATATTGCTGGTTTCTTTTGGCATCCTGTATCCTACTACCTTGTACTAGTAAATGTATGCATATCCATACTGTGCTGGATGAATCTTGCTGTATCTGTAAGGACTGTGAGAATTGCGGCACTGCTGCACGCTGCGTCTCCTGGATGCTGTTAAGCTCAGGAGTCCTGTGGGTAGGAAGATCTTGATCCAGTAGAGTGGAAATAACTTTTTGGCCTTTCTGGCCGTTGAGTGCAATGCGGGACTTCCAGATGATCTCCTCCACTGATCAGGTTCTGGAAAGCAATGCTGGTCAATCCATTAGCCGACATGGACGGCTGCCTAGAGCACCATCTTCTGAGACATAGCAACCCTCCACTCCAGCATGAAGATCGCAGTGCATGTCCGACTTCACATGGGCTTTGACAGGGATTGTAAAAAAGGGCAGCCTTCTGTCTGATGCCCCTTCATGAATGAACAGAAGGTGACATCCTTCCTTGTCACGAGAGAAGACATGCCCACTGCTACATCATTGCTCCTGTCCCCTGTCAGGAGATGTTTAATCCCTGTTGAAAACTGTTAAATTGGCTTTAAAAGTGTTACGGAACAGTGTCAGTTCATAATTGGAAACCCCTCCCTCACATGTTGCATCAAGGCGACAACTTTTCCTGAGTGACTGCTTGCTCCTTTGTATTGGTAAATGACAGGCAGTTTGTCGTTGCATGCTGACCTGCTTATATGTTCCTACATTTTTCTTCGGTTTAAGTTTAGAAACTGTGATGATTTCATTATTTTCACCCAAATTGTTTATGCTCTGCGATGATCATGTTTTCCTCACACTCATTTTTTTCTTCTGTGTTCTGCTGTTCAACACATACAAACAAAGTTTTAAATATAATGTTTTTTGTCACACAGATGTCTTTAGTTTGGTCTGGGCCTTTTGAATGACAGGCAGTTTCCAGACAGCACACAGCTTGTTGTTGGTAGTCAGACATAATGTGGGAGCTAGTTTTTGGCCATGCTTCCCAGTTCCATGGCGAGTGGGAGTCTCTGATGGACACTTGTACTATAGCCTGGGACTTTAATGCCTGCCGGAGTCACCAGCTCCATCTGCCAGAACGTTCTCTGAGTGTTAGACGTAACTTAGTGCCGCTCCCAGCAATATGTCAGCCCAAGGGAATTCCTTAGTGGCCTGATTCTGAAGCTATCCACTGCTGTTTGTGCTGGGGCTGCCCTGGACACAGGGCTTCAACCACAGACGTTCTGATGTTGATGTTTCCAGCCTTTTCAACACAGCATCGCTTTAACAGATAGTTCAACCCGCCAAGTTCAAACAACATGTGTCCGCTGCTGTTGATACTTCTTAAATAAATAATGTTGTTGCTGTTATACATGTTCTTGTTCTACTTTTTTCCTAAGCAAATAATAGTACAATATATGAAATGGGCTGATAAACTTATTATTCCAGGTGATTTTCCATCCATCCATCCATTTTCCAACCCGCTTATCCTACTGGGTCGCGGGGGGTCCGGAGCCTATCCCGGAAGCAA
>JAODJW010000117.1:20600769-20640558 GCA_026777045.1 Hyperopisus bebe | reverse complement strand
GAGGAAACCCCACGACGACACAGGGAGAACATGCAAACTCCACACACATGTGACCCAGGCGGAGACTCAAACCCAGGCCCCAGAGGTATGAGGCAAAAGTGTTAACCACTGCACCACCATGCCGCCCTTCCAGGTGATTTTCTCCAGTAAAATATCAAATATATCAATGTGCCTCAGCTTTGATTTATGGGGTAAGCCTGTCTGTTCTTACCAAACTATAAAGGGCCCAAAGGAGGGGGTGTAAGACTGGGTCTGGGGTAGAGCAACTGAGAGAACCATGTGACATAGGGGTGGAGGGAAGCAATTTGGACGTTTTTTGGGCGGAAATGAATCAAACAGATTGGTGGGGAGGAAGAGACAGAAGCAGAGGGGAGGGGTGAGACTGGGGCGTGGGCGTGGCCCCCTGGCTGGGCGTTCTGGCGGTGGAGGGGAATTAATTAATGCACAGGAGATCAGGCCTTTTCACCTGATCTCAGGTTGCCCGGCACGTCACGCCGCATTTCACAGAGACAGTTTCTGAACGGCACCAAAACACCGGATTACACATTTGTCCCCGGTACTAACCTCATCCCCTAACAGTGACCCACTCTGGCTGGCTGTCATCGAAGGGATTTGCTTGGCATTACTGGACTATCTTAGTGTCGGTATATTGCACTCAGGCTTGGTGTCTTACTAAAATCTCTTCTGGGTGATACTTGGCTATAGAAATTAAGATGTAAGATTCTAAGCACTAATTGCCACTGATCAACCTGCAGACGGTGCAGCACAGCCTCGTTCCAGGATCCCACCATCACCATGACCAGGACAAGCATTTAAAAGGCGGATGGATGGATGGATGGATGGTTGGATGGATAATATAGCTATGTTTTTCCACACTTGTCTAGCACTTGTTTCTTGCCAATCATAGGAACATCAGCCTATCAGCACTTGTTCCTAGCTGCCCTCAGTTATATGCTTATTTTTATTATCTACCTCAATTGTATGTTCTTTGCACAAAAGCATCTGCCAAATAAATGAATGTAAAAGTAAATTAATTTAAAAGAAATACCCTAGGATCCATCTTACAAGTCATTTATTTACACTGCATGGCTCCAGTGTCTTGTCTGCCTTCCTAAGTGCCTTAATGAAACATCACCACCAATTATGAATTCTGTCATTCTCCAGAATGACTATTCGGGTGTCAGGAGCCCAGGAGGAATCTGGGGAGGACCTTCCTGGCCCAGCTATTGTGAGCTGTTTACTCTTGTGCTGGACGTGTTGCCACGTTGGTCACAGTCAATATACAATGGGGTTAGAAACCATTTGTGATTGGTTCCGACAGAATTTTTCAGTTAAGTTAGTTAGTAATTAACAAAGTAATTATCTAGACGGCAAATGACTTCACCTGATGTTTGGGCCGGGTGCTGTCTAAAACACTTTCTGCCAAAGCCTTCTGGTACCAGTCCATGCAGAACTGGGCCTGATGTGTGCACCTCACTCAGTGCTGGTACTGGCTGTGGTCACTGGAATGATCCAGGTTCAGCCAAAGAGCAAGAATGCAGTTCAGTAACCACCTGGCCCCCACTCATCCAAAAAAATATTAATAGCAATCAAGTACCATAAACAGCCACCCGTCACAAGTCCAGTATTCAGATGTCAGTTCCTGCAATTCTTTCACGAATAATGGTGCGTCTCCCCATATCTGCATGTCAACCTGCCAGAGATACAGTTGAATGTTTACAGCAAGGCCATTTGTGGTCTTCAGCCCTCCTACCACCTCTGGTAATTGGTGGGCAGCTTTGTCCAAAAGAACACTTTGTTCCTGTGGAAGGAGTGCGCTTGGCGCGAGAAGCTGCCGTCAGACGGTACAGCCCCGGCGATTCTGCTGGCACTGTGACCAACACAGCGTGGTGCCATTCCACACCCCCATGCGTGAAGACACGGAAATTATTATTATTATTCTTGTTGTTGTTATAATTGTTGATGTTGTTGTTGTTAATATAATAATAGCACATACACATACTTGAAACCAATGACGAGAGGCAGAGAGAGCAGGTACATTTGTGGGTGGTTGCCATGGACACGAAGGAAAACTGAAAAGCATGATAAACAGTTATAGTATAGCACAGTGTCCTAAGGCTGCAGAGCTGCACACATTATATGGATAAAAACAGTGAAATATGCAAGTGGCTTTTTCCGAAAAGGAATGAAAAAACAACAGGCAAAGATTAATGCACTTAACCATTTAGCAGCATGTTCCTCGAACATGAGTCCAGTGAGGAAACACGTTAAGTCGCCATCACTGTACCTCAATCCGAGGTATTTGACATCAGAACTGCTCATGTGGTGCAACTGAACTGCTATCCATGGTGCCCTCATCACTGATCAGCCAACAGGCACAGTGGGCACCTAACTTTTAACACATGACAACTGATGGTCAGTAGTGAACCATTACAATGACCATTACACAGTTACCGCACCCCATATGACCATTACAGTTACTGCAGACTGTCATGACTGGTACGGCGAATGCTACCGCAGCCAATTGATACCATTACAAATGACACAGTGAACAATGTTACTGCAGGTGATCGGGAGCACCAGCATTTTCATGAATCTTCCTGCTTTTGTGAATTAATTGCATACAGCCAGTCTTCAAAGCACAAAGGAATTATATCAAAATGCAAATATGGCTTCACATCCACCTAAAATAGACTTACAGAATGTAAGATTATGCTTCTAATCTCTCTGTATCGTAAACAGGGCCTTTGAAATGTAATGAAGTCATTTAACACACCAAAGTGCCTTACTCTGCATTTTATTCAAATGTGCTGCTATGCTCATATCCATCATTTAGGCAAAAGCACTTATCGTATTGTATGTTCACGGTCTATTACTTAAGAGTATTATTCCTGCTATATGCTTCATAATCCCGTATTGCTATATAGTACATGAAAAGTCTTACAGTGATTTTTCTGTGAGTACTTAGAATCCTGCTTAGTAAATGACTGCATGGAGTCAATGTCCATAAATGGAAAAATGCCTTGGCACAGAGGTTCTGGATTATGATGGCTGTGTATGTGCCCCCATGCCGGGTGGCCCCTGTGCTGCTGGGGATGGGCCCCTAACCAGGATCGAGCTTCGAAGATGGATGGATGGATGATATATTTCCCCTTTAGGCTGTACATGAATCCAGTGATATTCCTGGGCCTTCCAGATTCATCACAGGATACCAGGCCAAAGAATCTTTGTGCCAAGCGATTTAATAAACAGGATTCTCTCTACTCACTGAAAAATCACAGTAACACTTTTCTATATATTATATAGCAATATATTCAGAACTCCATCATCACATGAGAAAATTGTGAGACTTGACACTAAGGAACCATGCAAGCTACACACACACACACACACACAAGAGTGGAGGCCACACAGAGTGTTGGTTCTAGACCATTTCAGCTGGGGGGCCAGACTGGGGCCAGTTGTTTTGTTAGGGGTCCAGATGCATTTGCCCTTAATGTCCTGCAAATATTACTCACGCTAGATTGCCAGCATTAAGAAGCAGAGTTATTTATTTAGTTATTTATGCAATGCTTTGCAGTTATATGCCAAAGGTTTTACAAATATGTAACTCACTCTGATTTATTTGTTTAGACTGACTTTCTTCTACAAGATTGATTATTTTTTTCTGTCATTAACTGCATTTTTCACCAACTGAAGCGTCTCGACCACCCAGTGCACCCGTGCGAAGAGTCCATCAAGAAAATATGCTTATGTTTGTGCTCCGCCATTTCCCAGCACACAAAATTTTAGCCCCCATATATAAATAATAATAATAGTAATAATAATGCATTTTTTTCAGATCTGAGTAGCATATTTAATTAGGGGGTGCATGGAGGGGCATGCATGTTGCCATGGGGGCACTGGCCCCCGCTACTCCACCCTTAGAACCACCCCTGGGGGGCAGCACGGTGTAGGTGCTGAGTCATGCTTTTCACTGGATCTTTGTGGGCACTATCACTGCTGCTCTGGTACAGGGGCAGAATGTGGACAAGGCCCAAGGGGTAAGACTCAGCCATAGGGGGGTACCATGCATTTTTAAGGGGGTATCACTGAGATTTTTTGAGCTTTTGTGGAGGATGGAGTCTGGTCCACCAGGGGGGGATGGAACTTATGTAGGGAGGCCTTCCTCTTTGACAGGATGGGGCCTCGGGATTCAGGACAGCTTGTCAGACAGCATTTTCCTACTCTGCTATTCCCCTCAGTGCCACATTTGCCCCTGCATGACCTCCTGCCAGTCCTGGCCCATCGGAGGCAGGGGCAGTAGGTCTTCCACTCTGCTGAATTATGGCCACATTGCTTACATCTCCTCAGGGCTGTGAGGCCAAGAAGGAAAGCTAACAAGGCAGAGAGTTTGGATTTGAAATCTCAGATTCGCATTTTCAGAGCCAGAATTAATAAATCAGTCGGTACTGCCGGCACATGGGAACAGCTACATGAAATATTTATGCCAGACCATGTTAACAATAAAATATACAACTGAGCAGCTAAGAGTGCAATAGCTATCAGGGAAAGCAGTCAAGAATCACTTTCTAACACAACATTAAAGGTGGATTATACATAAAAAACATACATGCTGCACGGTAAAAGTGGAAAATATCAGCAAAAAATAAAACAAAGACAAGCACATATTTACATTACAAGGCTAATTCTTCTACCGTGCACTTTTATTCAAAGTCCCTCACGTACAGAGAATAGCTTACAGGTATACATTTAAAATACATTTTTACTGTTTGCCTCCTTTTTCAACACATTCCCTAAAACCATAAAAATAAACCATCATGCCAAAGCTGCTATAGCTAACTAACAAAGGGTCAATAATTAAGCGTTTTCCTCAGAGAGTTACATTGTTTCATCCTGTTCCAGATACTTATGCTCCATGCCAATTGGCATGGCAAGCCACCCCCCCCCCCAACCCCCCCACACACCAGGAAGCCAGGGTGTAAACGACACTGTGGTCAGCCTGGGAATGAAAGCAGTCATTTTTTTCAGGCAATCCAGTCTGGAAATAAAGGGAAACATGAATAAGAAAATAATCCTGTTTTCCCCCGAACTCTCCAAACGAAAAAGTTATGCTTGTGGGGTTATCTTTGTAGTTTTCTTGTGAAATAAGAGAAGAGAGTCTGCAGAGCTTTCTGGAGAAACTGGGTCTGGGAGTAATGAAATCATTGAGTGCCGTGTGTGTGTGTGTGTGTGTGTGTGTGTGTGTGTGTGTGTGTGTGTGAATCTGTGTATGTCTATGTGTATGTGCGTGTGTTTGTGGATTACACCAAATGTTCCTCAAAATGTGATAAAAACCTGTTATTTTGATGTTGTGGAGACATCAAGGTCCTCACAAAGATCTGTGGATGCAATCAAAAAACTGAAAATGCCAAAAATGTTTGATTACTTATGGATAAGGTTAGAGCTGAGTAGGGGTTAAGATCATCATATTGGGATTAGAGATTTTGACATATGAATGAATGGAGAGTCTCCACAAAGACATAATTACAAACCTGTGCGCGCGTTTGTGTGTGTGTGTGTGTGTGTGTGTGTGTGTGTGCAGTTCCCTGGCTTGTAGGTGTAGTAGGTCAGAAATGGAATTCTAGGGGGTGAAAACACATCAGCGGTCTGCACCCAGCAGTCTGCTCACCCTCAGTATTACGGAGCCAAATTCCCTTTTACACAGGAGCTGTCAGTAACTCTGTCAGCCTGGCACCTGGACTGGCAGCCGTTTGCTGTGAGCTGTTTGCCCATTTCTCACGGCCTTCATGTTGTTGTCCTGGGTGTGTCCTGGAAAGCTGATTCAGGTCACTCTATGCCTGTCAGTATCACTGACACCATAAGAGCAAGAGTGTTGCAGCCGCCAGCAGAGCCTCATCTTGCGGTGCGTGTGCATGTTTTCCTAACGATAGTAAACCGTGCCAGGTGAAGAGGCACCATCCTTGTGGCCCAAACCCGACCCTGAGACATGATGTCATGCATCCTTCTCTGAGCCGCAGTGCATTATGTGAAACGGCTTTGCCCCCTAAAGGTGAAGATTCCATAGTCATGTTTTGGGAATGTGATTAAGGGACCTGGTCCGCAGACATAATGTTACAGATTTCAGGTATTCAGAACAGCTTTTACTGTTGTACCTTATGACCAAGTACTTAACGCTATGTAACCTCAGCTTGTGGAAGATATATCACTTTAGTGAAACATTTTAGCATGATGCTCAATTGGAAGAGTGATGTTGAATGGATGCATGGATGGATGGCCAAGTCGGGAGGTCAGTTCTTTTTACATGCTCCTGAAAGGTCTATTATCTTTCTGCCTATTAAAAGTTCACCTTTTAAAGTACTGTTAGCTTCTGTCAAGCGTTTCTGGTTATTGTTAATTGTTGTTATTTATATAAGTAATTGAGTAATTTATCTGAACATCCCCCCTTGGTCTTAATTGCTGCTATTTATCATCATTTTAAATCCCTACATCACTCTTCTGCACAGCATGTCCCATAACACTGGTGTGTATCTGCATGCCCTTCAACGACACGGCAATACAGCGAACAGGGAATCACTCTGTATCCGTTTAGCACGGCCGAGTTGACCTTGTCCTCCACTCTTGTGTTTCCTGCATCTGTCTTCACTCGCCATCTATGCCCAGCCTTAAAATATTCATTTGATATCCATAAGGGTTTAGTGTATTGCCAACACAATATATCAATTTTACAGTTAATGTGGTATGAAACCACAGACATTCCTCCCAATGAGTCCAGCAAAAATATTGCATGCAATGATGCAATACACACGCCTCAGGCAAGTAAATCAGGGGCGTAGGAGTATACTAACGCCAAAGGACACAAGCAGCATATGAAATTAGTGTTAAAATTAGCACGAAGAAGCTTGGAATATGGTTTACTAATTCAAAATGACTTGCATGCCTATCCATATATAGTATATAGATAAGCGATTTTCATCTGTAAACGCAGCCAAAATGTTCAACTGAACAATAGCCAATCTCCTGGTTGTATCTCATTCATGAATTTAAACCATTTAGCCATTTTATTCCCAGTTTATACTGTATATGTTCATTGTCTTTGTGACGTATGGACATGGAATGTAACCCTGGGGTAGCCATTATTGTTGTACCTTTGAGTGCAAAAATGGCCTGCATTTTTAAAAGAATTAAAGATAAAAACAACATAATTGTTACAGTTGTAGAGTGTGAAATGCAGGAGGGTATGGATGATTTGGCGGGGGGAGGGGGTCGGGGAACAAGCAAAGGTGTTGGGGATTCAGTTAGATAGTAAACCGTTTATGTTGTTCTACCATCATAACCTAAAGGTGCCTGGTAAAATCCCCCTATTCTATCCTCCAAATTCCCTATTTTTTGTGCATTTTCTCACCTTCCATCTTTGGGAAATTGTATGCTTTATACAGAGCCTTGAACAGCATCCCAGCCAGCTACCAAAGTGCCGCTCACGTGCATGATGATGTCTCGCTGCAGGAGTCACCTTTGAGCCGCGTTCCTCGTCTGCAAGCTGCGCTGTTGCTTCATAAAGTAAAGCCACAATAGAGCCATAGAGAAAAGAGGCACTTCACTGACTGATGGCCTGTCATTCAGCAGCACTTAAACGCTCTTGGAATCTAATTCAAATGAGGTTCTGACCATGTGCCTTTGTTGTTCCTGCCCTTCTCTCTACTTCCTGTTTTTTGTTTATGTTCGTTTGCCTTGTTTTGTCTTTGTTTTGAGATATTTCATTTCCCTGCCTAGTTGGCTCCCCCCCATTGTTTCTGGAAAGTAGAGCTTCAAGGTAAAGGCAAACTGTCACCAAAAACTAAAATGACAGGCCTTTGGATTATCTTCCATGGAGTGTGAGGTCCATTTAGGCCGCATGAGTCACCAAGGTTCAAACTGTATTCTTGTGTGACCTCAGGGACAGTTTCCTTGTCTTGTCATGCTCACCATGTGTTCATCAAGAGGCTATAATTTAATTGGTTAGCTGAAATGACATCACCGAAAACACAAAAGAGATGTCAGCCTGCCCCTAATGTGACATATTAGGAATTTCACTGCTTATGCCATGAATATTGCCGTGACTTACTTACAGCACAAAACCCAGATGAGGTGCAAATCTAAACCTGAGAATGTCAAATTCAGAAAATGCAGTGACCATGGAAATAGCAGAAGAACACAATAATTTTCATACAGAACAGCTTATCTTGGAGATACAATATCCCAATGTCAAAATGCTTAATACCAAAAGCTAAACTGAGTTTATAAACTGAGTTTGTTTCCTGTTCCTTTTTCGGATTCCACCTTTAAGCGAAACTCAGAAGCTCTTCTCTATCATGCCCGTCAATCCCTCAGACCGAAGACTGTTTACACATTGGGCTCCTTTCAGGCTAAAGCTGTTTACATGCCAGAGTCAGACTATCAATAAGACATCACAGCATGACACAGCACCAAGGGCAGAGATTTGGTTTCAGCATCAATAGGGACCAAATCAGCCCCAACCCCCTGCCCCCTAAAAGCACATGGTACTCCTACAATATAAACAGGGACATGTCCCTGCCATCCATACCCAAATCTAGACCCTTGCACAGCACAACTTGAAGCCAGGATCAATCAGAGAGCTTCAAGAGAAGCATGAACACGTATAACTCAAACTCACACTGCAGCACAGGTTTGTGAGCTTGAGCTATAAAATTTGAGCTGTTTGTGTGTAACATGGAGACTAGGACGCTCCGCTTGTTGGTATGTACCTATCTCCTTATAGTCCATCTCCACATTCATGAGTTATTTTTGCCTTGGAGGTGGAAACTGATTTAGTGCCACCCTGACAAGCAGGTCACCCTCAGCCAAGCCACGGATGATGCAAGTGGTCACATAGTCAGTCAGTTTTTAGACTTTTTTCACAGGTCAGGGTTCAGGGCATGACAAGACAAAATGCTCACGTTTTTGTTTTTGGGCTGTACCCCCAGATGGTATGAAACCAAGAATAAAAAAGTAAAGAATATAAATCAAAATAAATTTGAATCAAAGCAGAGCATAGAAGACTCATTTACTTGTGTTGAGTTTATTCAAATTTTATTTAACTATGTTGTAACCTTCAATGGATCTGTGCTTTTTTTGGGTCCATGCATTTTTTTAATAGGAGATCTGTCTCTATCCAGATGGACTTTCAGGTCAAAGTTTGTATTAGGTACCAAGCAGTGAAAGGTGTTTGGGGTAATATTTTGCCTGTGTCAGGTGTGTTCAATTGACCCTGAACAAATATTTTTGGAGATTACTTTCTATGAACTCCATATGGCTAGAATTATTTGTTTGATGTCAGCCAGTGTGGGTCTGATATCATCTGACACATCATGGCATTTTCCACCTGTATGTCTGCAAAAACAAATGCCTTCACTACCAAGTGTATTGACCTGTTCCTTGTTGCCAAATGGCATTTCCAGCAGCCGAAGATATGGTGGCACCGTCTACCACCCGGCGTGAGGCTAATTTTTTGAGGATTAAATACCGAGTACCAAACAAACCTTTGAGAATTTAGCAACCAATTCAGCATTTTCCTTTTTAATGCAAAATTACGATTCAATGTCTTCATATAAGAGTTCTCTCTCATTGAATCAGGGGCCTTGCTGAAGTGCTGCAATAGTAAAAAATAAAAACAGCATTCAGAGAGGAGGCGAATACAACGAGGTAAGATGCAGTAAATGGTTGTGTCACACGTTGACTTGCAGATGAGGTACCCAGACGGGATGTTGATGAGAGGCTACAGTTGCATACAAATGGAGGGCAGGATGTATATCAGCAATCACAGTCACGCTTTCAAACCGATTTGTGTAGATATTCGTTTACTTTGATTTGTGTCACAATAAAGGCCTGCCTGCCTTCAAACAAGCACTTGGATTTTTTTTTCATGAAACAATGACTCATGTTGACAGTTTTTTGTAGTATATGATGATGTGTTTAATAAGGCAGTTTAAAACACATTTGCTTAATTTGAATCTTTGAAACTGAAAACAACCCAAATTATTCCAAATTACATATTAGATGAAGTTTACTGCCATTTTGTGCTGTATGATTTTTAATCTGATGTTTCACCTTGATAGATTTGCACATAAGGAGACTTTGATAAGGACACAAAAAATGAAAGAAAAAAACAAACTATAATTGGCTTAATTTTTAAATAATAAGAAAAACCTTCCGTCTTGTCTGCCGCCATAGCACACCAAGCAGAAATTAAGTATATGCATGTTTAATGAGTTTTTTTTTTGGTAACATCCATCCATCCATCCGTACATCCATCTTCTTACCACTTATCCTGGATAGGATATCATAAGGTACCAGGCTGGGATTCATCACACACACGCACACACACACACACACACACACACACACACACACACACACACACAGGTTTGCAATTATATCTTTGTGGGGGACTCTCCATTCATTTCTATAGGGAAAAATCCCAACATGAATACCTTAATCCCTACCCATCCATACCTTTACTCATAAGGAGCCAAACAAAATAGGAGACTTTTGGCATTTTTAGTTTTTTATTGCATTCACAGATACACACACACACACACACACGCACACACACACACACTCCACACCACATGCAATTTATAAATAGAAAAGGAAAATAAAACTGAAATTATTCTTTTGTGTTGACTTCTTTATTCTTATGTATTCCTGTTAGGAACTGAATAATCAGTTTTAAAGAAGAAATGAGGGAATCTTTTTTTGTGAAGCGGAGGAGGATCGAGAACATTCAGACCAAAATGTGACGCAAACAGAACAGAGTCTGAACTGAATGCAACAAACTAAAACATAGCAGAATAAAACAAATGATTATGAACATTTTGTTGTTTGTTTAGATATTACATTCCATGAACAGCTGTGAGCAATGCAATACAGTCATCCAGGCCAAACCTTGTTGATCCACACAGATCTAGAGGACTAAGTCACAACTTATCCCTAGAAGCTAAAACACATATAAAATATGGTTCCCAGAGTCTCATCCTTAAGCAATTTTCTGCTGCTCCTTAGATTTATGAAGCCATCTTGTGTCAGTGCTTCCTTTTTTTGAAGTGTATGATTTCTTAAGCATGAAACTCCCCTCTGTTCAGTGTTTGGTAACCTGCATGGTGTTCCTCACCTACTGCTTATCTTGCCTCTCTTATTCCCAGGGCAATCCGTTCCGTGTGGCTCTTCAATGTGCGGCTAAGAACAATCGTAACCACGGTGATGCCATTAGCCAAAATCAACTCTGTGTCTAAGTGATGCTGTCAGGTTCCATGTGTGGCCATAGACGGCTGGCTATATTTAACCAACAGGCCCAGGGGGATATTTGATAGGTGTGACAAGAGAGGAAGTGAGGAAGCACCAGTGTCGATGGAAAGCTGTCGGATACCGAGAGACATCTGGCAAAGCTGATCACCCCCCCCCCACCCGCAGTTCTCCAGACACTTCTGTAGGGTTGGCAGCTGCATCAAATGGTGATATTTCTGGTACGTACATTCAGTGGCCCCTTCATGCAGAACATCCAGCTCCTTTGCACAGTGAACCATGTGAATCCATACAGCATCCAGACAGTGGCAAGAGGTTCTCTCACTGTGCAGCTAAGCATTACAATGGTTAAGATACCTCATCTAAGTGATTTTGAACATGGTATCATTGTTGATACCAGGCGTGGTGAGCCCAGAATCTTAGATGTTCATATTCGACAGTGTCTTTAGTTTAGAGAAAATGATTCAAATATATATTTTTAAATATAAAACAATCCAACTTTTTGTACAGCTATACATTGCATGGGTCAAAGTCTTAGATTCTAAAAACCAAAAAAAAAAAAAAAAAAAATGGACAAATTATCACATGAAAACACACAGCAACCTTTATTCACATATATTTGCTTTTTGTAGACTGTCTGCAGCCATGTTGCCTTCAGTTTCCCTCCAAATGCCGTAATCCTTTGTATTTGTGCTGTGTCCCGGCTAATGATGGTCAAAATGCTCCTTCATGAACCATTTGCTGTATTTTCTGACCGCACTAGATGGTGTTCTCTGTTAAAAAAACTGCTCAAAGCAAACCCCAAAGAAAACCAAGAGCACCATCTAGTGGGGTCAGAAAATACTGCAAATGGTTCACGAAGGAGCATTTTGGCCATCATAAGTGTCGTTGTAGCAATCACTACTCCAACTCGACAAGTTAACGAGTGCAGTACGTTCAGTTGAAGTTAGTACTGGGCAATTGTCGTCAGATTCATGACATAATCTGTCGTCAGATTATGACATAATTTATTAATGTATTATTATTTTTTATTTAAAATTTGTACGATTACTGTGACAATGCACCATCGGGCAAGCAGGGAAAGGGAAAGTCGGGGAATACGGGGTTTATTAAGTGGACCAGGCAGAGGAGGTAAAACCCAGCAAACGACGTCAATGACGGAACTGGGGATGCACACTCAGACGTGGACTTAAATACACAGGACTTAATGAAACAACAAGAAACAGCTGATTACATCGAGGTTTCACATGAGGTTAACGATGGGGGCGTGGCACACAGGAGGCTCGTACAAGCCGGGTGTGAGAATTACATTATTGCTAACCAGTATAACTGTTTTTTATTACTTTGTTAGGTGTAAGTTACTATGTTTTGGACTCTCATTCCCCTAACCCTTTTTGCATTTCTTATGTGTATTTTAATGAAAAGGTTTTTCAAGGGGGAAAGTCAATAGCTTTCATAATTGACACCCCATAGCACAACAACAAAATGCATCCTTGGCATTTAACCCATATGTCACACCATGACATAGCAGGGGGCAGCTAATTGAGCACCCAGGGATCAGCCCTTGGTTCAGGGTACCTCAGGGGTATTTTACTAGTGGGGGATTCAAACCAGCAATCTTCCAATTATAAGTACACTACAGTATCTTAACCATTAAGCCGGCACTGCATTGGTTGCATTGTAACAGGACTGACTATATAATTTTTTGATTCCAAACATCTTTGACCCTAAAGTGAAGTCCAGAAATCCATGAGATTCCTTTTTACTTTTCAGAACCTGTTTTTAATATCAAGGCTTTTGAGGAGACTTCTGGATGCTGATGAGGACAGTCTTGCAGACTGTCAAGTCCAGTCCCTCGATGAGTGCGCTCTTATTTAAGCTGGGTCCTGAACAAAATTGAAGTAATATTAAGATGCAGCGCTCACAGCCAATACGTGTAGGCAGGATAAATGAAATCTCAACTTTCTCAGAAAATCTCTACAGATTTCATCACAAGGATGAAACTTCCCATGCAAAGTCTGATCAAGGAATTAAAACATCTTCACCAAGTCTGATCAAAAAGATACTTTCAGACATTGCACTTTCACTTTGTGATTTTTTTATTTCTTTATGAGAACCTGTCTCTCTGATGCTAATATGAATGCTTACTGTAATTTCCATGGATGAAAATGTTATCCAAAAACAAATCTGGGCCGCCAGTCTTTGACAGCCTTCCAAATACCAATTAGCCGTCCCTGTGTTTGGTGCCACGTTTCCAAGGCTGACGTCAGGTGTTAGGGGTGTTAACTGCCTGTCATGTCGATGCTTCCTGATTGGTCTGTGCAGCTGGCAGTGATACATCAGGTGACTCTCCTAATTTGGTGCTAACGCTTCTGCATAGACAGCATGATGCTGAGTGTAAAGACTCTGAGTTTCACTGCCACCTCTATCTCTGTGTCTATGTGGAGTTTGCATGTTCTCACCAAGCACATGTGGCTTCCCATTGGCTAGTCTGCGTCTCTCCCCACAATACAACAAATATATTCTAAGTAGATTTGTGTCTTTAAATTTACCATCTAGGGTCCATTTCAGGGTGTCCCCTACCTTCTGCCCTGTGCTGCCTTGGATAGACTCCAGTTACTGCAAGAGCCTGTAATGGATTATGGAAAATATATGGAAGGTAGAGTGATCACGATAAGGCCAAACTGCACTTTTCCAGCATTGAAATGAAGCCTGGAAGTTAGTGATCCTATAGAGTCAGAACGAGGGTCAGCATGTGGCTGCTGGACTGGACTGGAGCCCCACTGGACCAGGACTTGGAACCACTGACCCAGAGTCTGGAAGTCAGAATCAGCGCTGGATGTAAGCACAATAAGCAGGCTTCTGTTAAAGTGTGCTGTCAGGCCTTCTGGGTCAGAAATGGATGGAGATACAGTATCTGAGTTGCATGGCATTAAAGGGAACTGAATTCTAAAATTGCAGTTTTTATCTATGCAAGACACAGAGTACATCTCATTATCTCCAAAAGCTCTGAATTCATGAAGATTCCTGCCTTTATTCTCCAGAGGAAGCAGAAACTATACTGTATAGATCAAGGTTCCTTGGTTTTGGTCCTGTAGAAATGTTTTTAATTAGCCCATATTCACTGGGATATCAGAACATATTCAGTATGTAGTATTGGTTACTGGACATCTATTAGTGGTCTCAATTCCATGCCTCAAATGCAGACAAAAGATAAAAGTTAAATGAAAGGGTGGCAGGTCACCTCTAAAAGATAACTTGTAAGCATAAGTTTGGAGATTCAGAAAACAAAAGACAAAAAAGATCTCAGTACACTCGGATACCCAATACCTGTCCTTGGACAAATGCCCTAGGATGTAGTCAAAAACAATTTAAAACAGTCACATTTCCGGCACAGTGGTGAGCACTGTTGCCTCACACTTCTAGGAAGAGGGTTTGAGTTTCCTCCATGGCTCCATGTGTGTGGAATTTGCATGGATGTGTTATCGTGGGGGTTCCTCCACATACTCCTGTTTCCCCCCACAGCCTGAAAACATGTGGAGGTTATCTGGAGTTACCAAATTGCCTGTAGTTTGCCCTGTGAAGGGGTGGGTGGCCCCCATCCTGGGTTGTTCCCTGCCTTGCACCTGTAGCCTCTAGGATAGGCTCTGGACTCCCTGCAACCCCGAATAGGACAAGCAGTTACAGAAAATGGATAAATATTTTCCCCATCCAGTTATAGAGCAGGGGCTTTCCAAAGTAATGTCTCCCCCCACCCCAGGTCCACACAGTACTGCTCTATGACTTTCCCCCAAACCGGCTGGCAAACTAAGGCACCACCTGAGGACTTCCAAAACAATATAAGAATGTACTGTTCCATCTATGGAAGAAAATCATCCTGACAGCATTCCCTCCTGGTGCGCTCCTCCCTCGAAGACGTCCTGGAGAGCGCTCTCAAGGTGAACCGCAAAAAGATGGGACTGTGGGCATTTGACCAGCAAGCCATCTGTTCAGCTCTCTGGGCTCGCAGAGCAAATGCACGGACTTTAATTTGATTATTTATGTTGTCATTTTAGCTGAACCAATATTTCGGCTGCTGAGAACGGCAGGCTGTGAATTCACCCGGGGCTGGAGGGGAGCAGATGGCAAAAAGGTGGAGCAGAGGGAACGCTGGAGCGGTGCGGAGTGTCCGTGTGCATGGAGATCAGAGGTAGCGGAGGTATCTTCAACTGCTTATCCAGTGCAGAGCCCTCCGTCGGCATGAAGCCTGGCACACAGGGCGCAAGACACAGGGGCAGCCTGACTGGGATGCCAGCTCATCGCAGGTGACACAATCACATGCCCAGGGCAATTTAGAGATACTAATTTGCCTAGTGTCACATTTTTGAGAAACAGCCAGAAGACAAAACACATGGAAAGATGGGGAGAACATGCAGACTCCACACGCACATGGAGTGGGGCCAGGAACCCAGAACCCTGGAGGTGAGAGTCCACTGGTGGGCTGGACCATCCAGCTTCATATATTTAGTGTTGTGGAAGTTACTCACAAGAGTAATCCATGAAAGACAGAGGTGGAAAGATCGGGTCCAAAAAGTACAAATCCAGACCAAGATTCTGTTTCAACCAAACAGTTGAGTACTCTGTGACTGTGACTCTTAATACTGGTTGGTTGAAAGAAAATCTTGGTCTGGTCTTGGTTTTCACCTCTGTCTTTAACGGATTACTTTTGTGAGTAACTGCACCACCACTGCATAAACTGATTACTTCTCAGAACGACAAGCATGTGACATGATGTGCACTGCAGATTAGAGCATGTCTGATTTCTCTCTTCATCAGTAAAGCAATGACAGGCCTGAATGGAGTAGAACAGACTGAACTCATCTGTTCCCTTTTCAATTATATTCAATTCAATTCCCTAGAAGGAAGAAACCTTAGGAGGAACCAGACTCAGAGGGAGAGCCCATCCTCCTTGGGCTGGCAGGGAAAGTCAGAGTCTCAATTCACATTTGTCTTAACATTTGAGATACAAAGCGGATGGCAGGGAGGTGATGACAGGCAAGTGCAGGAGCTGCTTCTGATGGCAGGGTGAACAGGGAGGGCATCACAGGCAGAAGGACAAGCATCAGAAAGTAGCCTCCCCCCTTGTGTACAGCAAGCACTGTATCGTCCTGAACATCACTGAGGTGTCCTGTCCTGCTTGGTGTCAAAGACTCGTTATCATGACCACATAGAGCCTGCATGTGCTGCTTACGAGTTTGTATTGGCTGATTTTCCTACTCGCATTTATGAAGTGGTAGTTATTCACTGAGCACGTTCTTGATGGTTTCCTTTCTTGAAATCTTAAGGCCAGCTCCTTAAAAAGTTTCTGCTCTGTTTCCTATGCGCATGAACAGCATGAACACATGTTGGAAAATTGCAGATCATTTTAATTAATTAGTTAATTATACACACATATATATATATATATATATAGCACCTTTCATGACACAGTTGTACACATACAGTTACGTGTCATTTAATATGCTTCCGCACAACGTCTGACCGCATGTACGCCTGAGGTCATATAAGGTTAAAATGGAGTTCAATTTAATGTTCAATTCTGACCGACTAACGGGACACAGCAGATGTAAGCGGCCGCACTGGCCCACATGTACCTGGTGTAAACAAAGTCGCTGTACCGCCAGCCATATAACGGTATAGGAGCTAATTATGTCACTGAACACGGTTACCCCCGAAAGCTCCATTTGTGGTCAGTACCATATTCGTAACTTTACACTAATTTAACACTTTAGTACTGTATTAGCGCAAAGTATCTTGCCAATTTAGACAGTACAGATAAAATATAGATGCAGTATAACCATAACCATATAGGCTTGTATACGGCATATATAGTGTTTGCATTGCATCCAGATGAGCTGGCGCCTCATCCTAGGTTGTTCCCTGCCTTGCACCTCTACCCTTTGACATACTGTAGGTTCTGGATCTACCGAGATCCTGAACAGGACAAGCAATTACAGAAAGGAATGGATGGATGGATGGGTTGATTCAAATTGCCTCATGTGCAGCTAGACAGAATGTAACTTGTACATTAAGTGATGCATGCCTGTATACTGAAGGGTATATGATACAGGGGAAAAGGGAAGAAAGACAGAAAGCCAGAAGACAAGGAGCAGAGGAACCAAAAGCTCCCTATTAAGGAGAAAGAAAACCTCTGGGGGTCAGAGGTCAACTGGCTGCCCAACCCCCATGAGCATGACAACATTATATAATACAAAGAAAATTATCATGCTTTTATAAATGCAAAGTGTAAACTGTGGTCAAAATCCATCAGTGAGTCTCAAACGTTTTCATCACTCCTAAATGGGCCAGGGCTCAGAGACAGACGCCAGGTGTGCGACTATTAACCCCATTGGCTCCTCAAATCTCTGGTACCCAATGAGACGGTGTTTAGGAGTGTGTGACCATTAACCCCATTGGCTCTCCAAATCTCTGGCACCCAATGAGACGGTGTTCAGGAGTGTGCAACCATTAACCCCATTGGCTCCCCAGATCTCTGGCACCCAATGAGACAGTGTTCAGGAGTGTGCCACCATTAACCCCATTGGCTCCCCAGATCTCTGGCACCCAATGAGACGGTGTTCAGCTGTGTGCGACCATTAACCCCATTGGCTCCCCAGATCTCTGGCACCCAATGAGACAGTGTTTAGGTGTGTGCGACAAACTGCTCTGTCCTGAGCGGCACATTTAATAGATGGAAGCGTGACCTCCAGAGGATGCTGACATTTCAGTGCTCATCACCCATCTGGTTGCATATTTGGTTCCAGAGAACAAACAACTGACTGATTCAAGTCTGTAATGGAAACAAGCTGGAGAAATGTTAATTAAATTAACTTTCTGCATCTGATATCGCTGCAAGTCAGAAATAAACTGGGAGTTGTTTTTGGGAAAAAAATTCATTGTACCTTACAGAAAGTGTTGTTAATATCTCCTTAAATGCAGACAGGTCACGCATTTTCTTTGCTGTTACCTCTGCAGTGTGGTCAGGCATATGTTTTCATAATTGCCACGTCTGACTAAACCAGAAAACAGAAGGACCCACTATACAAGAAACCATAGTCTAACTCTCATGTGTCTATCTTTTGGCACAAATACATTCTTCCACATAAACTAAACTAATTATTCTAGACTACAATAAGAATTTTTGCATGATGAAGGAAATCCTTGTTTATACCGGAGATATTTTTATTATGCCAGACTCTGGCTCAATCTCAATATGTATACTTGACTGTACTGATGTACCTGTTTTCTGTCATCAGTTCCAATACTTAGATCACAACATCAGGGGACAGTAAAAATCCCCAGATATTGGTCTTGCTCTGCCCCAAATATCAAGGATGCATCGGGTGCACCCTTGCCAAATGAGAACAATCCCATGATTCATTGCACACTGTTGCAATGGTGGCGGAAGAAGGCATGAACTATAACTATTGCCTTAATTGGGATTACCTTAATCGGAGTAATGTTTCCATCCTTTCTGTCAGATATTATTTTCCCGCTGTTTTTCACATTTTTGGCTCTTGAGACTGCTGAACCAGAATGGTTAACATCCGTGCATTGCATTTGTACAGAGCTGAAATGAATACGAATATTGTAAGTGTGTACTTTATTCGTGAAAAAAACAAGTAATCATACCAGGTATAATGGCTAGCCCACATTAGTATAGTGGTTAGTATCCCCACATGGGAGACTGGAGTTCGATTCCCAGATGGGGAGAGTACTTGTTTGTGGACAATGGTGCCTTAATGGTTAGGGAAGTGCAGTAGTAATTGAAAGATTACTGGTTCAAATCCCTGACCAGCAAGGCACCACTGAGGTACCCTAAGCAAGGTACTGCTTCCTGGGTGCTGAATTAGCTGCCCCCTGCTATATCACATATGGGTTAAATGCAGCCTTAAGGTTGTGGTGTGACCACAATTAGTCATTCAGACTGGATGTTTCAATTATGTGTCATTTATTAAGTAATAAAAATTATGGTAATCAGCTGGGCGCACAGCACAGTGGGACAAGAAGTATAGATCTGTCTCGATGTGTTCTCTGTCCTCGTGACCTTCCGAGATCGTTCTTGGAAGGCAAGGTCAAGACCACATGCACGGTCTTTGCCTTCTTGGTACTGAGATTCATCCTATATTTCATTGATGTGTCTTGTTGTCATATGCAGAGATGCACCTACAAATTCTGGTGCCCCTGGCAAAATTTTACTTTGGGTCCCAACAAACAATTTTATGTATAATTTTACTTATTTGAGGATGCCTGTCAACTGCTGGGCCCCCTGAATCTGCCAGCGTATCTATGCCCCTCCGATGTCCCTGGTCATGTGTATAAATTGACAAATACTGGGTGATTTTTCTTTGTAATGCTGTTTCATACAAACATTGGCAAAGTGCAACAAATATAATGTATGTTATTATATCATAAATCTTATGGCCCAAAGTCACCTGTGCAGCGATGTTATACCTGCAAGCACTGTTCTTAAAAAGAATTGGTAGCCAGTCTAACCACTGTTCTTAAAAAGAATTGGTAACCATTAACTGCACCTTCGTAATGCACCAATTATGCATTTGTAGAACATTCATAAGCAGCATGTAAGTATAGTTTATCATCCTATCATAAGAACGTTACAATACATTATATGATAATAACAAACATTTTAATTATATAATTGTATATGATTATTGTGTTATTAATGTATATTAAGGTATGTTACAATGTTAAGGTATACTAACATGCTGCTTATGAATATTCTACAAATGCATTATGAAGGTGCACTGAATTTTCTATGAATGCATTACAAAGGCATTATGAAGGTGCAGTTAATGTAAAGTGTTACCACATAGTCTGTATAATATGATATGTTTTAATATATTTTATTTTAATTCAAAATAAAATGATAATGACTAATAGAAACTTACAATTGCTCTTTATGTACCAGCAATACCTCACAATATGTTTTCTCTGGAACACAGTTAAAAGAGGAAAATATCTCCAAACTCCCTTAAGTACTTATCAGTACTTGGCTGGCTTTTCTTATCAGCTTAAAGTGAGCTTTCCTTTTTCTCTGAAATTCGGGTTCATTGTCATTCAAAAACTGTTGTGTAAAAAAAACCTGTGGGTGTTTTAAAAGCTGCAGCTTTCTTATGTGTTAAAGAATGTGAACTAATTACTATCCAGCCTAAAAATGGAAGCTGGTAATCATTATTTTGTTTTTCTTCACAATTGTTATCAGCTGTGTTACAGTAAGACGATTTTTTTAGATCAGCTTTTGTGAGACCATGCTCTTTCAGGGGATAATCATATATAACTAAAAAGTGTCTCTTTATTTATGTCACTACACATAAATACACACGACTGTCAGAACATTAAAAAAAAATCATCAGAACACAGCCCTGCTGTCTGTGTTCAGGGTCCATCCACAGTGCGGGTCCTTGACATAGGATGACCAAAAAGACACTGTCTTGTTTAGGGTCGTTTCTTATCAATGACAATGTGGTCGATGAACACCGAAAGCTGGCAGGATTGTTTTGGAGCTGACGTGTTTGAACTGCACTGGGGGTGTCTGTGATGTACCACGGAGAACAGTCGTTATGGGGGGGTTAACCCAAGTCCTGAGAGGACTCCGGGTTTAGGCCTGCAGCGGTCTCAGATGGACAGACCATCGTTATATTTTTGAGCAAAGTGCTCAACCGAGAGACCATAAAACATTCATCTGTTTGAATTAGTAAAAATCAAGAGTAATTTTTGACTTTCCCCTAATGCATTCCTTTAAAATGAAAAATAAATGACTTAGACTGGCTCAGGATGCACAACCCCCACACAACCTGCTCCAATGAATGAACCTGTGGAGCGATTATGGACCAATCGTACGAGATAGCTCCGGTGGCCCCCGTCGTTTCTCTCTGCAACTCCTTGTCTCCAGGATTCAGGTCAGGTCTCAGGGACTCGTTGCCTTCAGAGGCAAGAAAAAAAAAAACCCAATTTAATGCATTATTCATGTTCTTGCGCAGGTCAGTCGGGTCAAAACTATACAAATTCTGCATTTCTTATTTTGCCATATTACCCACCAACAACACTGAGATTTCTCATCCCTCTCGCAAGCTGTTCAGTTAAAAAATGTGCAAATTCATTGTTTATTTATTTGCCTGTTTATTTATTTATCTGTTCTTAAGATGCCGCCTGGCGACACACACTCCTGTTCTGTGAGCCAGATCTCACACGTATGGCTGGCGGTGACGTGAGTGTTGTGTTAATTGACATGAAGTTGTGCTAATGCAATGTACGCCCCCCCCACGTGCAGACCCTGGAAATACTGTCACATCCTTCATCCATGTCATCATAGTCCTACTCACTGGCTTGACATGCCACTCAAATGATATATCTTTCCGCAGTGGTCCTTGAGTTCTGTAGATTTATCCATGTTTGATTAAAACAAAATTGGCGCATAATAGTTAATGGTTATATAAGGTGTGCCCTCAGCCCCGCCCTGCCTACTGGTGACCCTGTTTTCATATCACTGGGAATAATCACGTACATGCTGTGTCACAACCACTATGTGCAACATTCACTATGCAAAAACCTGCCCTTTGATGTTGCTGTCAAAAAGAAGCCTTCTGGGAAATGGATTGGCTCCATCCAGCTCTCAGCCAATCAGGTGTCGACTCTAAGCCTTGGGTTTGAACTACTGGCTAGGCAGTGGGCATACCCAGAAAGCTCATTACTGGACTATAAATGAATGTTGTTACACGCACCTGACTTGCACCATTAAACTTGACCTGCAGGCAGTTTCACCACCAACCGGTTAATTAGCTTATTTTGTAGATTTATTAGTTAGCCAAATAAGGCGTGCTAGTAGATATATTGGATGTTACCTGCAAATATTGGGGTGCCTTGAAGAGAGGAATTGCAATAGCTAAGCTGATACATTTTGACAGATATAAAAGTCACAGTTTTGAAAAATCATGATTGAAATGATTGTGTTGTGACCTGAGAACTGTACACAGAACTGTAGGCACATAGGAAACCACTGACGCAGCCACATCCAATGGAATTGTGCCCCACCCCCTGTACCCCACTTTTAGGCTCAGCGAGCGGCCAGCCATGTGAATGAGTTGCTTAATAATAGGAGCTCGGTAGGAACAAAAAATATAGTCTGCTGCTGGATTGCCATGCAGAGCAGACGGCAGCATTTTCCCGTGATAGGCATGGTATTTTGAGGCTCCTGATGTCAGCCTTTTATCATGCCTTCATCATTACTATTATGCTCAGATATAATGGGCCGCATTTAGCTGCTAAAGAAAACGATCTGTAATTATACCACTATGATTACGATGAGCCTGAAAATTATATTTCCAAACTTTCCCCAGCTGTGAATCTTGTCAATTTCCTTCATCCACATGCTTAAAAGAAACACTAATCTGGGCCAATGGGCACAGTTAACGGGATTTCCAAAACTGTTGTGGTCGAATGGTTTGACTGCAATTAGGGAATCTGAACCTGCGATATTCCTGTACTGTAGGAAACGTGTCATGGTGTAACAACATGTCTGGCTGAGACGGGAGTCTGGGAACAACTCTCTGTTTGTTTCTATGTGAATACCGCAATGCATTAGTGCATGACTAATCAATAATAGTAAATAAATCAATTATAAGGTGACCTAACAAGGGAAAGGTACCTAAAGGTCATACATTTGAAACTGTCTCTTCTTGAGATCTTCTGACAACAATCTATTATCAACCAGAAGAAAAGTACTCATACCTCATAACCTGTTATGTGCTGTAATAGATTTCGCATTTCTCATTCGTTCAAAGAAGTTATGACATCTGTGTATTATACTGTATTGATATTGTACTGATAATCTGTTACAAGCTGTTTTTACACGGGTGGTGTGAGTCCTACTTCCCAAAGCAGATGTGAATAGCACAAATTCTTGTGGACCATGTGTCAGCACAACCAAGTACAACGAAGTATGGCACCTCAGGCGAGCAACAGCAGCACTCCATTACTCCCGGAGCTTTCTGGAAGCTTGTGCTGCCATGGATTCTGCCTCTAACAATGTAAGACAGAGTAAACGTGTCTTAGAGGTGTTTGTGTGCTTTGGGCTCACCAACAATGTGTCTGCTGGTTGCTGGAGGAGATTTAATGGATTTTGTTTTCTTTTAGGAGGCTTAATTAGCCCTCATGTCACTATAAACCATGTGTCTGAGTGTCTGTGTGTGTGTGTGTGTGTGTGTGGGGGGGGGGGGGGGGTTTATATTTTTCAATGTGATAAAACCTGCTACGTTTTAGCTTGTGGCAATAATTTTCAGGTCCCCACAATACTGTATAAACCTCAATTTTATAAAAATCTGTGAATGCAGTCAAATACCCCAAAGACGTGGATTTCGTTTGGTTACTTATGGTTATGGTTAGCACTGGGTAGGTGTTAGGGTTATTATAGTTAGGGTTAGGGTTAGGCTTATACCCATAGAAAAGAATGGAGAGTCCCCACAATGATAGGAATATATGCATCTGTATGTGTGTGTGTGTGTGTGTGTGTGTGTGTGTGTTTGTTTTTGTAAACATGAAAAGAAACATATGTGTATCACTGATGTTAAGAGTATTATGGAGGAGTTGTTAAACGCTTAAGTTATTAATCATCCCTATAAAAGGCTTTTTCAAGAATAACTCCAGAGCAAATATAATAGATTTTCTCCATATGCAATTAGATCCAAGCTTGCCAAGATGGGGTGAAAAAGAGAGATGGATTTGTGGCGATAATGCATCTTGGCTGAAATGCAGGACAGACACGGGTCGCCTGAACACGGTCAATGCTTTGACTTCTTCCCACAAAAACACTGCTCAGTTGGCAGCAGAATTTACCGTCACTTTCAATCTGCTTCGGTCAACTGAAGCTGATGTAAAATGCCAATCTGAGCTTCCTTTCAAGTGCAGGGCTGTCTCCACCAGGACCGAGAGAGACTGCAGTGAGCAGCTTTCTCATAAACATGGCATCTGGCACCATGTCTGCGTGCTGAGGCGGGTCGGTATACAAGTGTCATTACAGACAACCAGCAAATTTACTTTCAGGAAATTACAGCAGCACCCTGGCATCGCTTTGCTCTTATGTGAAACTTAACATGACTGATTTTCATCTATATTAGAGATTAAACGCTTGCCTTCAAGATCAAATATCTCTCTTTTCTTTTGTAGACTCAGTGTTTGTGCAGCTTATGCACATTTTAAATTTTAAAAAGCATGAGGCCTCTGTAGTAAATAAAACAGGAAGCAGTAGGATTGCAGGAGACAGGCAGACAGGAAGGTTTCACATCCCAACTCCTCACTCCTCTATTTTGTCTATAAAGGCAGTATAATTTTATTAACATATACCCGGCAAGCATTATGTGGTAATAATAGTACAAAGCTAGGACGCTATTTACTCAACAAGAAAATGGGCCCATTGTGAAATGGCGCTGATCCATTATCAGAACTGGTGCTGGTTGCTGAAAGGCTCACGATACACATGGATCTGTAAGCCGTGACACACATCAGCCAGAATCTCTTGCTGCGTGGTGAATGGAGAGCAGGCAGCTCAGCACCAGTCCTCTGCGGCCCTGCTGGCACTGTGAGGTACGGTTATCTTGTCTCTGCCACAGCCACGTCGGGGGGGTAAAGTTCCAGATGTTTCCAGACCAGCATCACAGCAAAACTCACTCACTCTGCCGAAGAACCTTCCATTTCAAGCAGCCACATTATCCTGAAACACCTGTGTTCTAAATGTAATTAAAAGTTATTAAATGCTCTATTGGTTACAAGACGCAAATCTTATTGTTTTGTTCCATTGTATACATTCTAGAGGCAGTGCTGCTCTTAGCCTCTGTCAGGTGGTATTTTTCTGTCAAACTACTGAAATAAAGTTTCCATGAGTGTTTCTTGTTGACCTGCAACCTGCCACAGAACGTCTCCTTTTGTGTCGGATTGGTTCTACTCGGCACATTGTCTCCATGGGTAATACTTCTTCATAATTCAGTGCTTCAACATCCAAACATACCCGAGGCAAGATTACTGCATTTACTTACTGCATCCTATACTTATTACATTTACTTTTCATAGTTTTTTTTGTATATTTTCCTTTCTGGAGAAAAAGCTCAACACATTAAGAATGAAATTTTGCAATTTCCCTGGGAGATTCTTCTGCAAAAATCTACAAATCAATAGAGAAATTTGACTTTATTAATGCTTTATCTATCTATCTGTCTATCTATCTGTCTATCTATCTATCTATCTATCTATCTGTTGGTAATTTATTTGTTTGTTTGTTTGTTTTTACAGATTATGTTATTACAATAGTCTGTTCATTTTCATCTAAAAATTTAAACCATAAATGTCACCATTGACACATTTATGCTCAACTCATGTCCTGGAGAAATGAAAGATCCTACCTACAGCATTGCTTTGCCAACCACCATATATTCCCATTAAAGGCTACACCCAATCTGGCACAGAAGAGTCCAAAGTTTAACTTGAAGGGAAAAAAGTATCGGTGCCAGACTTTGCCTGGAACTGTACAGCGGGGGAGCAACAGCCCCGAAAAGAGCGCCAGAGAAGTGGAAGGCCGGGTGCCAAGCCTCGGATGGAGGAATCGGAGGGAGTCGGAGAGGCTGACAGAATTTTCCAGTTCCACGCTACACATCCCCTTCGTGGTGATTTATAAGTGCCTACATTTTAGGGGTTTCCAAGGTAGACTTACTCACACAACATGCGTGAGAGAGACGCTTGTGATTTGGCACACACTCAGACCATCTGCTGAAAATGATAATAACACAACAATAACATCCAAACCACAGAGCTTTCCTTTTATTTTAATTTTTTTTTCCAGCAATTGGCAAGTGGCTCAGAAATGGGGGAGGGGGGGTTTCATGGGCCAGACAGGACCAAGTGCACTGGAATCTCTAATCTAAGTTTCTGGATTTCCAGAAGTCTCTTTAGCCAAGTTTCTAACTCTCACAGGGAGTTTCATGATACGGTTTAAATAAAAAATATAAAGTCTTTTTCTGCTTCTCATCTGTGCTCCTTCCTTCAAACCATTCGGGGACAGTTCATGTGTTTTTTTTTTTTTTTCGGGTGGATGGGGTCGGATCGGATGGAAATTAAACTGGAGAGCTTGGCTATTTGCTATCAAGGTGGTGCACTAAGATGTCATGGTGGTTTTCGGAGGGGGAAGAGCCGTTTCAGGCAGAGTGAGAGCAGGGCGCTGACTTTACTCTCGCCTGATTTGGACTTCCCAGTCAGAACAGCATAACTTCGGTATAACTTACTCTCGGGCCAGTCGCCAAATCTAATTTCACAGAAGTCTCCTGTACCCATTAAGGCATTAGAAATACTTACAGTTATAATGAAAAGCGATAAGCAGAAATAAATGCAGTAGCAAGATACATACAGTGTATAGGCAGGACTGTTATTTCATTTGGAAAAAAATACAGTAATGCGATAATCAGTCACCAAACAGTCCTTAATAACATACAACAAAGAAAGCCGGAAGTTCACTAGGTGGGGTTGGTCTTTGCTGGAGAAGTTTAAGTCAGAACACCTGAAATGGATGTAGACCAGCAAGGAAATCTCCGGGAGGCTCCCTCAGGCAGGCTGGCTTTGCAAAAAAAATCCACCAAAATCCACCAAATAGGCCGGAAAGTCCAATACCTACCAGTGTTTAAAATGGTGTCAAACTGGTATTGAACTTTAAATAAACTACAGAACAAAATGATTCCCCTACAAGCAGCTGTGCACTCTTCAAATCTCTCCTCGCCAATGTCCAGAGGTGGGTAGTTCAGGTCTAGAAAAAAACAATCCTGTTTCAGTCAGCCAGTTGTGTGCTGTGTGACTCTTTAAGTGATTGATACTTTATTGACCCTCATGGGGAAACTCTTGCTATGGCTCCCCCAGCTTGCCCTCTGTAGGTGAGGGCATGGGGGCCATGAAGGGCAGCCCCCCCATAGCAGCACCCACGGAGCTAGGGTTTAAGGGCCGTGCTCACGGACCTACAGATGTGCCAAGGCTGGGCTTGAGCTGGCGAGCTGAGATCTTAGATCTCTGAGCCACATGCTGCCCCCCTTTATACACAACTGGTTGGTTGAAACAAAATCTTGGTCTGGGATTTACTTTCTGGACCTGAACTTTCCACCTGAACTACATGACACCTACTGGCATGGAGGAGTCATTACTCTCCAGTAAATCCAACAATATACTGGATAATATGAAGGATGGCAAGGTATGCTATACAATGATATAACGATTCCAATCCAAAACCTTGCTTCCATCCATCCTATGCCCTATTGTGCAGTACGGGATCAGGGAATTGGCACACAACCCAGGCAGCAAAGGGCACAAGGAATGGTGCTACCCAGTGACACGGCACACACACGCACACACACACACTCACACGCACACACACGCATTCACACGCACACACCGCCACAGTTTATAGACTGCTTAGAGACACCCGTTCCAATAACAGCATGCATTTGGACTTCAGGATGAAATCAGAGAACCTAGAGAAACCCCACACGGCACAAGGAGAACGTGCTATAAGAGCCCCGGTCTTCGAACACCCGTCTCTTGAGATGTGTGGGAGTACTGTTACTATCTTTAGCACCCTGCGTCTCTAATACCAAGGCTCTTTAACAACTATGATGACTGACGTAATTAATTAGAAAACAAATTTCCTTTAATTGGTGTAATTAGAGAAACTTCAGTTAAAGAGAATCCCACTAATAGTTAACAACGGAATTTCAAGTTAGGTGATTAACTTTAATAAGTAACAGGGCTGGCTGGGTATAGGATCCATTCCTAGTAGGAATATAAATAAAACATGATGAATAGTTACATGGAAAGAAGCAACAGGAGACCAGTGAGTTTCAGCCTTTGATCCACAATGTGTTTATATATACTGTCAATATGAATGTATGAAATATGTAAACGACGTCTTGAGAAGCATCGGCTCTCAGGGGTGTTGAGTGAAGCATATATTTTGCAGGAATGTTGAGCATTATCGTGTGAAGCTGCCCATCGATAATCAATCAGTCAAATATACTTTAGTATATTAAATTACAGGGTTAACTTTAAAATTTACTTGTGGGAAACATTGAGCTGGAAATGATAAGTAGACACATGGGTACAATGCTGAATATCAGAAGGCCGCCAAAAACAAATTCAGTTTAAGAGTGACTGCATGATTGTGTTTCAGAATCATCTGTTTCTTATTCATCTTATGCGCATGTTCATATTTCCTAGTGTAACAACATGGAAAGCTTGAACACCCAGGCCCAGAGCATCTCCCTGGTTGCTCACAGCTGGTTTGGTTTGTTCTAAGTGAACCAGGAGCCAGTCTGTCGAGGGGCACCAAAGGGAGCTGTCCATTCAGGTGGCTCTTGCTGCACTTCCTGCTTTCAGCGAGATAAACGCCCAGACGTGTTCAGCTTTGGCGACACTTTGATCTGTATGCAATTGCAAGTTCCATGTGTGAATGTAATTTCCATTTTTCTGTTCATTATCTTGCTGTTTTCTAGCACTCCCTTGACAGCGTTTCTATACCGGCTTTCTTGCCCGTAGAACATCATTTTCATCGTACTCTCCATGTTTATCGTCTCGTTGTCACTTTGTGGCGTACTTTGGCAAGGCTATAAAGGGCAGCGTACTAAATAAAGTTTGAATTAATGGGACAACGCAGGCTAAACAGTCTGTCTGGCATGTGGGGGAGGAAGTAGATTGATTGTATTCCAAAGGAGATTTTTGCACTTTTCAAGAAAGGGTTTGGACAAATCCTGGCACAGTTACAAAGTCTTCGAAATCGGAAGTGCTGCATGTGGTACCCCCTGATCTCTTTCCGCCTTGGTTCTCAAGGTACCTCGGGCAGTTTTTCTATGCCAGCAGGGGGTAACACAGGGGGGGTCCATGCAGGCGTCAAATATATTGAGTCAGCTTAGAATTATTCCCCAAACAATGACTTCAATCACTCCACCGAGGGGTGAGATTTGACAAAATTCAGCACACCATGAAGCAGAAAAGGGCAAAAACGGTCACCTGATCCACTCTGGAAGTTGCCCAATGGAGTTTTTAAAGGGCATCTTAGAGAACCTGCATTAAAGAGATCAAATTGTGCATCTTAATTCTTATAAGTAAGGCAATCATTTTTTGACAATGAGCTGATGGATATTGTACATTGCAGGACTTTTTAGGAAGTTCCAGCTCTTACATGGAGCAGTCAGACATGGTTAATTTAAGTGGGCCATTATTGTCATGTACTGCATGACCTTGGTTAAGGAAGGGTGGGTTGGCTTGAGTATGGGGGGCTTGCGCGATTAGAGGACTGAGTAAGGTTTCCGTTATCTGGTATTTGTTCTGCCTACTTCTCTTGCATGATATGCCATCATATTACTGTGTTCTGTGTTTGTTTTGACAATAAGCTGGAGCCTAGAGGATTCTTTTAATGATCCTATTGTTAAGTGTCACACCTGCATGGAGCACGGCATCCATCCAGCCACACACTCAGTTCCTGCTCCACCTCCCCTGAATACCAAAGCACACATTTAGCTCATCAGCTGATTTAATTTGCAGGGATTAAAAGCGCCTAGTGTTCAATCGCATTGTGAAGTACTGAGTGCCCCCCTCCCGTGCGTTTGTTTCGTCATTTGCTTTGCGTCTGACTCCGGAATGCTCTCCTGGTTTTCATGCTTGTCGATCTGGTTATTTCCCTTGCACTACCCGCATCGATTCCCGCCTCTGGTTTGACTACCAATTTGGATCGCAGCTTCGGTTTGTTTGCCTTCATGTGCTTCTAACCTGCTGATTGACCCTTTTCCTGTACATCGTTCAAATAAACTTGTTGGTCTTCTTCCTCAGCAGTCATTACATTAAGTCCATCAAATCATTGATTAGATGAACTGAGGAATACTGTATTGTTCTATCTTAAAGGGAAGCACGATGATTTTGTTTGAGTCATATCAATGTTTCATCATTAAAGCGAATCGGGTTTAATGCCAGAGTGCTCGCTGCATTTAGATTTACATGACTGATTTGCTCAGTCTGAACCACGGTCCAGCCAGATTATTATTAAGAGCTCGGTTTTAATGAAATCAAATCTCAGGGTTCGCAAGTAGATCAAAAGCTGAGAAACACCTGATTACTGTCGCACAGGTATGACAGGCCTGGGGGCAGGTTAGGTCCCTGTGGTCAGAAGAGGACGAGTGATTAAAACGCTACTGAAGCCAAAAGAAAGACTGTTAGCCACGAAGTTACACACTTACCATGCCTCTCACCATTCTCACATGATGCAGGTGTGTGAAGCAGTGACGCTGTATGTGTTTTAGTCACTTTGCACCCAGTGGTCCAACAGAAAATCCCTCGGTAGAGATTTGGCGCTGCTGAATGTTTTGTGCTCCATTGCTGCATTGAAAATTGGCTCCTATTTTTATATATATATATATATATCTGCGATGAAGTGGCAGCGGTCTGACCTGCAGAGGCCTGCTGGGCATTTTATCTTCCCCTTGTTAGCTGTTGGACGAATCTGCCGTCATGTGACACAGCTGTACATTCCGCTGCGTGAATCCCAGACTGTGGTGGGAGGGGGGTCTCAACCACGAGGAGGGAAGCTTCAGTGCCAGAGGATATCAGCACCATGGACAGCAGTCCGTCCTTATCCAGCAGATATCTTTATTAGCCCCACTTTGCGGGGGTGAGGAGGGGGTCACACAGCCTATAAGTACAGCCAGGCTCAAATAAATTCACAAAATATTGCTCCCTTTTGGCTTTCCTATACAGGTATATATTCTCAATTATTTTAATTTCCATCCAGTGATTCTTATTGGGTGACTGTTATTGAGTGACTCTCATGCGATGACCCTGCACCCTCCTGTCAGACATTGTTTCAGGAGGCTTTTATCTCTGGAATTACATCTCTTTGTTCTTCAGCATTATGACTATTACTGTTGCTGTTTTGGGATTATTTCACTTTTATGGTGCACACTTTACAAAGGTTTAGGTCGCTGGAAAAAGGGAAAGACATGGGGCCAGAGATGAATCATGCATCAGCAGCATTTTGCCTGTGCGGGGAGGGTGTTGTGAGTAAAACCTTTGGCCTTCTCTCTCCCCCAGGGGAGAAAACTATAACATTTAATTAAGCTCACTTGGAAAAGATGGATGTAAGGGGCCTTTCTCAGCATGGTCCCTCCCTGTTTACATCTTGGAGAAGATCACAGACGATTTGTGAGGAGATAAATACCTGCTTCATGAATATTGACACAAGAACGCCCCCCGGAATTAGCATAACCCCACCCCCTTTTCTTTGGGAAGAAGATGTATTGGTGACAGAAATGGCTGGTAAGAAAGGGCGGGCTTTAAAACAACACACCATACTGGCTTTTGAGCTGTGCAATCCAACACGGAGGGGCTTCAGATTCATTTGCATGGCACCACTCCCACCCTTAACAATGCTCTCCGCAGGAGGTCCCAATCACTATGGAGCCTTGAAGGACACACAAGCTTGCACACCAATATAAAAACTCATGTCACCTTTCAGTAATGCACCCAAACAGGATGACTGACACTGGGTAAACTGTACGCTGCCCACAACATTTGACCCCCTACCCAGCATGCACTGCAAACCTTCCACAATAGCCATCCAATAAGCAGACAGCAGAGCCACCACTTGGAGTGCATCCCTCCCTCCCAAGAGCAGCAAACACAGAAGCAACTTCACACACAATTGGTCTTACTACCCAAAGAAGCAGGAGAAGTGGGGAAGCAGACCTCTTTCTTTTGCTTAATTGGGTGTCAAAAACAGGTTGTAAGTTTGAACCTTGGACATCCAACTAAGCACACAGAGAAGGATTTCTGCCTACTCCGCCAACACAAGGACTGGTGTTAGGAAGCAGAATCCACCCATGAGAAGAAACCTCAGCCCAGTACTGAAGCTGCTATTTGGTGTTTGATTGCTTAGGGGGCTTCCTGTGGTCCAGAGAAGCCAAGGACTCCATAATACTACTTGCTGAAAGATCTTGAGGGAACGGGCAGCAGAGTGGTGACAGAAATGTGCCTTTGGTCTAAAAACATCCTGCTGTATCCCAGGAGAAGTATATTTATTAGAGTTTTCACCGACAGGCTTAACCTGGTTTGCACAACTTATGTGAGTAAAGACTCACTCCAGCTGCGAGTGTTTCCGCAGGAAAGCCGGTAAGTGTGATGTGGGGTGTGATTTACGCTCATCGCTGTCCAATCCCATGGCGAATCAGAAGACGGCACAGTACGGGAGCAGCGAAGCAGAAGATCTCAAAGTCACAGCAGCATCATCTCCACTGTCACACAGCTCCGTGTGACACTGGCTGCTTTTTCCTGTCGGACGGCAGTCATCAGGGCGCAATCAGGCGGCGGCTCGAATGTGCATCTGTGAGCGCATGCGGAGAGCGCATGTCAGAGTGCCCAGCATGCTCTTCCGATTCGCATGGCTGGCGTTTTATCAGAGACAAGGCATGCAAATTTCATGGCTGTGAAGTTTTCTTCATTTGCGCTCGACTTTCTGTACGTGTACGACGCTGTCACGATGGTAGTGGTGTTACCTCTGGAGGAATTCTCTTCTGACCACCATCAGAGCTCAAACCCAAGGGAGGGGGGACAAGGCCCAGTTGGGTTGTGCCAAACTAACAACTTAATAACCACTCGTCAAGTTCTGGCGGCAGCAGGTTGCTCAGCAGTTAAGCTAGTGGATGTGAAAGCAGCATATTGCAGGCTGCCGGCCCACTGGGAGCACTGGTCCTGCACTCGCAGCGCCTCCGTCAGCAGAATGGATGCGTGTTATTCAGCAGTCCAGGGGGTTCTCGCAGTAACTGCTGCTTCAAAGGGAATTTACAAGTAATATAAAAGAGATTAATTACTTAGTATCTCCATGCTGGCAGGAACCTGAATCCTGTTCTGTCACTCAAGGGGGAATTTACTTTAAAATAAAAGACAGGGGACCAGCTGTTATTAGCATACTGTGATATAGGTATTGTAGCGTATACTATTCAGCACTGCAATACAGGCACAATCTCTGATCTCTAATGCCACCGGGTCGTAGATGTTCCAAAGGCTTTTTTTTTTTTGTGGTCTCTCTGGAGGACGGTAAGTGAGAGATCTTGCAAAGGAGCAACACAGTGGCCTGTGGGGAGTTAAGCAGCTTCGGAAATTGCCCAGGGATGACATGTTACGCGGGCGATAAAAGCGGGCATGTCAGAAGCGATCTTTTCCAGTTACGTGAGGTTTATGGGCCCATTCTCTTCAGCCAAACCAGTTTGCGTTTTGGAACTTTTACATTTGACCTGATGGATGGGAGTTTCCATTAGTGCCTGGAGTGGGGGGTGAAAAAACAGTTTTCCACAAAGTTCCTGGGGAAGCTGCAGATCGAAACTGATTTATTAGCATACAGCCGAAAAGCTGCTAACCCAGGCCAGATCCATTATTCATCGCTACTCTTTGTGCTGCTTCTTCCCTCCCATTTTGTGATGTGTGTAAGCTGCAGCATCCCACTGCTCACATACACACACACACATACACACACATGCATGCACACACACATACATACATCACCTCTGTACTTAATGAGTCAGTCTCCGATGGCTCTCCTCTGTGAGGGGGCGGCTTGGGGGTCACCTCCACATGGTCACCTTTTCGCATTAGCAGGCTGATTGGTTATTACATGCTTTAACCAGCAGGTATATTGGAATACAAATAAGTACAGAAACGCACCATAAAATAAAGCTGTAAGACTGGCAGGCTATAAATTGCAGTCATAAATGATAAAATACAAAAATTATATTAGGAGGTGCACATTCATCTCACTTTAAATTTGAATTATAATTTCAGTTGTTGCTGTGAGGGCGACTTGGCTGCAGAACATTGCTGATTTCTCCAGACATTGTGGAGCAGGAAGTTACAACACCGCCAAGGATCTGACGGATATGGAAACTGGGGTTCTGTGAATGGTCTTACCTTCCCTTTAGCTGCCAGAGAATTGAACCCACAACCCTTCATGAATCTGCTTGTGCCCCCCCCCCCAGCTTGACTAAACCCCAAACAGAAATAGAATGTGCAGCAGATTAATGGACACTGCTGGTGCACATGAAGGGTCACACCTAACCATGATGAACAGTGATAAATTTAGTGATGATTTTATGTTGGCCGTGCTTTTGTTATTTTTGTATTATTACTGTACATGAAATACTGGCCAACTGGCCAGGACTATATCCAACAGCACAAAATGGGAATGCACGTCTTTTACCCAATGCCTATGGGCACCTATTATCAAAAACAGTGGAGAAATAAATGCAAGTTTGTTTTAAAAAAGAATACATGTTTTTACTCTTGGCCACATTTCTGTGGCGTTAAATCATCTCAGCTCATATAGGGCTCTGCTCCTCAACAGACACCCCCACCAGTATATGCTCTTGGTACGTCCTGGTGTGTGATATCCTGTGGGGTGAGGTTCTGCTACAATTCTGGACAGCAGGTTTTGTCAATCAACAAAGGTGTTATTGTTCGAAATAACACAAAACGGCAATGAGGCCCCCTAAAGAAAGCCACTAAAACAGCACTAACCCTTGTACTCTCCTGAAATCCATCTATACAAAACTATTAGGACCCTAATGAGAAAAGGATCCTAATGAGGCCCAGTAAAGCCATTTATATTAAATGAATTCTGTGCCGTTGGCACTATCCTTAAATAGTACAGTAGGCTGAGACTGGAGTTCTCTGTATTTCTCGCAGAAAACAATGTTCTTGCAGAGGCTCCAGACTCTACCCTCCTCCATCTCAGAGTGCAGACGATCATCGAGGAATTTTCTGTTTCTCTTCTGTTTTCTTTTGGTTGGTTGGCCGTTCATCCGGTGCACTTGTCAGCGAAAGACTGGCAGTACACCTGCTTCCAGCAAATTCGCAATGGTGTCCTGGGGTGTAGGGTAACAGCTACACATAATGACTGCAATAATAATGTTACTACCCCAGCCCACACTGCGCATACCCCCACCCTGACTGTATCACCCACTTTGAATCCATCCTGTACCCCAGGGCTCCTCAAATCTGGCCCTCGATTACACATCCAGGCCATGTTTTCAGTTCTCCCAGGTACTTAGTTTAAGAATTACTGATTCTAATTGGATACATAAGCTTCACATCTGGCTCACAGGTAAAGGAAGGCAGGAAAATCGGCAGTGCCTGGTCCTTGAGGACTGTGATTTGAATAGCCCTGCCGTATCCTTCTACCTTTGTTGAATGCACCTACTCTCACTGTGTACCCTTCACAAAACTACATCTCCTACCCTGATCCTTCCCTTAACCTCAGGGGACAACCACAAGCAACTCAGACCTGCCTGTCATCAGCCGTGCCAGGCTCTGACATGACGTGGCAGGCCCAGTCACCAGCAGCAATCTGTCATTTCCTTGTGTTCCTTGTATTACCTCTGTTTATAAACAGCAGATATTTTACACTGGTTGCAATTGGATCTGCTGGCCCTGGGGGCGGGTGTTTAATTGTGCGTGTGTTGGATGGAGCCTCATCACTGGTCGGTTGAGTGGTACATCCTGTCAGGAGAACGTTAGCCAGCTGCTCAGTAAAGCCGCTAAATTCAGCCTGAACATCGGCGGGAAGGCTTGTCCCACAGGCTCCGGCTCGGGCACGATCATCGAGGCGGCAGCGCGAGCACAGTAGCCTCCGACAGCCTTGGAGGAGAATCCCCACCTTAATCCGATACCTGGGAACGTGGAGGGAATGCAGATGTGACCGCCTACGGCTCTGAAGGCGCCAATCAAACCAGAGTGCCGCCGTTCTCCCGCCGGCTTCCTCCAAGGCCTTCTCAGGTCCCGGCTTTACCTCCCCCCCAGGCACGATGTAATCCACAAATCCATATGTTTTCCTCGTTTAAGCATTTGAACAATAAGAGCTGTTATTTTTCTTTCACAAAGTGCGTCTTGCCGTAGCCGCGCTGGGACAGTTTCCAGCTCCTGTTACATCTTCTCATTCTGGGGGCTTGTTCTCTCTTTTTGTTTTGCTCTCTGAGCTGCTTCTCAAACAGGAGAGCTTGGTAACTTCACAATCTCCTCCTGCATATATCACTTAAAGTGGGTAGAGTTTGTCAGAGGCACAATTATCCACATTCAAGGAGAAATGGGAATCCTTGGTACACCAGAGAGGCTTGTTTCGCATGCTGCACGTGCAAAGCTTTGACACACATTCAGGGCAGCTGTGATTGTTCTGGTAATATGATACTGCATCCCAACAACTAGCTGACGGATGGAGTCATGCACCACCGATGCACGCATCTCAAATATCTCTTGCATTTATAGACGGCTCCCTATGATGTTCAGGAGGCAGCCATCAACCCAATAAAATACCGTCATGATACCCTTATTCAATTGCCTGTTTGTCAGGGACTTGTGTTGACTGACTGTGTAGGCAAACATACGCAATCCTTATAAGGCAAGTGACATGAAGGAATGTTAAATGTAAATGCCTATAAATGTGAAACAAAAGCTGCTACAGTATGGATCCCTGCCAAGCAGCAGAAGAAACACCTAGTAGGTGATACTAAATGGGAGCTTAGTCACACCACGCAGGTCTCCGTCGCTGGCTCAGTGTGGGTGATTCCTGAGGTACGGAGAGGCCGCGGCAGGGGGTGATGAGAATATCAGTGATTCATCAGCGATTAACGGCCCCTCAAGTCAGCGCTGCAATGGAGTGGGATCCCGTCATGACCGGGTGCAAGGCGAGCCAGAAAAGGGGCGGAAATCACAGGGCGAGGATGGACGAGAGCAGAGTTTGATGAAGGCAAAAGCGGGGCACTGGACAGGAACAGCAGAGAAAAGGGAACCCAAACATAAAACAGCCGTGCACAGATGAGACTGAGGTAACAGCTATCAAAAGAGCTGCTCCGGCTGGCTCAGAAAAAGGAGGCTACACACGCCCTCTGCTACGTCCCAGTGAGGCTGTGACAGAAGCAGGATAAACTTTTCACACATGGCATGGGGTGATGGAGTGCATTTTGTGGCGTGGACGACTTGTTGGTCTTTGTGGATTGACTACTGCACATCAAAACGCAGAAAAAAGTGCATGTTTGATCATGCCTGTTGACAGTGCTGCCTCAGTCCTGCCGTCTCTGTCCCGTCCCCGGGGAGGCTACGGGTTTCGCTGAAGAATGTTAACATGCCGCTGAAAGCAGCTGGAGGTGAGAAGTTAACGGAACTGACCTTTGAATAAATGCACTGTGCTCAGGCCTCAGAAACCAAATGGCTGCTGTACATTAGCTTTATGCTGGGAGCTCGAAGTTAAATATAAGCAATGTGTGGTAGCATAAACCGGTAACATGAAAAGATTTATTTGTGTCTTTCATGGGTGATGCAATGAAGACCTCCTGCTTCGCTAACGAATAATGCAATAAGGAATGGAGATGAACAGTGTAGTGTGTGGACAAGAGACACCCTTTTAAGGTCTGTATCCGCAGTGCATCATGGGAGTTTTAGCAGTTTGTCCTTGTAATTGTGCATGTGTTTTTATGGAAGGATCCCAGCTAATCATTTTGACAAGCAGTGTAATAGGCAGGTCCAGCACTTCCTCTGACATCATCAGTCCTCCATCAGGCTTAGACAGCCCTGCTTCCTCTGTGGCGACAGTCACATGATCAGCACTTAAACTTATTTGTGCCTTAACTTATTCATGCACTCACTAAAATGAAACGCTTCACCCAATTTTTCAAAGACAAAATGCCAGAAACTGACCTATCTGTTAAACAACTGAAGGCGGACTTATCTAATAATTAATAAATTATCCAAAGATGACCTACACTGTGCAGACAACGTCTTGACATGGGACAGAATATTCCGGAGAAAATGGGCCTCCTTTAATAAATAATGAAAAAAGCCAGTCTATTGTATGAGAAATGAAATTCATCACCATTCCGTCCTGTTCCATCTGCTCCCGATTCTCTCGTTCTTATCACCGCTGCCAGACGGCACTGGTACTATTAAAAAGGTAACACTTCGCTCGGTGTGCATCTTGATAACTCTTATTTAGCTTGCCTGTCTCCTGAAAGTGCTGCACCACATTTGGCAGACTATCCCCCCCCTGCACAAACACACGCACACACACGCTGTCACACACTCACATGCACGTCCTAATGAGGGTGCCAAGTGGGTCTGAAGTTTTCGGTTTGAAATTGGCTCTACTGCATTTGTAAAACTACAGAGTTCTTTGATCTGTATAGTGCAGCTCTGCAGCTCTATGCCTTTGCTGCAGAGGATCTCACCTTAGGACCTCACACCCTGTTAAGCAGTCATACTACACTAATTGTCTTGCCTGTTATTAATTGTTGTACTGTACCACAGACGTGGGTAGTTTGGGTCCAGAGAGTAAAAGTCCAGACCAAGATTTTGCTTCAAGCAACCAGTTGAGTACTATGTGAATGAGACTATACTCAACTGGTTGGCTGAAACAATATCTTGGTCTGTGCAATACAACTCGCCCTTGTGCATTCGCACTTCGTGATTCACAGATCCGGGAAAATTTAATTCTACTGTTTTTTATTAAATACTTTTAATGTGTGTATTTTATGTATTTTTGTTCTCTCTCTCTTTTTCATAGTCAACGCACACATAGTATTTTTACAACTTATTATTTCTGTACGTCTTTGCATAATTTTTAATTGATTGAATACCTGTACCCGGTACGTACAGTACAGTACATGTTTCCTTTACGCATTTTATTGAATTGTACCTTGGTTACGTATATGGCTTCTGTCAATAAATTTACACTCCCGTTCGTTTACTTATTTTACTTTACTGTGAATGCAAAAGAAAATGACAGCCAATGCCGTGTTCTATGAATTAGTAGTGGTAACTTTAGTATACTGTACTGTAAATGTGCTATTGTGATAAATATCAGTTAGGCGATACAGTACTCTTTTGCATCAAACATTTGTTTGGTAATGAATTACACTAATTTTTATATGAAATTAAAGTGTTTTGGGAGCATGACTGGGGTCATATTTAGGCTTTAAACTATAGAAATAAGCACATGTTACCATTTTTAGTGACTCTACCAAACATCGCCGAATCCTCCTCATTCGCAACGGGTTCTGGAACGTAACCTCGCAAATGTCCGAGGTCTGACTGTATTACAATATATGCAAATAACCAGTAATACAATAAAAAGTCACAAGAATGTTTTTCTTTTGGCCAAAAACGTTACTGGCATATTAGATGATAAGGGCCACATTCCTTCCATGTGTTAGTTTTTACCCACTTCATTCAGTTTACTAACTTCATGGGGCATATTTTAGCCAAACAAGGGATGCTGGTGGTCATGTTAAGCATGATGGCTGGTACCTGACAGACATAATATCATAGTTTTACACCAGATTAGTTTAAACATAATTTTCAGGGGCCTAAGACTTTCCGCAGTGC
>JAODJW010000117.1:20573785-20591397 GCA_026777045.1 Hyperopisus bebe | reverse complement strand
AATCTCTCCACTATAACTAAAGGCTGCAGCTTATAATGCAGCATTGATGGTCACAGGCAACTCCTTATAGGATGTTTAACTTGGCTTTGCCAGTACAACGACATTATTTAACAACCAAGATGCTAAAGCAAAGACACACAACAAAGAGAAAAGTACACACCTTTTTATCCGCTCCAGTCTTATCCAGAACAGACAAGATTTAAAATCTTCTTTTGAGTTTTTATATCGTTCCATTCTTACAAACTGTCATAGCTAATTGAATTGTTAATAGAATTACTAACTGTTCGGCCCAAAAGATAAAGAATAAAAATTCCTTGCCTCCACTTTTTTAGACTTTAAAGGTGATTTCAGGAATTACTGTAAATAATATACTGATTCTTTATAATAGCACTCAAACAATGTTATCTTCTTGGCATCACATACTCCACCTCAACCGTGATCCAAATGTGAAGCAAACAGCACACATCACAACTGGCTGAACCTTCATTCCCATGAATATACATGTGTCAATGTTCATCTGTTTTTCAGTGTACAGTGTATCAAGCTTTTACTATAACTGGTTTCCTAGGTTTCTCTTCACAGGGACAGTGCTGCCTCTCGGTCACATGACCAGATTCCTGCTGAGCACAGCGCCCTGCCTGCTTCAGACCGGGGTATAACAAAAAGGGATGCCATTCACACATGTGGGGTCAGTCTATGGCCCTGAGGGCAGCCGGGGTTAAACGTTTAATACTCTCGTCAGGACCTTTTTCCACCGTGCCTCAGCGATGGCCCTCAGAGAGCTTCAAGTCCATCCACTTTCATCACATCAGTGGAATGTGACCCACTACCGCTTGTGCTTTTCTCACCCGCCCGCTGGCCACACTCCGACTCCCCAGCGTACGCAGTTTGCTAGAAAAGCTTATAAATGCTGCCTCACTCCAGGGGGTGGCTGGCAGCTCGGCACGACAGACCAGCAGAGTGAGTGAGGCCCATCCTGCATGAGACTGGCAGGACACACAGACAAACCAAGTTCAGCAGCTGAGCCTTTCTGGTAAACAAATATATATATATACAAATCTAAGTGGTATTTTAGCATAGGCTACTGGACTGGAAATGACTGAATACTACTAAATAAAAGAAATAAGTAGACCTGTCTCGCATAAAATCCTAACATTATCTCATATTGACAACAACATTTTAACTTGGAAAAACAGGTTAAAGTTTGGAAACGAGCTTAACCAACAAGTTAACAATATCGGAAGGGCTTAACAGGGTGAAAAGGAGGACATTTAAAAGGACTGTGGAATTGCATGGTGTGGAAAATCAAGTAAAAGCCTTAACATTCTCAAGGGAATGACTGAGATAGGGTTAGGTTTAGGAAATGTGGGAAAACATACTCACTCAAAAAACACTGACACTTTCTCACATATGTTCCAAATTGACTGAATTTAATGCTTTGAAAATACCTATTCCATCTCCAGAGATGTCCCAGACTCAATGAACCTTAAAGAAATGGGAAATGCATTCTGAAACACTGAATTAAATCATTTTCTTTCCCACACAGGAAAAGCTCTGTTTGCATGCCTCATTAAAGAGATTGAACTTTTCATTAGGAATTAAACTATCCTGCCGTCTGTGCTTTCGGAAATGTTTACTTGGGAAAGTCTTGGGCCGTCTGCCTCGCTCTTTGTCAAACACAAATTAACGGGCAATGAAGAGGGAATTTAAGCAGATGCGACAAACCAGGAACCGAATCTTGATGTTACAGCTTCAACGACTGATTGATTTTAGCCAAACTATTAACTTCAATGTGGAAAACCTGTTCTTGTGTTTCACATGAATTCTGTTTCAGTATTTGTCAGCGAGATGGGAAATTCCACTCCCTAAATCCAGAGAGATCCCCTATGCGGTCCAGCAATGTCAACAGCAGTCTGTCCGACTGGGGTATAGCTGCAGTGTGTATAGATGCTATTGTATTCCACCATGATCACTCATCTGGTCTTTGTGGTTCTTATCATATTGGTCATCTTTGCAGCCTTCTTCTTACTCCATTTACATTAATGTTGCAACTGAATCTGTAGCACCCTAGTGTTAGCCAATGCTACCCTACATTTTTACATAGTATTATCTATCTGACAGTATAATAAATACTTTGCTGATAGAATCATCTCCATATAGACTTCTAGTCAGGTCAGGTCAGATTGGGAAGCATGCACTGATGCAGCGCGTTGCCACACCCACCACAATGCGAAACTCTTCGGGATCTCGGCCAGTGATCCCCCAGCCAGATGCACGGTCCAGTCCCACCCTCAGGAAATGGCCATCCGTCTGCCGCAGCCAGATGTTACGTGGGTGTCCCCTTGGCCTGGTCCAGCCACTTGGGTCCTCAGCAAAGAAGATCCTGAGAGCTGGATCACCCCCAAGGTAATGCGCCATACGCCGTAGTGCCGTTACTGACTCTCCCTCACAATGCAGGTAATGAGCCTCATTTGGGACTCCTCTAGCAACCGCTCATTCGACACAAAGTCAAAGCAGCGGTAGCCAAGGATTCTCCGAAGAGACACAGTACCAAAGGAGTCCAGTCTTTGTCTAAGCTCACTGGATAGTGTCCATGTCTCACAGCTATACAGCAAGACAGGGAGCACCAGGACTCTAAACACTTGGCTCTTAATCCTCTTGCAAAGATATCGGGAGCGCCACATACCCCTTTCCAGCGACCTCATGACCCCCCATGCTCTTCCAATCCGTCTGCTGACTGCATAGGAAGAGTCACCGCAGACATAAATGTCGTTGCCAAGGTAGGTAAATCTCTAGACAAGGTCGACATTCTTCCCGCAGACAGACACACTACTGATGGCTATGCCAAAGAAGTCATTAAATGCCTGGATCTTGGTCTAGGACACCTGCAATCCCAGACACTCAGACTTCTTGCTCAGTCTCTCGAGAGCCCCAATCAAAGACTCCATTGACTCTGCAAAGATTTGTCGGTAAAGTGAAGATCAGTAAATCTTTTTTCACCAACAGACGCCCCACAGCCGCTGGACCCCATGACCCTGCCCAACACCCAGGGCCTACAAACATTGAACAGAGTAGGAGCAAGAACACACCCCTGGCGAACCCCAGAATCAACTGGGAAGAATGCAGAGGTTCTCCCTCCACTCTGTACAGCACTCACAATACCAGTGTATAGGCCGGCCATGACATCCAGTAACTTCGGGGGGATCCAGCGAAGTCTCATGATGACCCACAGGGCAACTCGATCAACTGAGCTGAACGCTTTACGAAAGTCGGCAAAGGCTGTAAAGAACCCCTGCCGATATTTGCGCTTGATGAGAACCTTTAGTGTAAGGATATGGTCTATGGTAGACTTCTTAGCGGTAAAACCAGACTGCTCTGGTCGCTAGCCAAACAATAATCATGGATCATGTTAAGGATGACCCTAGTAAGGACCTTACCCAGCACTGAAAGCCGTGTTATCCCCTGTAGTTGCCGCAATGCAGGTGATCCCCCTTCCCTTTCCAGATAGGGACTACAAGTCCTGTTTTCCAGTCAGTTGGGATGATGCCTAAGTGCCAAATGGAAGCAAAGATTGCCTACAATGCCAGGAGGACAGCCTTACCATCAGCCTGGAGAAATTCACCCCGGGTACCCCTGCAGCCTTCCCTGCCCCCAGCTGATTCACCAGCCTTGCAATATCAGTGAGATAGGGTGGTTCACAGCTGATCGGAGGATCGGCTTCGAAAACCCCAGACCTAGAGATATCCAACATCCTAGCTGGAGAGTCAGCTTTAAACAACTGCTCAAAGTAACTGGCCCAGCGGGTCACAAATGCAGTGTCATCCGTAAGGACCATCCCATCACCCGCCCTGACTGCAAGTCTGTGAGGAACAGATTCAGATGTGCATAATGCTTTGATTCCTCTGTAAGCAGGACATGGGTCACTAATCCACAGATGGTGTGTCACCTGCTCACAAATTCATCTAACAAACGTCTCCTTATCTGCCCTCAGAGTCCTCACAGCCATCCTTCTCAGTTCCTGGTACAGACTGGAATTGCATCCTCTTCATAATATGCAGGGTGCCCAGCAACATGAAACACCTCCTTCTGGGATCACTGGCAGCACTAACACAGCCCTCAGCAACCTATAGGGTCTTATCACGGAAGGTCTCTCACATCAAATTAGAGTCAGCAGTCGCACCCAAGCTTGCAAGTTCCTCATACAAATGGTGTGCAAACTAATCAGAAACAGCTTGACCTTAGAGTCTGGCTAACTCCAGCCTCATTCTCCTAGTACTTCATAGCCTGCTGGATCTAAGCTGAATCTTCAGAGTAGCAAGAAGTCTGTGGTCAGAATTCACAAACTGGGCAATTCTGCAGGAGCCTCCAGCATCTGCCCACGGGGATGTGATCGATCTCCTTCGCTGCATCACCAGTATTGAAGTACTGAGTGCAACAATATGGCTCAGGGCATTGGAACCAGGACCAGGACTTATGAAGCTCCCCCGACAGCAGAGGAAGATGGCCATCTTGCTGGAGAGACAAGACGTTCCACGTGCTTACCTGGATGGGTCGCCTCAAACTGGGACCCGACTTCCGCCATGTAGCAGGCGACACCTCAACACCACACCAGTCCCGATCCCCAACAGGCCAGACCCCATTAGCTCTCCGACGGTTTCGACTCATCCGGGGATGGGGCCCTCGATGGCTTTCCCCCATCCCCTTCATGGTGCGTGCAGCCTTCCTGTGGGCGACTGCAGCAGAGCTACTCCCACAGAGAGCAGAAGAGTATCTAGCTTGTTTTAATCAAGCAGTTGTAAGTTGTTTTATGGTGGATGGAGTGCCAATCCCGCCACCAGCCCACAAAAATTGTTTCCCTGCAATTTGAAGGACCGCTTGCAAAGCCGGATGCAGTTTAACGTCATACCCAGGACATATAGACTTCTTGACATTCTACATATTTATTCAGTTCCATCAGAACAGTTTCCTAATCAAGAAGTTGGTGAGCAGTGATGAGAGCGACAAGCGTATAGAGTAGCTGGATCTTCCCTTTCATTGTCAGTCTGGTTTAGCCTAATTATCTCCAACAAAGAATGAAGGTGTCATGTAAAATCTGAGCATTAGCATTGTAAAATATAAACATCCTGAGGGCTTTTTCAACTCTGCACTTCCATTTACCTCGTGTTCCCTTGGCTGTGAGACATACCAGTCCAGTCGAAATGTCATCCGCTTGATGTGGAAACACTGGCCATTAACTTAAAACATAAAAAAAAAAATTTAAATTTAAAAATAGTCAGCAGCAATAACTGCTTAAAATAGCAAAGTGCCTCAGTAATTAGTGGCTTGTGCTTGTGTTATGCAACTACAGCAAAGTCATGCATACATTTTTAATTTGGGGGGTTTGGGTGCTGCTTAAACAGCTGTTATTTTAGCTCCTGTGCTTCCCTTTCGTATCGGGGTGGGGGGGGCAGGGACCATGTTCTGGGCCACATCTCCAGTGACCCACTGGAGTTCTCAGAATTCATTTTCTTATTTTACACTCACTGCTTATCCAGAAGTAAAGTGCTTTTTTAAAGCACACAGTCAGTTTTTAAAAATTGTGTTACACTCCATATTTCATCATTCTCCTCTTATGTAACATGTTCCAGGTTGCCGAAATGAACGGAAAAAAATATGATGGACTGACTGAGGGAATGTGCATTTGTGTGTGTGTGGGTTATGTATATATTACATTGTGGGGACCAAATGTCATTCTGATGTTATGGGGACCATTTTTTCAGTCCTCTCAATAGGAAACTCAAATTTATAAAACTCTGTTACTGCATTAAAAAACTAAAAATGTCTAAACTCTTGCATTCTGGACGGCCCCCACAGGGAAATGAATACAAGTGCGTGTGTGTGTGCGTGTGTATGTGTGTTTCAGAAGCTAGGGTTAGGGCCACCAACCATACTAAATAGAAGTGACACTGAATTTGTGCATAAGCAGGTGGCAAAATAGATGAAGACCTAAGGTAAAGGGTCCTAACTGTTGTTGACCCTGGATATATAACTATGTTTTTTAAACAGGGGAACCTTGTCTCTTATGGGAAAAAAAATCCGTCAAAAGCAATGCTTCAAGTGAATATCTGAGCAGAATGTTTTTAACATCTAATCTGTGGCCCAAAAAGATCCCATTCCTTCCACAGATCCGACATGAACCCCACGACATAGCTGAAGGTACAGTACAGCAGTCCAAAGAAGATTTCCCAAATAAGCCACCACAGTATCTATAAATACTTGTGACTAGTAAGGTTAAGAGGTGGAAAGTTTACAGTTCAGAAAATACAATTCCAGACCAGGATTTCAGTTCAACCAACCAGATGAATCAGAATCACACTTAACTGGTTGGATGAAATAAAATCTTGATCTGGATTTGTACTTTCTGGATCTGAACTATCCACCTCTGCTAAGGTTCATAACACACCACGAGGCTCACCCTGACATTTCCACATCACAATGGTCCCGTTTGCACCAAGCGCTTTTGCCTCTTCTGGGAAGCCAGTATAACCCGCAGTGCTTGGCAAGAGAGTGATAAAATCTTTTAACGGGCCACTGTCATTCTGTCTTGAGACATAGAAGCATTTATTCACAACAAAATGCAGCGGACGCAGCAAGTTTAATTTCCTGTTTTTTCATGTGTGTCTTCCTTTTGCCTTTGCTGCATGTAAAACTACATAGCATAACTGGGTAATTGACCCGAGTATGGCAGTATAGTTTGACTCACATGCAGCGAGGAGGACACACAGTACAATGGATACTCAGCCGCAGCCAGGCACCCCAGAGTTTTGACCTGCTGGATGTTTCTGAATGAGCCGACCCCTGATTTCCCAGAGTGCATTGAATATGGGCTGTATACCCGTGAGCAACACAGATCATTCGCCTACAGCCTGGGTGAATGTTCTCCAGGCTTGTGGAGGCTGCTGCTTTGATGACATCAATTCCCCCCCATGGGTCCCCATTTTCGGGCCATGGGGGTCCCTGGAACCCGAAGTCAGATAAAAGCCATATTGATTCCTTTCTCTTTCCTTATCAAGGAGGGTGTTCCTTTCCTCACCATCTCTGCTGCCCCCAGACACCCCCGATGCTCGATCTTCGAAGCATTATAGGAGCAAAAACCCAGGAAAGGTATGAGAGGATCAGGTCTGGTATCAATGGTTTTCTCAGTCTGATCACATTCTGTGTCCCACGCTAAACTGATGCAATAAAACCTTGTGTTTCCCAGCTGCAAAAGTAAATCCCCCCCCCCCCAGGAGGGAGGGAACGCCTGATAAGGACACCATAGCAATAAAGGAACATGGAGAGACTTTCCATTGCTAAAGGCTGCTGTGTACACACACACACAGACAAACACACGCACACACAGACACACACAGTAAAACTAATCCACAGCTCCCCTGCTGGTGTACTGGTTTGAAAGTAGCTACCAAAAGGTGGCCAGAGCTCTCAGGCTCTCAGCAGGAGTATGGCTGTTGTACCTTCTTGACACACACTTCAGCCAAACAGCTACACTGGATCTTTTGCTAGTTGGGTTGTCTATTGGGTTGTTAAAATAACATTCTCAGTACCACGTTACAATAAGACTACCTTTATGAAGGGCTTATGAATGGTTTATAACCAGAGTATTAAGTTGTGGCACTTTCAAAATTATTAATAGACAGTCATAAACAATTTATAACACATCCTATATAATAAGTAGCAAAAGGGAGCCTTATTGTAAAATGGTACCAGATTGTCTTTTGTCTTTCTACCTACATTTAGAAATTGTGTGGCACCAGAAGGCTGTTATGGCGCTTTAATAAATAAGGCAGTTTGTTTATGTAGATTTAACGCAGAGCTTTCGAGCCATTAAGGGGTTTCCGTTTCTCTGGTTCTCACTTTTCCATCCCAAACAACAAAGGGTACTGAGTCACAGGACTGAGGAAGCACTGGAGGAAATTGGGCAGGTGCTTCAAGCTTTTTGGGTGCCCTCTTTGATGTCACTTCCTGTGCCACCGCAAGCTGGAGTCGCTTTGTCCAACATGGACACTCTTCAGTCACCGTAGCTCCCCGCCCTACTCTTTCTTCCATCAGCAAGGATCCAGTTCAGACATCTCTGGTTTCTACACACAGTCTTGAAAATTACAGTTCTTTGTGCTACAGGAGTAATTCAGGATGATAATGATGGGAAGACACCATTTCTACAATGACTTACTTCATTGTTTGTAATAGATTTACACCACAGCACCAGGTGACCTTAAAGCTTGTTCTAATTAAAGCAGATGTAGAACGAGAACCGTTGGACAATATGGACTTCATCAGACCAGGCTTCCCATCTGCTGCTGTAAGGGTGTAACACTGTACTGGCCATTTTGTTGCACCAATGTAATTTTCTCAATGGTACAACAGCAACACCCTCTGGCTTTTAATAAAGCATTCTTTTCTGGCCCCTCATTCTAAGTAGTGTCTCCTTAATGACCACGCCATTTTTGCATAGGCCTCCTTTCAGGCCTTGATTTCAGTCGCATGAGACACTTTGCCTTTTATTTGTTTTGCTGAGAATAGACTGACCTTTTCAGCACATCTTCCCCTGACTTTTCTGTGAGCCACAAAATTGCATTTCAGAAATCTGGAAATACAGCGTGGTATTCATCGTTATCTCCTGTCATAACTGTAATTCGATTTAGACATAGAAAATCTCTAAATCATTCCCTGGACTGGTACATTTGAAAATGGCGGATAATCACCAATGGGAAAAAGCCAGAAAAAATAGATCATGGGGATTCAGTAAAGCAGCTGTACGAGGTTTGCTTACTTAACACTTGCATAACTGGAAAGCTCTCAGACCAAACTAAGACCATTTAATGCTAATGTGGCTCAGTCAGCTATGTAATCCGATAGTTAATGGTCTGAACCTCAGCAGCACCGCTGCACATCTGTGGCCTCTTGAACAAGGCCCTTAACCCCCAGCTCCATGAGTGTAGCTGCCCTTTGTTGCTAACCCTGCTGTCACCTACCTCTGTGTCACAAAGAGGACGGGGTGGGGGAAAAAGAGATTTTCCCCACAGAGGTCAATAAAGTATAATCATTATTATTAATGGGGCTTGGAATAGTGATGTTCCAAAAATAAACAACGTTAAGAGATTTAATATTAAATTCAGCTCCATGCCAAGTATGTGGTTGATGCTGGGCTGCAGATTATTACTCCTGAGGCTCAGGGTTAAAGAGAGAGCTGCAACACACACAGGACACTGATCACGGTTTCCAGGGACTGATATGGAATAGCCTGTGGGTTTTAATTTTATATTGTTATGTAACATTGTTATTATATGTTATACTAATATACAGACCTGCTGTGAGTTACATAATAGTCCTGTTCCACATAGCCTTATGTAACTAGAAATTTACCTTTGTCGAAAGTTACCCCAACCACTACCTATTAATTACGCCCTACAGGGTATGTATACTTGTGTGCAGTACTACTTACAGTACAGTGTAGAGCACTACTGTGCATAGATATGTTAATGAACCTGTTTAACATTTTGTTTGTCATTTTGTTTCATATGAAGCATGCATTACTGAAACTTACTGGCCACAAAAGCATTGGATATTTTCCTTTTATGTCTTTGAGAAGACTCCTGTGAGCCCATCACCTTCAAGGGGGCCATGGGGGGTCAGGTGCAGATCGAAAGGCAGTCAAAAGGAGGGGCCTCGGTGGACTGATCATCAGCTACCAAATCTGGCTGTAGGTACATGGAATGTAACCTCTCTGTGTTACGGTGCAGCGTGTCACAGGCGGGGGAAAAAGGTGACAATCCACTGTCAGCTCACAAGACTACAAGGGGTTTAATAAATAAAACAGAACACACTTGGGTAAACTACAAAATAGAATGACCACAAGGGGTCAAAACTAAACAGGGCTAAAACACCATTAACTAAACCATATTATTATACCTACAATGGGAAACAGGGCTCATTAAACAGGCAGCATAACAATCGCAGAACCACATACAATGACTAACTAAAGAACAGAGCAGACACAGGCACGTAAATGGAAACAGATAACTGACTAATGAGACAGCAGGTGTGAAACATTACAATTAACCAATCAACTGAGACAGAGCAACAAGCAACAGGTAGGGCGAGTTACAATAATGAGCACAGAACTAGGGATTTCTAACAAAACACTGAAACCTGGAAACACTTACCACACTTGCAATACTACACTAGGATAAGCAACATGGAACTAAAATACAATTAGGACCGGAAGTGAACAGGACAAAAATCAAGGCAAACCTATAACTGGGAAACAAAATAAAGTAACAAAAACACTAAATAGCCTCTGGCCAGCCCCAAACCCATGACCAGAGGGTGAATGGTTTCTGAGCCACTTAACCCACTGAGCTATGGGGTCAACTTGGAGAACAGTGGAAACACACTAGGGCTAAGGGACTAAAAGATGGAGGAGGGAACAGAATGACTAGCCACCTCCTGGTCAAAACAGAACACGTAGGACAGGGTCCTATGGGCACCAACCCTGACACTCTGGTGAGAAAGGAACCTGGATCAGTGCAGGAGATCTAGATATAGACAGGCTCACCTCAACACATGGCTTAGGCTCTGGAACCAAAATCCTGAAGAGGTCTATTCATAGCCCCCTAGTTCGATGACATTACATTGGAGTTCACCCTGGTGAACGAGAGCGTTGCCTCCCTTTGACTTCAAGTTGGGGAAACAGGCTTTGACTGTTGTCTGTGTTTATGCACCAAACACCAAATCAGAGTATCTGGCCTTCTTGGAGACCTTGGATGAGGTTCTGGAAGGTGCCCCTTCTGGGGACTCCATTGTTCCACTGGAGGACTTTAATGCTCACGTGGATAACGGCTGTGAAGCAATGGCCTGTCCTATCTGAACTCAGGCAGTGCTTTGTCATTGGACTTCCGTGCTAACCACAGTTTGTCCCTACCAAACATCTTGTTCTAACGTAAAGGTGTTCATACAGTAAGTGTACCTGGCACCAGAGCACCTTAGGCCACAAACAGATGATTTTGTAATAATATCATCGGATCTGTGGCCACATGTTTTGGACACTCTGGTGAAGAGATGAGCTGAGCTGTCGACTGATCACCACCTGGTAGACCCATATGCATAGTGAGGGTGTGCTGAGAGTGTCTGGCAGAGGTGTCTTTAATTGGCACATCCAGCAGAACTTCTCTTGCATCCCAAGGCAGGCTGGAAACATAGAGCCTGATTGGGCGATGTTCCGAGCCTCAATTGCTAAGGTGGCTGTGCAGAACTTTATAATGTAATAAGGTTGATGGTTCCTGTCATGGTGGTAATCCCTGAACCTAGTGGTGGACACCAGCAGTGAAGGGAGGTGTCAGGCCGAAAAAGGAGACCTTCCGAGCTTGGTTAGCTTATGGGAATCCTGAAACACCTGCCAGGTAACAGAGGGCAAAAAGGAATGTGGCCATGGAAAATTACTTTTAGTTGGCCACAAAATGATTCTGGCAAACTGTCAATCAACTCAGGCAGGGGAGCCAGGGCTTCACCCATGCTGTTTACAGCAAGGACTTCAAATTGGGATATAGAAGGGTGGAGGAATGAGTAATTTGAGGGCCTCCTGAATACCACTGACATGTCTTCCTTGGAGGAAGTAGAGCTGGAAGGCTCAGAGGACGACTCACCCATCACAAGGGCTGGGGTCACTGAAGTACATAGTCAAAAAAAGTCTTCGTAAGGCTCTGGGGATGGATGAGATTCACTCTGTGTTTCTGAAAGCTCTTGATGTTGTTGGGCTGTCTCAGCAGACATGCCTCTTCAGCATTGCATGGAGGTTAGGAACAGTGCTGGGGTAGTGGTTCCAATCTTTATGAAAGGGAACAGGGGTATCGCACTCCTCAGCCTCCCTGGGAAGATGTATGCCAGGGTACCAGAGAAGAGGGTCCATCCATTAGTTGAACCTCGGATTCAGGAGGATTAAAATGCATTCCTTCCTGGTCATGGAATTAAAGCTGGGCCAGCTCTTCACCCTCACAAGGATACTGGAAGGTTCATGGGAGTTTGTCCAAACAGTGTACATGTGTTTTGTAGACTTGGAAAAGGAACAAGACCAGGTCCCCTGGGAGGTACTGTTGGGAGTGCTTCACGAATATGGAGTAAAGGGTCTGTCGTTATAGGCCATTAGGTCCGTGTACAACTTTAGCGAGAGTTTTGTTTGCATAGCCAGCAGTAAGTCAGACTCGTTCATGGTGGGTGTTGAACTCTTCCCGGGCTGCCCTTTGTCATCGATTCTGTTTGTAACTTTTATGGACCGAATTTCTAGATGTAGCTAAGGACTGGAGGGGGTCCAATGCGGGGCCCTCAGAATTGCGCCTTTGCTTTTTGCAGATAATGTGGTCCTGTTGGCGTTGTTAGATGTGACCTACAGCGTGCGCTCAGATGGTCTGAGGCCATAGTTCTCGACCAGAACAGGATGGATCTCCTTGTCCTGGTTGGGAATGAGCTACTGCCCCAAGTGAAGTAGTTTTAGTATATTGAAGTAGTTTTAGTATATTAGTATATAGTTTTAGTATACCTATATTTAGTATAGGTGGAAGGGAACAGGAAATGGACAGGGGGATTGGTGCAGAGTCAGCAGTTAAACGGATGCTGTACCGTTCTGTGGTAAAGAGTGCTGAGCTAGAAGGCAAAGCTATCATTTCACCCACTGGTTGATCCATGTTCCTACTCTCACCTATGGTCACAAGCTTTAGGTAGAAAGAATGAGATGACGGATACAAGCGGCAGAATGTCTGGGCTCATCCTTAGAGATGGGGAGCTTGGACATTGAGGAGGAGGAGGAGCTCAATTGAGGAGGAGCTCAAAGTAGAGCCATTGCTCCTCTGCATCAAAAGGAGCCAGTTCAGGTGCTTCAATTATCTATCAAGGATGCCTCCTGGATAGCACCCTGGGAAGGTGTTTCAGGCATGTGCAACCAGGAGAAGACCCCAAAGCAGACCCAGGGCACACTGAAGAGATTATATTTCTCAACTGATTTGGGAACGACTTGGTGTTCCACAGAGGGGCTGGAGGAGGTGGCTGGGCAGAGGACAATCTAGCCATCTCTGCTTTGACTGCTGCCCCCGCAACCCAAATCTGGATAAGTGGCAAATTATGGATGGATGGATGGATGGTCTTTGTTAAGTTTTCTAGCCTTTGTTTTAATAATCATAATGGAACATGTCTTTGGATTTGTTCTTCCATCCAACACATTAATAACTTTTCTATTTCATGAATAGCACCAGCACAGCGTTTTGATATTTTTCGACTTCAAACAAGACCTAGAATCTATCTTAGGCAGCACTGGGCACTATGCAGGGTTATGTCTTGCCCTAGTCCATCATAGGGCACTATGCAGGGGTACATCCTTCCCCAGTCCGTCACAGGGCATCCACACATGCACAAATATGCTTCAAAAAGATTGAAAATGCTATAATAATTACAAAGCAGTACTCAAGGCTAAGGGAGAGAGAGGAGACACATAATGTAAGCTTGCAGAAGATCACTGCAAGGCAACAGTGCTGATAATGTAAATGAGAAAAGCACAATTTTCATAATTTTGAATTTTTACTACTGACCTTTTGGAATAATTTGTGTACGTGAAAAATTATATGGCATTTATTGCATAACCGATAATATTTCTGTACATAATTTTAATATTCATTATATAATGTTTTATCGTAATGTTGTATCCTCAAATCCTCAAAACAATTTCAATTTCACGCATTGATCCAAGAGTGAAACCCCAAGCACCCAGTATTTTAGGCCAGTGAACTATTCTTGAAAGATTGTGTTCTGTTAACAAAATGGTCTCCATAAAGGCATAAATTTTGTACCACAACAAACACACCCCCAAGGAATTCTCTAACCTGCAGCAGCAGTTGAGATCTGCAGGTCCTTAGAAAAATGTTGGGACAAGTTTTGAACATACTGCATCAATGACTGTTAACACATTCATTCACCGAATCCTGTTTGCAGTTTTAATAGAAACTATTTTCAATCGTGATGAAGTTATGAGTAAAAATAAAGCAGTCCTCCATAGAGGGGGGGTGATGGAGGGAATTAAAAAAAAAAAATTCTATTGATAATGTTTATCATTTTGATTTTTTAATGCTGCTAAATGTTAAATTTGCCTTTTCCAAAGTAAATTCCCAGTAGACTTGCTATGATTTATCCAGGAGTCCTAAACTTTCCATATGTGTCTTTTTCTGTGTCTTGCTTCCTTCGGAAAACTAGCTTTATTATGGCAGTCAGCAGGTAGTTTGATTACCCAGAGACTCAGAAAGGAGAATTCATTCAGTGGCCAAGAGAAATGGCTTGAGGAACACTTCAAAAATGAAAAGATTAGCTTAATACTTTGACCCCCTTGGGCTGAATCAGTCCACATGTTTACAGAAATGATCCCTCCTGCAGAGCAGCCACTATTTGTGGATAGCCTAGCCTGTTGTGTGAAGCTACCTATGGATATCCTAGCCCGTTGTGTGATGCTCCATATGGACAGCATAGTCTCTTGTATGATGCTATCTGTGGATAGCTTAGCCCATTGTGTGATGCTACCTGTGGATAGCCTAGCCCGTTGTGTGAAGCTACCTATGGATATCCTAGCCCGTTGTGTGATGCTCCATATGGACAGCATAGTCTCTTGTATGATGCTATCTGTGGATAGCTTAGCCCATTGTGTGATGCTACCTGTGGATAGCCTAGCCCGTTGTGTGATGCTACCTGTGGATAGTCTAGCCCATTGTGTGATGCTACCTATGGCTAACCTAACTGGCTAAGCTCGTTAAGTGTTGCTAACTATGCCTAGCTTACTGCGCTACATGCTGCACCCTTTCTCTAACCGTGGCATCTCTTATTAATGCTATTGGTGGGTAGCCTAGCTTGTAGTGTACTGCACCATGTCACCAACTAAACATGCTGCTTGCTGCTACCTATGGCTAATCCAGCTTACACTGTGTCACTTGCCTTTCACATTGTGACCGCAGGGTTCTACTGTGATCCCGTTTCCCATGAAAATACCCCCTCGCCATGGCAATCCCCCCCCCCCCCCCCACATACACACACAAACACACTTTTTAAATCTTTTATGTTAGGCAACCCTTCCAGCCACATTTTTTAGCATCAAATACATACTTCTTTGGCCTCAGACAGTTCTTTTTACAGATTGAATAGCTACTGTAAAATTAAAGCCGGTTTATGTTAATGTCTGACACCATGTCTGCCAGAACAGTTTGGCCTCAATGAAAAGCAGTCTGGTCTTTATGCTCAGTAGACTGTCCAGTAAGCAAGATTACCCCTCCTGCTGTTTCTGCTAAATTGCTCAGACAGAGGGTGTGAATCTTGCAGCCGTAATGCCTGTGAGTATCTTTGCCATTCGGCTTTTGATGCAGTATGAAAAACAGAACCCCGGAAGGAGGCCTGCCTCTCCGCTCAGTGAAACGTAACCTGACAGAACCCCTTCCTGTCTCTGGGACAAATCCAGCAAAGTGAAGGACAAAGGATTCCTGTATCATTCTAGGGGCTTTCTAAATTTATTCTTCTAAATTTATTAACTTGGTCTTTGATATTTCACTTGGAACCAAACAGCCAAAAAAAAAAAAAAACAAAGATATATAATTCCATTCGTGCCTAAAAATGTCAGTGCGGGCAGTAACGTGGTCAGGTAACACTTAAAGTCACTGTGTCCTGCCTCCACTTGGTGTAGGTTTGCACCGTTCCACATGGAGCTGCTGGTAAAGGAGAACCGGAATGAAGTGGGTCAGTGCTGGAGTTTCCACAAGTACCAGCAGAGCATTTGAAGAACATTCTCTGTGATGCATTTTTAATGGAGAAAGCCGCAAAGGCTTCTCTGCCAAGCTCTTAAGGGAAACGTGATCTGGGAATAATGGGGTATCTGCATTCTGACCAGAGGGTTATGGGTTTGAATCCTTCAGTGATCCGCTTAAGCCAGATTGGATCATTTAATAACCACTTTTTAAATTATGCTTTTGTGTATAAATTGTGTATTAATCGTGAGGCACTGAGGCTGAGTAAAACATCCAGAAACATTTAAGATGGAGCGAAATATGTGGCTCATCAGGAACGTGGCACAATTGTAAATGTCATCTGCCATTGGTGTTCAGAACAAAGACATTGGATAAATTTACCCTCTCCAGCTAGATGCAGCCTAAATCTCTCTTCAGAAAATAATTTTCCGCCCAAGCTCAGTTACAAATTGCCAGTTTGATTACAGGGGAGGAATGCATGCGGTGGGGCAGGGGTGGGGTGGCGATCTGTCACAGCGAATGCCAGGAACAAGCCAGGCAGGGTGCTTTTGCAAATGTCACAACTTAACGCCACGTTTGTTAACAAACAATGTGCCCCCTGCCCACAAGTGCCAGCTTTGGTGTGGCATGACCATGCACGCTCTGTCGATCACGGCTCACTTCAGGCACCTCGCGGTATAACGTGGCCCTGCTGAGAGGTACTGGGGCCAGGGCTCCCCCTCACGACCACAGGAGGAGGCGAGAAACATGCAGATCTTATCCGGACTGGTCATGGTGGCAGGTATTCAATGGTGAGTGATTACCTTCAGCTTGTATTACGAATATGTCAAACAGATCATCACCGAGTTTCATTGTTCAAAGTCAGGAGAAACATCCTTATTAAATCCTGCCCCCAGTCCGTGTGTGTGTGTGTGTGTGTGTGTGTGGCATTTTCATGTTGTCCATATGTTGCATGTGTTTCCTCCCACAGCCAAGCAATACGCAGTTTGGCCAACAACAGGTGTCGTGGTAATGTATCAAGGGTGTCGCCAATGGATGGCCAGCGGTGGACATGGCGACCCCTAGGAAGTCTCTGACCACCCCTGTGGACACCCCCAATTCCAGCCGTGGAGATTTTATTTCAGAAACAGACCCATCAAAAGCTATGGTGCACTGCTGGCTATTATTATTATTATTATTATTATTATTATTATTATTATTATTATTATTATTATTATTGTTGTTGCCCACCCCATTGAAACATTTCCGCTGGCTCCCCTAATTTGTTTGCCTGCTCCCATGCCTTGTGTTTCTGATTTCCTGGGATAAGTTCCAGCATCTCCCCAGCCCTGTTCTGGACATGTCTAGGAGTGAGAGCTTCGGTGTTGTGATTGTTTGTCTCATTAGTGTGCATATTGAACTTGTTTTTGTTCACCAAACGGACGGAGAGCCTGCAGTCTGGCGCGGGCTCTAGATCCCACACCAGAGAAGCTCTCTGTGATACATCAGTCGAGGGCCACATCCTCAGCCGCCCATTCGCCTAATGTGTTCTCCCAAAAGTGCACATCTCTCTGTCAGCCAGGGACACCTTTTAATATTCAGGCAGCCCCGGAGGGGGACTCGTTCACCCCCACCCCGCTCGACCCGGCTGAGGCCGAATCATAACTCATTACTGCAGTAACCGTGGTGACATTCACCCCCTCCCCACCCCCAATAGTGCGCCTGCAACGCCGCGGGCCGCTTCTTCATTATGCCTGTCTGTCATGAATTTGTAATGGCTCCTGGACATGGCAGGTGACGTCACAGCATTCACAAGCCATTCTGCGTCAGCAG
>JAODJW010000117.1:20545125-20570349 GCA_026777045.1 Hyperopisus bebe | reverse complement strand
CCCCGCCCAACCTCCTGCTAGCCGGCCCGGCAGACCTCTTCCCTCACGCGAGGCCCTGGAAAGTCCGGCTGCAGGGGCCTGGCCGTCCCAGAGGGTGCACTGCTGATTCCGGTCTGGTCAGGGGGCTTCCCACAGCACGGGGGTTTGTGGGGGAGAACTGGATTGGGAAGCAACTATTTACAGAGAAAACAAATTCCACTTTATTTGGATGGATTGAATTAGAATCGCTGAAGAAATCAACATACATATCTTAATAAGGTAATATTAAAAAAATCAATAATTGGATATAATTTACTAATTTGATTATTTTGATTAGAGAGCTGCATTTATCAAGGTCATTCAACTTGCACTACATAGATACTAAACTTGGGACTGAAGGTTTTTCTCCAAAAGACATATTCATCTCCTACAGAGGCACAGAGTTGGCTGTGACTGAGCCATATCCCCCTCACTGTCCTTTACCAGAACTGTTATCACTGACCATGCCAAGACTGTCACCCAAAAGCACAGACAATATTTCAGCATTAACCAAAACCAGGAGTAGGTGTGGCCATCTTACAGGTCTGCAGATCAGTGTGAACAACTGTTTAGGGCCTGTCGTGAAAGTACAGAGCAAAATGAAGATTCACACTCTCCACGGGAGGTTTGGCCCCAGAAATTTCAACAAACAGATTAGTGTAGGTCTGCCTTTCATGTGCTGCCCCTGCAGAATGTAGACAGGGAAAAAACTTCTGTTTGTGGCTGAAAATGGATGCCTCTAAGGGTAGGGACCAAGGAATGTTCCACTCAGTCATGGAAGGTCCAAACCGTACCCCCCTTGTCCAAGGGGTTGGGGTTTGGGAATGGGGTTTCGTGTGAATGTATTTCCCTGAATAGGACAATGAAACCCAACAGCTGTTACCTGCAGGAATGACATACTGTCAAGCATTAGGTCACACGGTTACAGTCCACAGTTAATGTGTTATCAGATGAATGTGGCACCACTGTACATGGCATATTACATGGTATAATCATTTCACCATCTTCATACATTTCATATATTTTTGTTTCCCCATATCTTGTAGCTAATTCTGTACTTGTGCTGATGTAATTTAAACATGTATCACATTCTACTTTTATTTGCATTATGATTTGGTAAATGCATAAATATAAATAAATTTTACATATGTTGTTTAGCCTCAGCGGCATCACATTTACCACTATACTTCATTACTGAACACGGATCTTACAAGAACCTAAATTGCATTCAATGTATTACACTTGTTTGGCAGATTAACTGTTATTATTATGGCTTTTTACATTGATACACTAACACTGGTACATTGAATGATAAATTATATTTGAAACTTGGAATTTGAGCAAATGTTGAGGGGTTTGGGCAGGGAGGGGTTAAGGGAAACGGAGGGAGGGGGAACATGTTGGACCCCACCCCCAACTCCCAGGCTGCTGGTAGGTCCTGCAAGCACTTTCCAGGATAGCAGGGGAAGCTGAACAGCCCCCCCTCCCTCCTCGGCTCCTCCCACTCTCCCACAACACTGCCCCTGCCCCCCCTCCACATCCTGCCAGCCCCCGCACAGCCACACATTCCGATCCCCCACCTAGGCCAGGCGCGCTGCCTGCTGCAGTCACCCTGCACCCTCAGACCTGTTTCAGGTGGTTCTCAATTTACATTGTGTTTATTTCGCAGACACTTTTATCCAAAGGGATGTGCATCTTTCAGGAAGCAGTTTGAGTCCCTGGGGCAACTGGGAGTTAAGGCCCTCCCTAACTCAACAGTCGAACGGTGAAATCACTCTGCTCAGTGTAGGATTTGAACCTGCAACCTTACGGGCACCGGCACAGCACCCTACACCTGCTGAGCTGCAAGACGCCTACATAAAATATAGAGATAAAGCAGGTAGCAAATTGGCTCAAGATATGGGCTGTTGGTCTGATGTGGGTCCCTGCTTTGGTACCACTGGGAAGGGACTTAACCCTGAACTGCTTCAAAATAAATCGAGTGATGTTATTCTGTAAGTTGTATTGAAATGAAAGTGTCTATTACAAATATTAACAGGAAATGTACTGCTTGTTTCTTATTGGTCCATGTCCTCACATGGTCACCCTACAACAGCTGCGTGTGCCAGTCTAACTTGGCTGCATTCATTTTTTTTTTTTTTTTTTTTGGGGGGGGGGGGGGGGGGAGTGGGCGATACGAGTTCAGAGATGAGACTGCATTTACAGCACATTGGATCATTTTGGTGGGGTTTATTGTTATAATTCTTGTTGCTTATCAAGTATTGTCCATTGAGACCTTCATTCATTTTGGTGAAAGATATTATGCTTTCTGTAACAATATAAGAAGACTATTTTTCCTGCTAAAATTTTAATGTGTCCAATAATACAACTGGATGCATTTGCACTTTAAAGGAAACTTCATAAATCTTTTTGTTTTCAGTGACCATGATTGTAAGATCATAGCGTAGGCCTACAGCTCTGGAAAAAATTAAGAGACCGCTCTATATTTTTAAAAAAATCTGAATCTGGTTTAATCCTGTTTCTGCTGGTAGAAGGCTACATTGCCGGGCAGGTTGCTTCCAGGCTGAATATTTCTAAGACAGCAGTACACCGGTGAAGCAGGAGACACTGGGAACAATGAAAAACAGCAAGGCAGAGGACGGAAGTGACTGTCTAAAGCCAGAGATGACCGTCAACTTATCCTACAATGCCTCATGGTTCGGAGGATGACCTCAAGTGATGTTCAAAAAGAATGGGAAACGTTCAGTGGTGTGAAGTGCACTGTTAGGACAATTAACACTGTTAGGCTCCTAGAAGCAGGACTGAAGGCCCATAAAGCAACGAAGAAGCCCTTTGTCAATGAGATGCAGGGAAGAGCCAGGCTAGAGTTTGCAAAAAAAAAAAGTATATTTTACACAGGCGCACACATGTAAATTGAGAAATGAGTGAAACTGAAAATTTTGCTGTGGTCTCTCAATTTTTTCCAGAGCTGTAAGCTCCTGTGATTGGAAGGTCGCCGGTTCAAACCCCAGACTCAACAGGATAGTCTATTTATAATTTCTTATTAGTTAAGGTGAACTTTTTTGCTTGGTACCCTGGTGGATCGTGGCTGGCTTCCTGGTGAGCCTTCCACCATTATCTAGTCTCTGCTCTTTCTCTCTTTAGCAGTGTTTCCCACTTCAGTCCTCAGGGATCCGCAGATGGTCCATGTTTTTGCTCCCTCCCAGCTCCCTGCCACATAGTTCACATTTCTGCTCCTAGGTAGCTGGGAGAGAGCAAAAACATGGACTGTCTGTGGGTCACCGAAGACCAGATTAGAAAACACTGCTTTATAGCATAAGAAGGTTAAGGTAACATTATGATTATGCCCCCCCCAGCCCATCTATATACTATTGAGATTTTGCTCTATCAAGCTGAATTAAGTGTGGCAGAAAAATAATGACATAAATGCAAAAATCCTACTGTCTAAACAAACCGGAATATAAATCTGTCCTCGTATCGGAGGGCGACTTTTTTTCTTTTAGAAAAACAAAGCACCAGCTCTGTAAAACAATTTTCTTTAAAATGCAGGATACGGTCTGGTGAACAAAATCGGCTTGATGTCATTCTTAGGCTGAACTGCCCAGTAAATAAGAAGTTATGCAGGCTGCTTGTGGTCCCTCGTGGGATACGAACATGCTGCTTCTGGCGGACGTGTGCGGCGCCATTTCTGAGATGACCATGGGAAGAAATCATTTAAAAGAGCAGCAATCCAAATCTTTTAGCATCCCCTCGCTTTATGGAGGTCAGTCATTCCTCCTTATGTTAAATCCTAAATCCAGAAACATTCTTCCCACTAGACAACCATTCCTGGGGTTGTATCACAGATAAAGAAGGGTAACAATGATTTTGCCCTAATCAAACTCCCCCCCCCCAATTCCGTTCATGTCCCTCTGGTATGTGCTCCAGCGGACCTTCACTGGGATATATCTAAGCAGGACTGTAGGACTGTCCCAGGGCTGGAGAATGTGGGCCAGGCCTAAGTGAAAACGGCCCCCTCTGGCCCTCATTTGCATGACAAATCCAGCACAGGCCTCTGATTTCAGTGCCACAACCCTGCATTTCAGCTCTGGGTGTCAGTGCGGAACGTTAAGCGTAACACCTAACAACCATGTGGGTCTTTCTGGAGTTAGAGCTTATGGTAGCTATAGATTAATTATGATTAAACACTTCATCCCTCTTCTGTTTCAGTTCTGTTCTTTCCTGTAACCACTTGTCCTACTCTGGGTCATGGGGGGGGGGGGTTGGCTACAGCCTTTCCCTGAATCACCACATCATCGCACCATCCACTCACACATGCAAACTCCACACATACACACACACACACACACACACACACACACACAAGCATCCCAAGTCCCAGAGGCAACAGTGCTAACCACTGCGCCACCCATCACCCTAGAACTCTTCACAGCATATATATGACAACATACAATGCAAGCTAACCCATGTCACTGGTTAACTTTGGGTTCATGTTCGATTACACTGTCTAGTTCAGGACAGTAATATTAATGTCAATTAAATAATAATAACAATAAATATTGTGCTCCATCCTTTATCCCAATATGCATCTGATTCAAGTCTGACCCGAATATTCAGGTTAAACCTCATGGCTAATTGGTCCCTATTTTTCTATCATTAAAAAAATTAACAACCGATATTTTAATTCCAACATTCAGTATTTACCCCAGTGATACTGATATAACCAACAGTGAATACACAGCGGGAATACGGTTTGTCGACCCGGTAGCTTTTGTCATTGTAACTTTGACACCAAGTAGAATTAACAGTTTGCCAAAGTTTCGCATTTTTATGGAGAAAAACTTGACTTATCTCCTTTCAAAGAGGTGTACTTTATGTTGAGATGGACACATTTGTGTACTGAATAATTATATCTGTAATACGTTCCCTCTAATAATAAATTATACATCGATACTAATCACTGACGGTCGTTCCAATTATCATTCACAAATCACAAAAGACCGCCGGAGTCAAGTAATTTTACATGTTTAATCCACCCCGAATAGTTATACACACTTTCTTTTTTTTGCATGTGCATTTATACCATAGGTCTATTGATTGCGGCGGTAGATTTGTCCCAACAGTAAACAGCAACAAGAAAACCACTCAGGTGTGTAAATCGGCACGAATCTCTGTTTCTCAAATGCAAGCCGAGTTTGAAATGGGGCTTAGATCCAGCGTCTAAATCTGTAACTTCATGGTGTATGTTACTCCTGACACCGTCTCTTTTAAAATAATTATCTGTTCTTTTGCAAGGACTGACTAATGATTGCATACATAATTGTAAAATATGCTTGAGCTGTTGCCAATACTTGTTCCTGTCTGGAACGAGAGATGAATATTTCAAATGTTTGATTTGTCTCTATTTTCTGTACATTATTGTTCTAATGTGCCGATCGTCTGGAACACGGAGCTGGCTTTGGACGGACATTTGCATTTATGAAAATGATATCCCATAAAGTCGGAACGCCGTCTCCCACGACTAAACCGTACGTTATATAAACGCCTGTGCAGTGAACATCTCGCGCCGAGCATCAACTTCACCACCCAGTGTAACCCAGAACTTCCCGGCATGGTCCGCTGCTGGTTCCGTATTGCCTAGTTCTGAATCTATTTATCTTTCATTACAAACTTTCAAATGTGACTCTTTTACTGTTAACTCTCTTTAGAAACCACACAGTTTGAGCAGCATGCAAATATCTTTCTGCCCGGCTCTTTGCCTGTAATCATCAGGTAACATCAAGACTACTGAAGCCACTAGTAACATAATCGCAGCGTTTCCAGTACTTGTTGGGATTGTGTGTAATAAATCGTTTTAGGCGAATCCTGTAGCTTCCTAACATACTATGGTGCATGAAATTTTAAAATTTCTTCAAATGCGTTTTTTCCAAGTACGCGTGTTTAATAACGGGTATTAACAACACACGCGGCGAGGCGGGGACGTTGCATGATTGCTGGCATGGTTTTTGTATTCGTACGACCCGGGACACCAGGAAAATCACGGCACTTGTTTGGTCACGGCCTCCCACCTTTGCTTTAACGGACCACAGTAAGTGGCAGCTGTGATCCTGGGGCACGCAAAACTGTTGCATTGTCCACACTGCCCCTAAAAGATTACGTGGATCTCAGCACTCTATTTAAATGCACAAGAAGGCCGTCCTTTATCAAGGCTGCCACAGGCGATAAATGCGGTGCAGTTAGAAGCTGTTTGAGTTGTCTGTCGAGAGTTATCCTGGACCCGAAAAATATAACAAAACACAGTATACCTTTATTGTTTCATGGAGGAAAGGAGTCCATTATATATTAATTGTATGCTAGACACTCGGAGTATGAAACGGGTTTTATATTTCTGTTGGTTTTTAAATTAATAACCCTGGGTTTACTGAAAACCCTCTCAAAACCCTTCCTTCTAACTGCTGGATTAAATTTCAGTCTTGTCGAGACAAGACGTGGGGTTTTTAACGGGAGTGGCTTTTGGGTAAAATGATTACAAAACGCAGAACCACAAGGAGGCGCTCATTCTACACCAATGAACTTGTAATACTCCGCTATTTATATATATGTGTAATTTTCACGACAGGAGAAATTGGAACATTTTAATGGTTCATAAATCCGAATGCTGTGATTGAGAATTAAAAAAAAACATTGATCGGAAATGAATTCAAACGCTAAATAAACGAAAAATCGTATCAACAAGGTCAGCTTTCAAGTAGGCACAAAATAAGCAAAATCGGTTCGGAATGAAAAAAGTGAATATGTTTTTAAAATTTAAAAAACTGTTTAATGATTCCTCGGTACTACCTTCAGCATTTTTTTGGTAAGAGGTAGGTAAACTATATTCGAGAATCATGCACAACAGGCTCTTCCTTAAATTGAAATATAAAGCATACAGACCAGCAAAATGGGTGTATGGTCTCAATATAAGAAACAAATAATCTTCGCGTACAGTAGACTCTTGTAACAGTGCTGATGTTTTGAACGAACTGCGGTAAATTGTTGAAAGGAGTTGGGGAGATTGCGAGCTGAAATACAAACGAGAGGCGGGAGAGAATGAGGGGGAGGGGGCTTTAGAAAACATCGTAGCTGGGGTCAGCCGGAGGTACGGCTATGCAGGCTCAGATACCTTCATTCATTGATTTTGAAGAACACCACCAAGTGGCATATAGCAGAGATAACAAACGGCAAGTCGGATGAAAATGTCCCATCCGAAAGTGCGCTACATGAACGGAATTGTGCGACCGTGCATGCGCCAATAAATGCGACTGACGTCACCTCTGTTGGATATTTTTTGCGTTTTTATCGTTTGCGAGCAATTCAGATGCTCTTTAATTAAACACTAAGGGGGCATGTATTTTATCAGATTTATTTATTTTGATGGAAGAAATTCACACGGGCCACAGTTAACGAAATTAATGGAGTGGCAGCACTAAAGGCATTGCGAATTGCAAATACTTATTGAATTAAACGTGTTATTCTGTGGTAGTCATACGGTGGTAGGGATAAATTTAGGAGAACCATCATTTTTTGGTTTGGGGTAAACCCATGTTGCTTGTAAGAGGGTCTCAGCACCTTACTTAGACATGTATTATGGTATCAAAATCTTGCATTTGGGGGTCAGCTTCAGCGCGATTACGCGGAAAAAAGGAAATTTTGACAGGATCCACGACCCTCTTCCATAGTCATTACAGTGATGTGGTCCAGCAGATAATATGAACAAGGCTCCAAATGGGTCAGAAATTTTCACATAATACTTGGACAGGGCTTCATGGCTCATGTGTAGGAAGTAAGAAAAAGTTAAGTGAAGACAAAAACAGTAACCAAGTTGTAACTAGACCCAATTAGGTATGACCTCCATAAGAGACCCATGACATAATATTGTTTTTCAGACATGAAAAATATAAAAACCGTAAGTATTTAAAGTTTTTTTTATTAAGATTATAAATTTGGACAAATATTTCTAAAACAGTATTACCCGGTGATACAATTTAATATGCACAAAAAGAATACCAACAAAACATGGAGAGAACGTCTGGTAACGTCTGTATCAGGACACATAGTGCTAATATGTGATGGTGCATGGCTAAATTATGGACTTGCCTTTTTAGAACAAAAGGTCTGAATAGAAAAAAATGAACTCTCACAAAACCAAGCAATGTTGGCATTATGAATAGTTTCGAAGGCTTAGCCGACAAGTTGTTCGAGATTGCAGTTGTATATGCGCGTGGAGCTGCTGGGGAGGGGTCGTCAAATTGCCATTAAATTACCTGGTCGGATTGAATTATGTGTGCATTCTGGGAATTGTAGTGGTATAGTAATCGCTCTGATTACAAGTGCGATGGGAAAAGTGACACAAACTAATTCAAGCAAAACTCATAGGACGCCCAACACCCTAACGTATACAGTTCATCAGAAAGCAAACTGCATACAGAAAGCACGGCCGCACTAAAATACAAGTTCAACGTCTTTTGCTACTGTCAATGACAAGTATTCACGTTGTCTGCGTGCAATCGGGCGGTGAAGAGGATTCAGTTTTGTCTGAAGTAGAGTTCATATGCCAGTGATGTTTAGTACCTTTCTACACCAAGAAAAGGTATCACTGTAGCACACTGCTTACAGTAGGCTATGAAACATTTAAACCCCCACACGCAAAAACCTCATAAAGATAGTCCTCCAACCGAACCGAGAATTGTTCAATTTGAATCGTGTATTAGAGCAAGACAGTATCAAACATGAAATAAAAGCACGAGAAACTGTCCGCGAGGAGTCAGTCACTTTAAATGTTTGCAGCGACAGCCAGCAGTACACATTGTGTTTAAGGCAACGAAATCAACTTGGACACAATCCACAACAATCATTTAAAAATGTTAATATTGTCGACGTTTTCGAATCAAAGGAAATTCTGCACATCACTCGTGGTATAATACTCCCCCTCCCCATTTAAACGAAACTCAAGCTGTTCAATGTTTAATTTTCTTGCAAAAATAAAGTCAATTTTTCTTAAACTTTTCTTACAATTTAATAAAGCATCTGTTCCTAATTTCAGAAATCTAAAAAGCCACAATGGCTCTAGTCCACGCGCCAAGGCTCGCCAGGGCTTGCGTGCTACAAAACTGTCCGTTCAAAGCCTGCTCGAAGTCCGCCTGCCTGTTCACAAGCCCCGTAAACCCCGACCCGAAGATCGAGATCAGGTTGGAGATATTCGGCGTGTCCAGCTGCTCTGCGCTGGGGAAAGGGCAGTCCTCGAACCTCGCCCTTTTACACGGCACAAAGTCCTGCAGCTCCTCGGGCTCGGACGCGTAAAAGCCGAAGTCAGCCTTTCGCTTCTTCGCCGGCGGTTGCGCGCCTTGGCAGCACTGCTGGAGCGCTGCGCAGCAGTCCTGATGCAGGCACCCGTTCTCCACGGTAGTCACTACGTGGGTGTCCAGGTCCAGCACAGTTGTTTTGCTGCAGTGCATACTGGCTGTCGGCAAGAAATCGCAGCTGGAGGCAGGGTAAGCCTCGGCGCAACAGCTCCGGTAGAAAGGGGAATCTGGTTCCTTGCAGACCTCCACGCTTTGGAGAGATAAAGGCGCAGAACAGGCGCTCGTCACTTGGGTATGCGCGGGCTGCGCCGCCGCTAAATGACTGGCCGCGCCGCAGAAGCTCGCCGGTTCGCTCCCGGCTCCGCAGCACTCTGCGCTCTGCTCCTCACACTCCTCCAGCGGGTTCAGCTCCTGGATCTCGTTGCAGACAGTCATCACCTCCTCGTACTGCTGCATCCGGTAGATCTCCGCGTACTTTTCGTTCATGTAGACCTGCCTGGCGTTCCTCAGCACGTACGAAACCAGTAGGTTCTTGTGCAGCTTGATCCCCCCTCGCTGCGTCCTAGAGTTGTGGATTTTCCGTAAGGAAATAGAAATTAGACTTTGTGCATCCACCGCACACTCCGTCACGCCAATCATGTTTTAAAATGTGTGCTTTTCCTCCTGCTTTCTAAAGAAAACTGTCTTCCCTTCAGCAGAAATCACGGTGTCTGGTCCGGGGGCGACGGCTTAAGTCAGGTCTGTGGAGTAACATTGAATACAGCTCTCTGACCCCCTCTCTGTGAGAAAGCAATCATTAGCCTGAAATCCTTAGCCAGACTATATATACTCCGGGTGTGTCTCCGCCTCCAAAATATTACGCCAATGGATATGGGAATTGGACCGTGACTGACGTGAGTTCCCCGCCCACAGGAGCAGTTGTTAGCCAATCATAAGGAGGCGGTTCTTCTGTACTATTCAAATACTAAACTGACTTTACCAGACTGGAATGTTCTCATGACGCGCAAAGAGCCGATGCTGAGCGCCTAGTCAATGGGTAAATGTGAATTTAAAGCAATTTTTTTTAGCAACTCCCAGAAACTTAAAAGGAATCGGCATTAAAGTTGTTTAATATATTTGTAGATGTTTGTGCAATATATGCCTTTTTTCTCTCAAAAATATTTTCTGTAAGTACACGTAAAATTATTCCGTAGTGACATTTATAACGTGCTTAGGCTACTTTAAATGGGAAATTGACAAGTAAGATTTTAAAGAGCTTTTGGTTTAAATAGTATTAAGTCATTTATTTAAAAAGTCATGTTTGTTTAGTGACGTTGTTTCAAGTAGATTGCAACAAGCAGATATTTCACAAAATATCATAGGTAAAAACCCGAACTATGTATTTTTGTAGTCTCCTGCAACTTTGCTGTCATCATATTTTCTATATACCGTAGTGTGAGACACCCACGTCTACGCCATTATTATATGATGAATTATACTTTCTTAATTATACGCTGGCTTGATTTCCTCCTATCCACGTGTATGGAATTGGATGTTTTCTTGTACGCAGCTGAAGTTATAGAGAAACAATTTCAGGCATGTTCGACAACGTTCAACCCAATAAATGAGCAAATGTCGACACATCAGTATTATTCTGAATTGATTTTTAATTGTTACTTTGCAATATAATAATAATAATAATAATAAATATTTAATCAGCGGTAAGTTTCACCTTTTTAGGTTAAGTGGCTTTCTGGAAGTTACAGCACGTGTCACGTTTCTTTAAGTCTGTGGTTCTTTCGGTTGAAAATGGATGGTCGTGGAGAGTAACATACAGGAAGCCTATGGATGGGCTGTGAGTCTGAATCGTGAAGTTTGTTGAGTGTGCAGGTTGTGTCCATGTTTTCATTCTGTTTCTTCCATGTAACTGGTTTTCCTCATTCTCCTCAGGTGAACTGATTGCCCTTAGCAGGTGTGTGTGTGTGTGTGTTGTCCAGGTATATATTTCATTGTGGGGACCAAATGGTCCTATGATGTGATAAAAGCCTGTTATTTGACGTTGTGGGGATTATTTTTCTTGGTCCCCACAAGGGGAAATTCAATTTTATAAAAATCTGAGACTGCAGTCAAAAACCAAAAAATTCCAAAAGTCTTGTATTTTGTTTGTTTCCTTATGGTTAAGTTTAATGCTGGGTAGGGGTTAAGGTCGTCATTGTTGGGATTCGGGTTTTGCCCATAGAAATGAAGAAATGAATGAGTACAGGTGTCTCTCTCTCTCTCTCTCTCTCTCTCTCTCTCTCTCTCTCTCTCTCTCTCTCTCTTTCTGTGTGTGTGTGTGTACATGTGCACGCGCGACTGCATGTGTGCAAAGGTGTGTGTGTCTGTCCGACTGTGTTTTTCAGAGTCAACAAACCCCTATTTGGATCAGTGAATGCCTGGAAAGAATGCAGTAAATTAGTTTCAATTTTGTAATTAGGTAACAAATACAGAAAAAAAAGTATGACTTTCTGTTCTTTCTAAATTTTAAATTTCTAAATTTTCAAAATTTTTTTTAGATATTTGTATGTTTCATTCATTATATTGTAGTGTAATATAAACAGTATTACAGTATTTTATATGTAAATTTTGTTTGTTTTTATTTAGCAGGCACTTTGGTCCAAAGTGACATACAACTGAGACAAATATTACAGCATAACATATGTTCTGCGAAGGAGTCACCAATTTTAAACACCAATTCTTTTCCTGTGGTGTCCTGTCTGTCCTGTGTACTGGCCTTTCTGCCTTGCGTCATCTGTGATAGGCTTCTGACCTCTCTGCGACCCTGATCAGGATAAGCAGGTTGAAGACGGATGGATTGATGGAGGGATAGATGGATGAGTGGACAGACAGATGTGTCTAATTGTACTGGCATCCTGTCCAGAGTGTACCCCTGCATGGTGCCCTGTGCATCCTGGCACTCCAGGTGGATGGATGGATTGTGGTTAGAAATTGTACCGCCGTACATGACTTAAAGGTGAAGAACACCATTTAATCCGTTTATTTTGATACCAAGTGTTACATATGTCCTCGATGCGTCATGCAGGATTCCTTCTGCAGACCAAAACATGCAACAAGCATCTTTAAATTGCCCATAGTGAATGACTATATCCTGTGATGGACTGGCAAATCATCCAGGGTGTACCCTAGCCTTGTGCCCTGTGCTGTCTGGGATAGTCTCCAACGCCCCCCCCCCCTCCCCCCAGTCCCCATGACCTTCATCAGGATAAGTGGTTAGAAGATGGATGGATAAGCTGTCACCATCTCCGCCTTCAAAGCATTTCCTCACATGGAAGTCATGGAATGGGAAGAGGGGGACGGAGCCATGATGTAGGAGCACTGCACGGTCATCTTAAGTGCTGCCTCTGATCTCCGCGAACATGAGAGACAGGGGTGTACCGCCTCTGCATCTTAACAATGCCTGGGAACAAGAACGGCCTTCCTTTGGCTATGCGTTGAGGGGGGAAATCAATAGCCGCATATGTAAGTAAGGCAGCCTAGCGAACTGGAAGGGCGATAAGCCCGTGGGCCCAAGGTGTGCAGAAGTGGACATGTGATTTGTGTGCCTCTTAGTCCAAACAGCTGAGGTTTCGGGTTTTGAGGTCTTTGTGGTTTTGATCCTCACTTTCCTGTGACAGGATATGCTAGAATTTAGCGTGGTAAGTTCACAAGAAATGGTTGTGATTTTTACGCAATTCTTGCTGAAATAAAATGCACAAACACAATATTTAAGGAAATTGTATTTAAGGAATAGCTTTTATAAAGCATCCAGGCCAAAGGTGTCAAGTATAAATGTGGTTGAAATGTTTCAGTCCAGCTTCATGTGGAAGATATTTTGTGACTATGCAGCAGGCATGACACTGACCAGAGATCAAAACTGTATCATCACAGTGTCTCCAGTTGAACAGGTAAGATGGTCCAAAGTTGAATCAAATGTGTATGACTCCAAGCGGTGATATGACTGCTGTAATACATTCACACAGACACAGTGGGCTCCACAGATATCATGCCACCAAAAAATGGTCATATATACCAACAGAGGTATACTGGTTTAGCTCTTAGCTTGCATCTACATTTACGTTATTTATTTAACAGATGCCTTTGTCTAAAGTGACATAGCAGCAAGGCTGATTACATTACAAAAATACAGCTGTCAAGGACACAATCAGGCAAGTGTAGTTAGGCTGAGCTTCCAATGAACGACCAGTAGCAAGTGAAAGTTAAAGAGAGCACCAGAGCAAGACTGTAGATTACAAACATAGCAGGAAGCTAATGAGAGAGCTATTCAATCACAGACAAGTGCAAAAAAAGGGCATTCGGGATACACCTGAGACCACAGAGGAATCACAGATGAAGATAGGACAGGTCAGTGGCTGGAGAGCTAGCGGAGGTGTTCCTGGAACAGATGAGTCTTCAGGCATATCTTGAAGGTTGAAAGGGATTCTGATAACCGGAAGTTAAGACAAAAATAACACTGTAAAAGATCTAGTCTCATTGACATTACATTTAGTACTCCACGAAATTACATAATAGATTGCAAAGCTGATATATTTACTCAATCTTTGTTAATTTTTACTAAATCGGGAAAATTGTGATTCATGTAAACTAAAAAAACATTAAGTAAAGTCAAACATACAAGCAGTATCAATACATATTTCTTTTACTAACGCTGTCAAACCACATAATTTAGTTGCTATGATTACCTTTTTACATCATAGTAAGTTACTGGGTAATTCAATTATAAAAGATTACAAAAAAAGTGATGTGAAAATGCGTCACAATGTGAAATTTTAAGTATCACAATATGGCAGAGACTTAATGTCTACTAAGCAAATGAGGTACTAATATGACTTTGGATAACACCTTTGCCAGACAGCACAGCTAATGAACAGCCTAACTGGACAAACATAACTACAGATTCACCCAGATGATGCTTATGACTCATGACCAAGACGGCGCACAAGAAATGCTGGTACTCAGATTGATATGGTCAGAAAGCACACTGAGCACCAATTCAACAGAGTGTGAGAAGCATGGCATTATAAATACTGACAAACTGAGTCATTATACTCGTAGGTAATACTTTCCTGTTTGTGTTGCAGGCTCTGGTCCTGTTGGTGAAGCACATCAGGGAATTCTCCAGGTCACTGTGTGCCATCCATGTCAGCTGGCTGGCGTGAGATTTTCAAGTGTGTGTCTGCACACACATGCACATACATTTACATGTATGTAAGCGTTTTATTACCTTGTAAATAGTCTGTAGTGCTTGCAAACTACCCCAACACTTTTGATGTAACTAGTTTTAGGTGTATAATGGAATAATATTTTTGCATGAGTGTTAGAATCTGAAAGCATGAGTGTCGTGCCAGATGCGTGAGAACTGGCAACCCTGCATCCACCAAGATCCAAGTAGTAGTGAGACCTCTTCAGTCACGGTAGAGTCCGTAGATGCTGTGGCCCTTCAGTGAACTCCATTGAAGAGACTGCCTTACAGAATGCCTGTTCCAATCTCCCCTTTTGCTTTTCCCATTCATACTAAACTCACGCTTCAATCACAAGGCTTATAACTTTTTTTTTCTAGGTATATCAACTTATGACAGCTATGACTTGTATATTAAAGCATTAAGAATAAAAACCACACAGCCCCTGACCAGGACAGGCCTTTGGAGGATAAATAATTTTTATTAAAAACGTTTAACAATTTTTTTCCCTTGTAGATATAATATAAACGTTAGTTTACAAAGAAGAAGGAAAAAAAACTACAAGTCCCGTTTTCTTTCAAGAGTAATTTTAGCAAACCTGTGGAGGCATTGTGGGAATTGAAGTCGCCGGGTGATTTGTGACGCTCAGGACAGTAGCAGGCACTCCGGTGGCAGGAGGACCTGTAGGTACAACATCGGGGAGGAGCGTTTTTTGTTCGGCAGACGAATGCCTTTAGATCTTAAAGGCAAAGTAATCCCGACAGAAAGTGATTCGAAAGTGGTCTCAATCTGAAAGTCGCCTATTTCTCGTTTACATAAAATAGTCAAAAGACAGTGGCAGTTTCAAGACGAAAACACAATAAGATTTGATTTAAAAATTGCCCGTGTCACTGTCTTTGCAATGGGCTTAGGAAAACTTTATTTAAAATAGAACATTTATTCAAGCGCAGCATGTAAAATGTGAACCTGAATATACACGCCCCCTGGTTAAGGCAAAACCCCACGCTGTATAATGTGTAATACTCATCGCTGTTTCCAAAGTTTAATGCCTATAATTTTTATTTAATCGAGAAACGACGCATAGAATATTAAATTATGCAAGAAAGCAATCACCCGCTTTACATGGGCGGTGAATGTTGTGAATTCAGTTCTCTAACCAGAAAGCTACTTACTGTCTGGGACAGCAGTTTCAATTAAGAAGTATTTTCCTGTTCTGAAACATTATAAGAAACACTTAAAATAAATAAATAAATTAATTAATTAATAATAATAATAATAATAATAATAATAATAATCCGATATGAAAAACCTTTAACCCACGCAGCATGTACCCACATGGAAAAGGATTCCAACCCTTTTCAGAAAAATATACATGATTATGCGAGCTGGTATGGGCTCTTTTAGAACCTTGCAATTCAGACAAAAATATTTATATTTTATTTTAACTTGTTGGCATCTCGGAGAAATGCATGTATCCTAAAAAGCCGTAAAAGACCGACGACAAACGATGGAGCGCTAGCGTCAGAAACTCCAATGGTGATGATCGAGCTGGAGAGCGTCTTTATTTTTCCCTTTAAGGGTGCGCGATGCTGTCAAGCCCAGTGGCAGAATTTCAGCCAATTAAAGCCCCCCCAGCCCCCTACTCCCGCGCATCACTCGTGCAAATGGGCGGGCCTGTTGTCTTGAGCGACGTGCTCCGTTTCCAAGGGAACGGTTTGTCCTGACCTCCCATGTACCCCATCCTCCCCAGGCGAGAGATTGGTTGCCATGGTAATAATTGAATCTGCGTGCGCTTTCTCCTTCCCGTAAAGTGTGTCGATAGGACGTCGAAAAGAAGTTTTATTCAACTAAGACACCAAAATTAAAATAAAATACGTGCATTCGTGTGGACGTGTGGGCATGTCAGTAAATATTAATATTCAACCAAATTAGTGGATAACCAGGGAGAATACATTGTCAAAAATCACTCCTATAAGCTAGTGAAGAATGCGGGTAAATGTGTGGAGAGAGAAAAATGAAGAATCAAGCAAAACTTACATAGCATTGATACCAATATTTTTTCATACGTCGTCTGCAGGCAGAAAAAATCTGGCTGCCAGCAGTCCTGCCCAACCCTAGCAAATTAAATCTAGTTAACTAGTTATCTCCCTTCCCACGTAAAAATAAAACATTAACCTGCAACTGGACACAGGGCAGACACCATATTTATTTATGATAATTAAACAAAATTATTCTTATTCATGGTATTTTCTTTCTCTCATAAGCTATTGTTGTTCTTTTTCATTCCAGGGCACAATTCAGTAACAGATACAAATGAAACCATTGTTCAATATCTATTGCACAATATAACACAATAAACATCCTGGTTACAAATACACCACAGATCCTTTAGAAATATCATGAAAGAGCTAAAAACTAGAGACCATTCTCTTCCTCTTCATTCTTAATTTACCCTCTGCGGTGTCTTTGCTTTTTGCTGTGTAAAGCTGTGTAAGTTTTAGTCACCGTGTAGCCGCCATCACAGAGTGTGGTAATTCTCAGAGATAAAAACAAAGGCAGCGAGGTTGTGTAACCATAAATGCCGTTACGACGGCCTGAGTGGCTCTGCAAGGAATTTGCTGGTACTGTGTACTTGGAACCAGCAGGGGCTGCAGTCTGGGAGGGAGAACTTTGGGAAGGGGTTTGTAACAGAATGGGGAAATGGGCGGGGGTACGACCATGGCATTGATTCTGATTGGTTTGTCAGGATAGGGGGTGGAGCTGCTGATTGGGAGTATAAAGAGCATGCCACAATTTATCCCAGACTAAGTGGACCGAGGCGAGTTCAAGGGCCAGTTTACTGACATTTACTTCTGAGTGAGCTGTTGCAGCACATTCTTGGTGAACTATGTCTGCAGTTGCACTGCTAAGTAACCAATATAAACATACATTTATGTGTGCAGCAAGCTGTTAGCCATCTGAGAATGCACGATGCAAGAGATCCAGAAAACACAGTGCTATGGGGCATCTCCTCATCTCTGCTGTGATTCTGCAGACGAGGAGCAGCACAGGCAGCTAGAATGCTGGCCAGCTCCCTGCCGGAGTCACCGAGGAAGGTGTGTGCGTGCCTGTTTACGTGCGTTTGGCTGTAGCTGCAAGGGGATTTCAAGAAGCTGTATTGCCGGCTTGACTGGAATGCCGACTTCCTGTGACTCGTTGAGAGTTGCCCAAAAAGCCCAAAAGGGAGGGTGTGTTCCCCACCCATACCTGGCAATTAAAGAGACAGTTGTGCTCTCTCTCTCTTTCTCACACACACACACACACACACACACACACACACACACTAAAGAGCAGGGGGAAAGGGCGGGATTTGCCAACAGTTGGTCGCGCCTGTCTAACTTTACTGAACACGGCTCTGAGGAACGTGGCACGCCCTCTGAAACCAGCTAAGTTCTTTGCAGCTGCGTTCTCCGGGTGCTGTGTCGACACAGCAAACCGACGCAGCTCTCCAATTCTCCAGTCGGCGCTGTGCGTTTGAGGAACAGACAAACAAGCGCACCTTGAATCCACATGGGTTATTTAATGGGTATATATAGGTATACTGCATTTCACTCATGACAAAACATGACAAAACATGACAAAACAAAAAAGCCTTAAGGGACTGGCTCTGAGTGAGAAAGGCTGCAGGTTTGAAAACCAGGTGGATATTAACATAAAATTATCACATGTTACTTGATCAATGACACAAATTTAAATGCTTGGTCTTTGTATCGGGAAAAACACTGTGTAACCATTACACTGGGAGATTGTCTGATCATTTTTAAGGTTTTGAGGAATTTCTGCTCTTGCAAAGCTGTTAATGTAGACAGCCATTCACGACAATCAGGGGTCTAGCTGGGAAAAGCTTGAGAAGCAGTCTTTGCTGACTTTCTGCCGGTGGTGTTTTTCTCTTCAGCTATTTCGGTAGTGTCAATACTGCCTTCTGGTGGGGGGGGCGGTGCCTCGCAGCGGCTTTAAGGTGCCACACACAAACCGGCGCGGAGAGGGAGAGACAGGAAGAGAAAGACGCGCACACACACATACGCTGCTGCTGCAGACACACACGCACGTGCATACACACACGCACACACATTACACACACACATATTGGAGCAAAATAACCATACACCTACTAAAGACGATTTTTCAATTTTAACCTTGTCAACAGTGACAAAATGCACAATACGCTACATGCAATGCATGAGGCAGGTCTGTAAAAGAAAGCAGAATGGGTTTTAGCTGAGTGGGAGTTGGGGTTTGATCCGGATGCGTTTCCCTGGAGGGGGCAGAGAAAACAAAACTTAGCTTCATTTACTGATAGGAAATCACCTGACACTCATTCTGCCTTCTCTTACAATTACATAGAATATATCACCATTATTTGTAATCCTGCCATGGGTTGGCGTCCCATCCTGGGTTGTTCCCCACCTTGCGCCCATAGCGTTCAGGATCGAGCCCCCCCACTTTTTTTGGTTTTAATATTGGATGCAATAATAATGTTTAATTTCCACAGAATCAAAATAGTGCTGTAACACAGTGACATCATCATGAGAATGACTCAGTGTCCTCATCTTGTTCTCACGTATCATGAACTTTGTCCCTTTGTGTTCCCAGTACCGGGCTGGCAGACTCACAGCATGGGATCAGACAATGCAGGTCGTCGCGGTAACACACCACGGAAACTCACCACAGAAACTCGCCACGGCAACGGCTGTCAATCCGGCACTAAGCCCTGTTTTGTCTGGTAGAGAGACCTCCCTTCCTCATGGTGGCGCTGGTTTATATTCTAGTCAGCCCCTTATAGACACAGTCCAGCTCAGCTTCAGTAGAAAGCAGGAAGTTACCATTTTAATCTCCGCTACAAGATCCAGCTTCCAAGTCTCCAGTGTGGATCAGCAGGGAATTTATAATGGATTTGGATGAGGGGAAAAAAAGGCATGAGTCAGAATATTTAAAACAGGTAGGTGGAGAAAAGTGAGGTGCTGATGGTGTTGTCATGGCATCAGCCTCACACAAATACACCTGACCTCTTGTAAGGCCTTTGGTGGACATAGTGTAGCTTTAATCGATTTTCACAGCGTGTGGTCTTTCACATTCATGAAACTGGATATTTTTTTTATCAGCTCAGGTTAAGTACCACTCTCCCAGGAGAGCAGTTTTCTACCCCCTGGGCTCATGTCCATGTGCATAACTAGTGCTTAAACAGAACACTGCATGCATGGTAGAGGAGAGCACGACATTCTGGGCCTCATGAGCAACGGGGCAGCTGTGAACCCACAAAGGATTTAAGCATCTGCTACCTGAACAGAAAGCTGAAAGGAGCCCCTGTACTGTGGACCAGCCCACCAGTTAAACAGTCCTAGTCCAGAGTGGAGTAGATTATTGACCAATTTGAATAAAATCACCGTGTCCAGTTGGTACCCGCAGTGCCAGGTTGCATTGATCTTTGACGTCTTTTTGCAAACAGCCCTCTCTTCCTGACATCAAGCGGAATTCCCCCAGCCTTCTGTGAGCACTGACTCAGGATAACCTGAAAGGGCAGCTATTCTGATTGCTACAAAAAAAATACACTAGACTTCTAAATTCAGAACACAAAACTGGCCAGTAGGTGGCGTAGCGGTTAAGAACTAGACAGATCAAAGGGCTGAAGGGTTCTGTTGTACCATTGAGAGAGGTGCTTAACTTAAATTTCCACACTAAAATATCCAATTGTCTCAACTGAAGCCATTTTAGTCATTTGGCCTAAGGTCATGTGGGACACAAGACAGGAACAGCTTAACAACTGCGAGGGAAAGTTGGGTTGCGTCTTCTCTACTCTACTGTGCTAACACACACACACAAAAAAAATGTAGATGCCTGCCCAAAATTTTAAAACATATATCAAACATTTATTTACCAGACGCTTTTATTCAAACTGACATATATTTTTTAAGAAAGCAAGTCACACAGTCACTGGAGCAACTGGAGGCTCAGGGCCTTCCTCTGGGGCCCAATGGTGAAACCATGGGATTTGAACAAACAACCTCCCCACTCCAGGCACAAAGTCTACACAGCACCCTGACTGGTAACGTTACGGATAAGATTGTTAAAATAGAGAGTGGGTATTGAACCAACAACCCCTAGCTCTAAAGGATATTAACTGATCTTTTAGGCGACTCACATAGTTCAGACTCAAAATAAGTGACTATATATAGTCAGAAGGTGTTTTTATACAGTAGGAGTTTGCTGCAATGTGCTTGTAATTATAATATGAATTGTTTTTCTGTTTGGGACTCAGCTAGGCACTTTATGGTGGACTAAAGATGGATGGTGTGGAGATGTGTCTTGTTCTTATTGGCCTGTCTAATGGCTGATAATAAGTGTGATCAGACCCCTTTTCTCTGCGTCCGAAGTCTCGTACCCACTGTAAGTTTCCATCGGCTTTGCTGTGACGGATCTAACGGGAAACAGTGACGCATCTGGCTGCCGCCTGCCTGTATGGGTAGCTGCACAGCTGGACCCCACAACACTAATCCCAAAATCGTATCAAACCCATCCTCAATAAAGGGGAAGCATGCAACCTACTCCACTAAAGATACCTCTGAAGGGAAATCCGGAACGATATCCTTAATCTTAAATGCTACAACAGGAGGCTGAATGGTAAAATTATGCATGTATAAATAAAGAAATTATACAAATTCTTTAGGGTTAAAAGTATAATGTCTTCAGATGAAAGTGAATTTTATGCAAGTCAACATTCACTCGATGCCAGAGAATTTTAAGTACTGGTTTTGCCCACCCTCTCACCCCACCACTTTGGCTGAACCCCCCACCCACCCAGCAGACTAAATTAATGGGGCATCCTGATCTCTAGCAGTACAAATGTAGCACCCAGCACTTGTGAGGATTTGTAACCTTAGATAAACTTACACTGCAGTAGCAACAGACATGTATGTACAGACATCTTGCATGTGTAGGAACAGCCCTTAACACTTAAAGCACATTTCTTGTTACCGCAAGGTACCAGAAGCAAAATAGGACACACACACATGCACATATACACAGAAATCTGACCATCTGCACAAAAATACAGGGGTAAACGTTAACACAAAGAGACACATTGGAATTTACCAAAGACCTAAATTCATGACCTTTCTGATGATGAGCGTTTTTCCATACACTACAGTGTAAATGACCATACATGGACTGAGGTGGCATGCAAATCGGGCCTACAGAGTCATAGGTCCAATCGCAGTGGAGCAGTAAGTGACATGAGATCCAGTCTGGATGCATGACGAACCATCTTTGGTCAGGTGATCTCAGTGGGTGCGGTGAAGTGCAGTTCAGGTCTCATCTGGCGTTAGCAAGGATTCTCCTGTGGGAATTTCCAAGACAGTGATGTCCTGCCATGGTGTTTGCATGAGAACAGGCAGGTGGCAGCAGCCTTTGACTAAAAGTCCCTAAAACCTCATGGTCTAAAGACACTGTAGCAGCAGATTCCCTTCAAGGGACGGTCACCTGGTCAGCAAAGCTATTATTCACAATGTGTCATGGAGATCACCGATGATCAAAATGGTTTAACCAGTCCCTCCATGGCTCTCCACTTGACTGAAGCCAAAACAAGGACCGCGACCAAGATGTTCAGAGCTAACACAGCTTGCACTTCCGCCGGCCGAGGCTCCTCCTCGCTAACTCCTGACTCCTAACGTCTCCGCGTCTCCCTCCGTCTTATTGTTATTAGACATAAACTCCTGACCTTGGACTGTAACTAGCACTACAGGAGCAAAAAAACAAAACCAAAGCATTTCCTGTTTGTATGTTTAAGCTGACAGGATTAGCACAGAGCGTTTTGGAGCTCAGATTCTTTGGTCTCGGGGAGGAAGCTCGTTCTGCTCCAAATGAAAGATGGTCACAAGCAGCAGTAGCTGCTGTTTGTCAGCTGTTCATGGGCCTCGGAGCGTCTCAGTGTGGCTGTGACAGGCAGTCCTGTGGGTAATGCTGCCATGGTCTCCATCGAACAAGATGTACTTGAGGACACTTCTGGCCTAACAGACAAACAGTTTGTGCTAGTATGTTAATAGCATACGCTGAGTTTTTGCCCCTCCCTGGTTAGGTCCTGATCTCTGTCCTGGAAGGGGGTGTTTTGTTAGGAGAGGAAGTCCAGCTGGGGGGGGGGGGGTACTTCTGATTTCTAAATGTTCTTCTCTATATCCCTGATCCAGAATATCCCGTAGGCTTCACGGTGTTTGTTTGTTGTCGCCCTTTAAACTGAGCTTATTGCAACCGAAAAAGCAGGAAGTTTTTACAGACTCGACTAGCCAAATCCTAAGAACGTAACAAAAATGGAGAGGGGGGTGGGGCAAGAGAGAGATAGAGAGAAAGAGAGAGAGACGAATCTATAAACAAATACTTGGGCGAGCCTTAATCGAACACACATGGCCTCGCTTGGTAAGTGAGTGCAGAGTGGGCAGGGCGTCTGATACTTCCTCAAGAGAAGCCCAGCTCACAAGCAGACAGTTAGGACTTTTTTGGGGGGTTTAACAGTGTGTGTGTGTTTGGGGGCGGGGATAGGGGGTCAGGGTGTGTCTTAGTACTTGGAAACTCTTAGGTCTTAGATTTGCAAACTGCAATGCAAGTCAATAAATGCAGATGTTTGCTTACGCCATGGGTTGTTCAAGGTCTCGAGTGCTTCCTCTGGGCAGCAGGTGGCGTACCGGCTAGGAAGCTGGAACTATGCGGTTCAATTAGGAGCTGAGAAATACTAATTAGGAGGTCACATGTAGACACTTTCTTGGGGCTGGCGCAGGTCACGGCTGGGGTGGGTCTCTCGTCTGGAGGTCTTACCTTAGGATCTCGGCCAGCAGCCCCCTGCTCTGAGGTTTCATGGAGCGCCTTACAGCTTGATACCCTTTCCTAAGGTTGCCTGTGTGACAGGTCTGCAGAACCCTTAACCTCAGCTTCCCCCTGGAGTGCTGGATGCCAGGCGACCCTGCGCTCTGACCCCAGATCCCTCCATTCCCTTCATGCCAACCCCTGACATGCACCAGCACCTCACCTTGCTGTTTCCATGACATACTATGTGGGACTGTGGCCCCATGTGTTGTTCGTCACCCAACCCCCAAACCGCGTGGTAAACAGGCTCTTAAAGCACCAGTCTCTACAGAGATGCTGTCAGTGCTGATCCCATAACCCAAGTGGGTGAAATGCAGCAGACCCAAGGGTGTCAAAGTGGCAAAGGCCCCAGCTGAAAGCTGATTGGCCCCCAGAGTGCCTCCTCCCTGTCACTCACTGATTCAAAACAAATCATTGGCTAATGATGATAAGAACAGTCTCTCTGTATGAATTATAGCCCCTCTTAGGTCCCCCGAATTAGAAATTCCTAGAATTACCCCTGTGTTGGACCCGGTTTTCCCGTCCATCCCAGAATCCCAAAGATTGATCCTGATATGTCTTCCAGACAGGGTACTTGTGAGCCTGGAGCACGACCCAGGAAGGACATGGGAAGACCCAATCCATCATCTCCTAATAAAACAAGAAGTCAAATATCTGAGTCACATTTATCGTGGTTTAATTGTTTTCATGTTCAGTGAGGCACCATATGCAGTGGGCAGGACCTTGAAGACGATCAACACAATCACGCCCGCGGGGGTGCGTGACTACCTCTCACCCCGCGGCCTGGGCCCGAGCCCGGACCTCCGACCCATGAACCCAGCATTAATGTAGCCCGAGATCGGCCCCTCCTCTGATGTCTGACGCTAGGGGGGTTCGCTCCTCTCACTGGGGGGAGCAGCAGCAAAATAAAAAAGAAAAAGGGGCAGAGTAAACTTTTAAACTGCCTACGAAGGACTGGATTCCACAGAGGTCTGACCCGAACACAGGATGCTGGCTCTGTGCTCCCTTGCAGGAATCCCAAACAACAATTTGATTTCATTTATTTAAAAGAAAATGTTACTCCAGCACTTAAAACTGTCTGCATATCCCTCCACAAAAATTAAACAATCTCCCATTTTTTGAAGAGGTTCTGATGAAAGTCTGAAAAATTCCTAAAAAGCACATATATATATCTTTTCAGCACATCTGTAGGTTGTTCAGGAAGTCTGGTGCGCGCGTGTGTGTGTGCGTGTGCGTGTGCACATGTGTGGTTTTATATATATATATATATATATATATATATACTTCATTGTGGGGACCAAATGTGATAAAACCTGCTATTTTGATGTTGTGGGGACCATTTTTTTGGTCCCCACAAGGGAACACTCAGTTTTATAAACATCTGTGACTGCTATCAAATCATAAAAAAAGTCTTGTATTTTGTTTGGTTACTTATGGTTAAGGTTAGGGTTGGGTAGCGGTTAAGGTTGTCATCACTGAGATTAGGCTTTTGCCCATAGAAATGAATGGACAGTCCCTACAAAGATATGAATACAAATGTGTGTGTGCGTGTGTGTGTTTCTGTGTGAATGCTTGTTTGTGTGTGAGCTTTTCAACGAGCATGACAGCAAACTGGGATGAGATGAAGAAAATACCACAATAAATAAAGTGAGGTCCTCCTTCACCCCAATCCATTCCCACTAGATCCTTGTCCTTGTAGATGATTTGTTGCCTGGAGACGACCACCATCAACAACTAACCCCCCCCACCCCCGCACCCTG
>JAODJW010000117.1:20527114-20537760 GCA_026777045.1 Hyperopisus bebe | reverse complement strand
GGCTACGGACTTTTTTTCCCCCCCCCCCCCCCACCTCCCCGTAGGGATTGTGAAAAGCAGTGCAGCTCGTCCAGGAGCATGCTGGGAAATCGTTAAGCTGGGCCGACTGGACTTGGGGGGAATTTAACTGCAGCATTTACATTGTTTTCAGGAGACCACAGCCGGGACATTCCCATTTCTAAAGGCAGAATCTGTGATCTGTGACACTCTGATGCGTGAGGCCATGCAAGGAGGCTGTCATATAAACAAGGCATGACAGTGGCGTGTGAGAAGCACAGTCTGCCTGGACAAATTCGACTTTGAGCACTGCCTTAAAACTGTGCTCTAATTGGTCGATCCGGTGTTCCGTTTAACTGGCTTCAAACTGCATGATGGCAGTGCTGCTGAGCCCGAGTGGGACTTACGACTGGACCAGAATAGTGCCCCCACTCCCCCCCACCGTGGAAGCCAGGACAGGCCGAGGTCAGGCCACAGTGACCTTTGATGTGTCACTGCTGGATTCCCAGGTAATTAGAAGCTACAGGTAAACACGTCAGCTGGGGGAAGAAGATATATTCTGTTGTCGGAGAAGGGATTAGCCAGTGCTGTATTTATATGTAGCCTGAATATATTACAATAATAAAATGACACAGATAACTGCAAATTACAGGACAGCCATTGACTAAAACAATGTAATGTGCAGCATTTTAAAAGATGTAAAAAAATGTTTGTTTTCTCTATGACTTTATATAACTTTTTTCAACCCTGAGTGTCCTACTTGACACGAAAATACATAACTGGATAATTTACTAGAGAGATCTAGATGAAGTACTCTATTGAGCAGGGCCCATTCAGAGACGTAAACTGGTAAACATCTGCATACAGGACTAGTACATTAACCACTCTAACCTTCAGTCAACCTGCATGTTTATGTAGGCTAATTTGCTGTTACTGTCTGGATAGAAAAGACTCTTTTGTTTTTTGCTGACTCCTAGAGTTTTCCGTGTCTGAAGGAATGGCAGAAACAGAGACGGCTAATGGAAGCACTGGACGTCACTGGTATTTATGAAAGAAAGTTAGGTTATACTTTAACTCTGGCTCCCTGCAGAGGTAATTTCACATTGCTAGGAGTCAAACACGTCAATGTTAGAATAAGGCCCTGAGCTTGCCGCCGTAAAACAGGAAAATCATTTTTAAAGCAAGAAAGTTAATCTGAATGACAAGTTTATTTAATGAGCTGTGGGTAAAAGTCGACACCTTAAAGTGAAGTAAATGCATGTGTGCTTTATGACGGTGAAAACACGAGTAATGTGATATTTGCTTATGATAAATTGTGATTTTTTATAATAATAATAAGTGAAAAAAAAAGAGTGTAACTGATTCGTGCTCCCGGATTGACCGTGAAGTTCCCCGGCATTCCCAATGCACGGGACCGGACTGAACCCCGAAATGAAATTCCGCCTTTAGAGTTCCAAGATAAGGCTGACATTTACTCAGGGAGATGGAATGACTCAGAGGGGGGGGGGGGGGCTGGCCAGTGGAGGCGCGCCAGTCTGTGAGCGTGCACGTGTACAGGAGCGCAGATGCACGCCTGTGTGTCTCAGTGCATCTGAACATTACACTGAGCGTGTCCCCCAGTGTTGGAGCAACACCGTGAGTGGAACCAGCCCGCTTTCACTGAAAACGTCACATTCTGCTGGACCTTTATAAAACATACAAACACATCTGTGCTTGCAGATAAATGAAGCTGGTGGACAGGCCAGTTCTGCGAACACGTTCTGACGAGCGAATTTGAAGACGTATCTCACGTAGGACTCCACGCATAACACAACTCAACACAGCTGCATAAAAGTCATAGATTTGGGGTGGGGGGGGGTTATGGATAAAATTTTATTAAAATGTTCTGTGTCATTTTAGCTGCCTTGATGCATTCAAGAGTGAATTTTGGGGAGTCATCAGCTCTAACCTTTTTTTGTTGTGAGACGACACATTTGAATCAGTTTAGGTTCTCCAGCTAAGGATTTTATAAGAAATGGCTCAGAACTCAGACACACTGATATTTTAGCCAAGGGATTCAGTATAGGGACATTGCTTAAGGACATGCAGTACTGTGCAGAAGTCTTAGGCAGTACAAGAAAATAATGTTTAAATGATCTTCATGTTGGTGTTGGTGCTATTATGTCTGTCACAGTGTGTCAGCTTAGCCATTTATTTCAAAACCTCCCCAACAAATATACTCATGTATTTTTTTTGACTCAAGCACTAACACATCTTGTTTGGCCAGCTAATACGAAATTGAGTTATTTGACTAATTAAGCTAATTAATTAATTCAACTGGGGTTGAAAGGGAGAGTTTTGGGAACCAAAGCAGTGTTCATCCAGCCATCCAACAAGATATCAGTAAGTTTTTGGAGAACAGAAGAAATTCTTGTTTATTTTTTTATTGTGGTAATATTAACTTGTTAACTTGCATATATTCCATTGTTAAGCTTTTTTCTTGAGCAGACATACACTTACTACCCAGAAAAACAGCATTAAAGACTTTCTTTGGCTGCTTGAGATGATGTACACAGAATACAAAGCACTGTACGTGTATCCATATCTCCTTGAGACCAATCTGCTCATGTCTAAAGGAAACTAAAATAAATAACAGGAAAAACAGCACCAGAACACCAGAGATCACATAAAATGGACTGAGCAAACTTCAAATAAGCAACCTTACCTTTGCGGCTAAGGGTTACCATACCTTAGGGTTACCATACATCCAGGTTTTCCCGGACATTTTTGGGCCTCTGTCCAGGTGTTCGGGCAGTTTTTCAAAAATCGGTGGTTTTTCCAGGTTTAGCACTGCAACTTGTGTGACCCAGTGTTGCAAGTTACAGTGGAGTACCAAGTAAAGGAAAAGGCACCAATTTTCAACATACTGCAGTCACTCAGCATCATCACACAGCGTTTGCAAGGCTTGAGCACATGTTTACTTTAGAAATCAAACAGTATGGACATCCCTACGTGTCACGCTGCTCATGAATGACGTCAACTTCCAGAAACCATTGGCACTTTGACATTTTATTACTGTTTTGTGTGAACAGTGAATCATGCCGCTAACAAACGTTAGCTTAGCATTTTGTAACTTTTGTAGTTGTATACATATATTAAGACTTGTATACACATATATTATCTCAATTGTGTGTAGACTGTAAAATGAAAGTTAATTGTAGGCTACCATATGTCCGGGTCTCCCCAAATGTGAATTTTCGTTTTACAGGGTGGTTAGGGAAAGCTTATTAATATTCAAAAGAGGAGCACTACCTGATTGGTTGGTGAAAGTCAAAACATTAATATTCTGATCCTCTTTTTAGTCAAACCGATTATGAACGACGGTGTGAGGTAGACTTTTTTGCAGTGTACAGGGTACTGTATAGTATAATGGGTACTGCTAGGCGGGGGGATTATACGCTGCTGGACATCATCAGACCTTCTGCAGAACACCCTGACTGAATATCTGATCAGAGGGGTTTGGAATATTATGATGGACATGCAATGTAGCCTAGTACATCACTGCCTCAAGACATGATGATGGTGATTGACGGACTTGTACTCTATAAATTATGTTTAGATTTTAAAGAAAATCTCCTCTTGACTGGAATTCATGTCAGAAGACTCATCAGACTGTGCAGCGGACATGATACTTCAGCTTGTGTCTGTTCAGATGGGGGGGGGGGGGGGCTGGGCAGGGAGTCTGAGAGACCAGCCTTGAGTGTTATTACTTTACCGTTGTGATGTTCAAACTGTGCATCTAGGATGTCCCCAAGTAAAAGCATTAACAACAGACCTAGGGACGATTCTAGTAGATTTCTATGATTGGGGGCACAAAAGGGGCTATAATTCGTACAGAGGGATCAATCAACCTTATTATTTGCTAATGATGTGTTTTAGATCAGTGAGTGACAGGGGAGGGACCAATCAGCTTTCAGCTTGGTGCAGTGCCTCTGTGGCAACGCCCCCATATATACCCCTGAGCAGAACACATGATCATCCCACTGAGGGTCTCCTTGGCATGGTATATGACCACACCCACCGCTTGAGGATGGGCTCATTGCTCCACCACCACGGTTTGCTTAGCCATGAGCAAGGAGGAGGCTCACGAGAGATGGAGTCGCCGTAGTCCTAAGACCCAGGAGGTCACTGTGTATCTGAGAGTGAACAATGCAGCCAAGAACACAGCAGCGGCCAGATTTCGTGCTTGTTAAAGAGGTTTGAGCTGTCTATTAGAAAATGATTCCTTTGTCCAAAACAATACTGGATATTTGGCTCTCCTAATTTGAGGTATGCATGTCATTCAAGGGTACAACGATAGGGACTCTCCTGAGATGTGTAGAGGCAATCCAAAGCATACAGTTACCCTAGTGCTTTGCAGTGGCTAGACCTCCCAGTTATATTGGGCCTATATCATTTTGTAATGCCTTTCTGTATCTCTGGACCTAAAACTGACTTGAAGTTCTCTTAACAACAAAATATATGTTTGTGTGAGGAAGCATCCATTGTACCTTTCCTGGGGGGAGGGGCCAATCTCATTAACACTCGTTAACCGGCCCTGATCAGTGGCAGCAGGGTAAGGTCTGATTGTGGCAAGCATGCTCGAGTGAGCAGTAAAAATTGTTTACAGGGTCCCAACGGCTCTCCAGCATCAAAGGGCGATTCAGCCATCCTAGCTCCAGTTCCCCAAATGATGGAGAGGGTACCCCCACCCCTGAAGGAGGTACTTAGGAGGCTGCCGTAAGAATGACATAAAAAAATCAAGGTTGATGAGTTTTAGGTTTAGGTCAGTCCATGCAATGACGAGAATTTCCATTCAGGTAAGATTCACGGCGCGCATTTGAAGAAGTAACGGAACGATGCTTGGTGTGAATATGTGAATATCATTTTGGAAAAAAGTACCCGGACCAAATGAAAGACTAAGAGTCCGCGACACCCCCCGCTTAGACACGTTTGTTTAATTATTTATCAGCTCGATCGTAATGCAGAAAACCCATTTTCTCGATGGCCGATACCGATCAAGGCAAACACAAGCGTGGATGGTGTCACGGGTATGGTGTATCAGCTGTGCCGAGAATAAAGGTATAATTAAGTTAGTTTAAAATAGAATTGCAAGTAAATTTACTTGTATTTTTTGCAGGAAAGTTTCAGTTTAAAACCCCAAAATACTCTATTTTGAAAATAGTCTTTGCTGAAAATCGTAGTGCGCTTCGCTTTAGTTGTTTTCTTAGCTGGTTAAAATGTACACAGCGGCGCATTTAATGTTTGCATGTGGCGCACACAGTAGCAGACTCGGTTATCTCTGAAATACCCTCAGGGTGTATGAGGATGGGCAGGTACTGGTTTAACTTTGTCTGCCATCGTTCTACGCAAAATCCCGCCTGTTTTACCCGAGGGTTGGGGGGTGGGGGGGGGCTTGCTTAAGCTTTGCTTATTACTCGCTTTGTTTGTGGTTATTGTTGTTATATAGGCTACAGTAGGGACCCTGCTTGTCACTGACACTTGCGCTTTGGAAATCGAAGCACACTCGGGCACTTTGCATTTTGTGGCGAAAAAACAGCATGAATGAAATTCTTGGTTGTTAAGGGTAGGGCAATAAAATTTCCGAGAGGTTAATGAAATCGTTAGCGATAATTCACCTGTTCGTGCTCATGGTTTTGATACCCTAGAGCTATTTAACGGGAGAGGAGAGTGAGTCATTCAGAGAAATCACAAATGCATTTAGGCTCCACACTGAGTAACAAGTTAAAAATAGCATTTCATCCGAGAAGTTGTACAATACTTGGATTGCTTTTCAACGTAAGAAGTATATAGTCTATTATTCATTTCTTACTGTTTTGTAAAAATCTACCTCGATGATCGATTTATCCATGAATTGAGAAAGTTATGCTTTTCCTCTAAAGCTAACATATTGCATAATGATTATATTAAATCAAAATTCCTATTTATAAATATTCACCTAATTTCAAGTTTTCTGATTTCTTCCACCAGATTAAAATACCTTACATGAACTCAATCTCCCGTTAGCGCGTATAAGTATCGGTGTTTCGTTCGTTTAAGCTACAGGGAGCGGAAATTAATCTTCACTGTAATTATTCTTCATCACGTTTACATCTAATTAATCAGATCCCTGCGTGCAACACGCGAAAACAAACAAACAAAAACAAGCTGAAAATCAGGAAATTATTAAGCACATTTGCTAGTTTTAAGCCGTATTTTGTAATCACACGTACATGCCGACTGCAAAGCTGTGAAAAGTGAATTAAAGGCACGGAGGGCTTCCTCTTTCTCGGCTGTGCGCGCATAAAGCGCGTCGGGGTCACCGCACACCGCGCCGCCACTGCAGCTCATTAGCACCGAACGCGCCGGGTCATTCTGGGCATTGTGACGTCATGGCCGGTTGTCACCATGACCGCGCAGGACTTGCCCCCTCACGTCACTAACCCCCCCCCAACGCCAGAGACCGTTACATAATAATACCCAGAGTAAGGTTCTGTGCCAGACTCTCAGCAGCTCTAAACCAGGTCAATGGACCCTCATGATTCTTTATGAGTGTTTTTGCATAAGGGTGGGGTGGAGATAGGGGCTGGGGTTTCAGGTGCAACGTGAGGGCGTTACCGTACATGGCCCTAAGATCATATTTGACCAGTGAAAACAAAGTGTATTCCTACGCAAAGAACCATCATTTGTCTGTGTGTAAGGTAACATGAGTGGCTAACATACACCACTCTGTACAAATTTGTCATGTTACAGACACAACCCTGACCAAACCGGCTCTCGCCCGGTGTCCCCTCCCCCTATCTCCAGCCGCCAACCCCCCCCCCCTCCACTGCCACCACGCCATCTGCTGCTGGAACCGTCGCCGGCCGACGCTGGCTTACGTAATAGCCCCCGGCACATCCAGACTGTGAAAAAAGGGAAGCAAACAGAAAAACACAAAGCCAATGCGCTGTTCTCGCTCATGTCTCACTGCATCCTGTGCGTTCGGTCGCCGGCGTCTCTGTGCCGGCCGGCCTTCTGTGTGTGTGTCGTCTCTGGCTCAAAGGGGCAGATCGGTGTGGGCTGGGGGCCCACCCATCGACGACACATGGAGCCTGTATGTGTGAGGACAAAAAGAAATGAAGGAAACGTCTGAAAAGTCAGAGGTGTTACTCAATAGCCAAGGGGATGCCTTCCCTACCTTAACCATGAATCACAGGTATAGATTCCCAGCAGCAAGGAAGTCGCTTCTGGTGTTGGGAATAGTTTTCAGTGCAATCCACCTGATATATTGACGCATTTTTTTTGGGGGGGGGGTAAAATTTTAAGCAAGCCATCAAAACAGGACCCACGAAATCCCTTCGGTTTCCCCTCGGCAGAACGGACTGCTGCAGTAAAGAGATCTATTTGGTGCTCAAATAAACCAGAAAGATCAGTCTCTTATGACGCGGGCGGATGAAAACAGACTAGCCTGCCGCTCGCCAGCGAGAGTTCCGGTGACTTCTCTCGACATAACCGCAGATACCGAATTACAAGCTTCTGAAACACGTTGCATCATCCGATGTCGGATATGGCATCTTCAGCCATAAATAGGGATCTAGACCACGGTAAGCAGATCCTGCATGGTTGCCAGATGATAGACCACGTCGTGTGGTGAAGGTGATGGAGAGAGGCAGGATTGTGACACAGCAAACAAAACACAAAGCAACTGGTTTTAAGCTTCAGTTGTCAAATTATCATGGTCCAGACCAGGAGATTTTCTTCAGTTGTACTTCTTTAAGCTGCTTCACTATTAACATTAACTAACGGTAACCCAAAAAGGCACCGAATTTTGATCTTTGATAGAAGGGTCTAACAGCAGGGCCTGAATCCACTGTGCTCCTTGCTGCTCCAGACAACCTACAGTAAGGAATATGTGATGGTGAGGGGCCCAAGACTAATTTACTGTGTTTGGTTCATAGCAGGAACATTCTGGAAAATTCCGGATATCACATCTTAAGGCAGATTTAGAGAGACGGAGGTCTTACAGAAGAAACTGCAAATTCGTCAGCACATGCTGACTATATAAAGCTGGATTTGTTTATTTGTTTTTAGGAACAATAAACACTGTTGACTGATGTTAATGATTTCAAAAGGAAAAGATTTTTAAATAGCTTCACATGGAACCGTTCACTTCAGCATCCGTATGAATAACATTTAAATGAATTAAATATCTCTTTACTACAGACTGTTAACAGAATCTGAAATCTGAAACCCACCCATGTTCCTGTCCAGCTAAACAGGAAACCATGGATACACACATGCACAGGCATGTATACATGGACATATGTTCACAATATGCACACGTGCACATGTAAGCACGACACAGGAAATTATGCAGAAAGCGATTCAAGGGTGAGGGATTCAAGGTTAAAAACTGTCCCTCATCTCCACTAAACTGCAAAGAAAGAAAAGTGTTTCATGACTATACACAAAACAGGTATAATTAAACCGCTGATCCAATAAACAATTAAGAAAATGCAGGAAAGGTTATGGTTTGGAAATCAAGTTGTTGTCTATAGGCTGAAAGCACCATCTGCCCCCCCCCCCCACACACACAGACCCACACTGTTATACATCACCATAACATATACCAAAATTCCAAAATATACCGTATAAATGTCAGTAGACCCAGCCAAGTCCTTCCCCAGCTCAGAAAAAGCATCAAGTTTATCTACCTCAAAAAAAGAGTCAGTTTTGATGTTCAGACAGGAGGTGATGATAGACCCAGATCTGGACCTTTTTTTTTTTGGTCCCAGAGTCACCATAATGTCCCCTTGGATGCATTTGTCCGCAGGATCCGGTATTTTCCCGTGGGTTGCTGGATGTCCAAACGTGCTTCCAAGCTGAGTGCTGGAGCATTGAGATGTGGTGTAAGTAAGCATTTCAGAAGCCCTGTCTGAACTTTTATTTTTCCCAGACAAATGCTTATAACCCCAAGTTCAGTGTAAGACGCGGGCGGTTGGGGAGGATGGGTGGTGAGTTATGTTTGTCAGTGTGCTGATGTCATGGAGTGAGATCTCTTTCCGTGTATGTCGGTAACCAATAATGTCTATTCACCACTTCATCTGTAACTCTGGTGCCTGATTCTTTTCTCCTGGAAAGGAAGTTGGTCCCAGTCTTTTGATTTTGTTCCCTTTTGATAAAATTGTATTTGATTTATATATGGAAGGTTTCAGCCTTCAAGCAGACAGCTGAGGCATGTGTCTTTGACGTGTGTCTGTATGTGTGCTCTTGTGCGAGTGATAGTTAAAGGGGTTCAGATAAGTGTGAATAATAATGTGTGTGCATGTAAATCTGACTAGGTTATAAATCACTAATTGCAGCAGTGTGCAATAACAGCGTGTGTGTGTGTGTGTTACATCATGCTTCTGTCATCACCCTACGTCCCTCTCACATGCCATAAGCGAGAGTCTATGGGAGAGTTCCTGCCCTGACCCTGCCCCTTTCTGTGGCCTGGGCATGCCGATTGGCCAGAATTTCCAGGGCAAGGTATGGTAGGGGGGTGGAGCAGCAGCTGCATGGTGGCTGGCGGGGGTAGAGCTTCCTGGGTTCACGACCCCACAGTGTGGCTGGGAGGGGCTCACGGGCTGGGAGAATGAGAAACTAGCAAAGCTGCAGGGACTCGAAGAGAGGGAAAAAGATAAGGGGAGAGACAGAGAAAGGAGAGAGACAGGGAAAGAACAGGAAGAGAGGACATGAGAGAAAAAGAGGGGAGGGAAACAGAGAAGAGAGATGGAGGAGAGTGGAGGCAAAGAGAGAGGGGAAAGGTGTGAGAGAGAGGGAAGAGATAGAGGAAGGGAGAGAGAGACAGAGGGGTGCGACAGAGAGAAGGAGTGGAGGAACAGGGATAGGAAAGGAGCAACAGAGACAGAGGTGAGAGACAGGCAGAGACAGAGAGGGGGAACAAAGAGACAGAGACAAAGGGGAGAGACAGAGAGAGACAGAGGAGAGACAGGGGAAAGGAAAGAGAGAGACAGGAGAGACAATGAGAAAGAAGAGGCAAGACAGAAATGGAGATAAGGGGAGCAACAGAGAAAAAGAGGGAAACAGGAAGACAAAGGGGGCTAAGAAGGAGAAAGACAGAAGGAGAGAGGAGGATAGACATGATAGAGAAACATAAAGGAAGAGAGAAAGAGGGGGAGGAAGACAGGAAAAGAGAAGAAAAAACATACAGAGGAAGAGTGAGATGGAGAGAGTAAAAGCAACAAAAAGAAGGAGAGAAACAAACAGAGAGCGAGAAAGAGGGCAGAACATACCAGGAGAGAGAGAGGGGAGGAGAGAGATGGAGAGAGAGAAGGTGAGAGACAGAGAGAGAGACAAAGAGGAAAGGCACAGAGACAGTAAGCATAGAGGGATAAAGCAGAAAAAAGACAGAGAGGCATGGAGACAGAGAGGCAGAAAGAGAGGGAAAGACATCGAGAGACAGAGAGAAGTACACAGACGGCAAAAGTCTCAAGCAAAAGAAACCGTGTGTGTTTGTATATGAGTGTGTGCTTGCTGGTATATATACATCCATGTGTTTATGTCCATATCTGTGTATTATATGCGTGAATGTGTGTTATTATATGCCGGTCTATCTATGTGTGTGCGTGTGTGTGCGTGCGTGCGTG
>JAODJW010000117.1:20511736-20527014 GCA_026777045.1 Hyperopisus bebe | reverse complement strand
AGAAACCGTGTGTGTTTGTATATGAGTGTGTGCTTGCTGGTATATATACATCCATGTGTTTATGTCCATATCTGTGTGTGTGTGTGTGTGTGTGTATTATATGCGTGAATGTGTGTTATTATATGCCGGTCTATCTATGTGTGTGCGTGTGTGTGCGTGCGTGCGTGTCCATGTATGTGTGACCAGGTATACCTTACCTTATGGGGACACAATGTCCCCACAATGTGATGAATACCTGTTTTTTCCCTTATGGGGACCAGTTTAATAAATTAAATAAAAATCTGTGACTGCAATGAAAAAACGAAAAATGCAAAAACTCTTGTATTTTGCTTGGTTGCTTATGGTTATGATTAGGGCTGGGTAGGGGTTAAGGTTGTCATAGTTAGCATTAGCATTTTTCCCATAGAAATGAATGAGCACATGAAGATATGTTTACCCGACATGTGCGTGCGTGTGTGTGTGTGTGTGTGTGTGTGTGGCGGCTCTGACGTGTTTGCAAGAAGCAGCGGGTGACGCAAAGGGTAGTGAGAGGAAGTTTGGAATAGGAGGAGAGGGAACAAAAAAGACTCAAAGAAAGGAGGGATGCAGGAAGAGTGAAGGACAGACAGTCAGTCTACCTGTGACGAAAACAAGAACAGCTGGGGACCAAAAGAGAGGGGGGGAAAGGACTGAAAGCTGTCCGGCCCGAAACGGCCTGTTAATTAGCACTAATTCATTCCACACTGCTGTCCTGAGTCATGCTTAAAAAAAGGAAAAGTGCAGGTTTTCTTTGCCTTGGTAAGAAAAGCAGGCAGCCTGAAATGCATGAAGGTACTCTTCCAAAGCACAGAGTGAGGCTCATGCGGCGATCGCTAGATAGCCAGTCTGCCATAGCCTGGAGATGACCACCAGCAGAGACTTCCAGAACCCTGCATAGATACCGGAGCAAAAATAACCATTTTCAGTGTGTACTGTGTTTACAGTCTTCTTCAAAAGTTTGCTTTGGAGCAGTGCAGCATGGGTAGCCAGGCACTCCCTGTGCAGCTCCTGCATCTGCTGAGTCACCCGGGTAACTGCCAGGGCAGGGGGGGGGGGGGTGGTTTCGTTTGACACAGCCTTCTCCACGCCGTGTCACTGTTCTTCCGCTTCCATGACTGGAGTCACAGAAATGGTTCAAATTCTATTAAATATAAGACATGCACACATTTTTTATGCTATTAATAATTGCTAGCTGCATTACCAAATAAAAGGATGAGATCTGATTAAAATGTTTCGATTGAATATCTGTACTACAAAAGCCCCATGAATGGTTTCTGCTTTGGAGTTTGCGTGGATCCTTTCTCGGAATCTGCCCCCACCACGGCAGGAAACACGCTCCAGCCCAGCCCTGTCACTCACTGGAGCCCATGTGACTGCCAGTTGCCCCCACCACCTCATCGTTTTCATAAGGAATCATTTTGGGTGGGAGCTCACTTCCCGTAGGAGGATGGGGGACTGGATGGGGTGATGGTGCACCTATGTTCGGTATGGTGACCCCGGCCCTCTCTTGTGAGGTCTGGGGCCATGCAGCACCCCCCATCCTCTGCCCCACCCTTCTCCACCTTTTTTTTGTTTTTTTTTTTTTTGCCCAATTGCATTATTCGTTTTCCCACCACATGGACTTCCACAGCCCAGAGCCCAGACTTGCATCAACACTGCACTGATCGGCAGCTCCATCAAACTCTGTGGAGCTTATGATCGCTGCTGTGACCAGGCACTTCAGGGGCACGCTGGGCCTGCTCTGCCAGAAAGACCGTGGCAGCTGCAGCCCGCGGCTCTATAGTCCGTACTCCCCTGGATCTGCCTGCGCTCCACGTCTCATTTCATGAAAGCCACACTCTTCGGAAAGCGCATTTTACTTTTAAGTGCTTCTCATGGCATCTGAAATTGATATTTTTCACTTTATTACACAGTTACTAATAGGTTCCTTGTGACAGACAGGTGTACCCCAGCCCTGTGCCCAGTGCTGCCTGGGACAGGATGGATGGATGGATGGATGTGTGTTAGTCTGGGGGGTAGGCTTTGCAGATCGGGGGGGGGGGTCCCCAATCTCAGACTCAATAATACTATGTGTCTCTGTGTCTGTTCCAAGGAATTATAAAATAAGCACAAATTATGCATTAAATATTTAAATAACAAATACTGATTTGTGGCTGTCATTTCTTGGCTTAATAGTTACATTTTTATTAGCTTCAGACATCAGGTCAAACTGTAATTGTGCCCTAATTACCACAGCATAGAGCTGCAGGTAGCTTAGGAGTTATACTGTATATGAAAGTTTGCAGCTGAATGGCCATCAAAGCAGATCCTACAAGATGCCATGTTCTGGTACTCTTGAATCAGAATATTAAATTGAATTTCTGCTATAAAAACATTTAGCAGAGTATGTGAGTAAGGATCTCCATATGGTAAATCTACAAATTAATAAAAAGAAAAGCAACTCTATCTGATCATCGAATGAGACAGTCACCACTAAATCAATGCATCCTTACTGGAAAAAAAAAACGTTTTCTTTCTGGATTTGAGGAAAAATCATCATTAAAATTCTTTTTCCCCCCTAAACATCATAGTATGAGCTAAAAATGTCTCCTTATGTGGTCTCAGCTTCGGGAAGACTGGAGATTATTTGCTGCAAGCGAGCGGGAATAACAGAAAAAAACGTTTACATCTTTTTCAAGCAAGAATCCCAAACACTCGAGAGCAAAAGACTAAACATCTCCCATTTCTCCGCCAGCTCAGCCCCAGCTATCAACACTTGGCGTCTGACCCACTTTCATGGGAGTCCAGTGGTTGGCGCTTTAAGCGCTATCTGACTGGGTCGCGCCGTATGAAGGGCTGCGAGATGCAAACGCTGGCTGAACCACGTGGTGGGCGGGCTGAGCCGGGGGGGGGAGGTGGAGAATACACACACACACACACACACACACAGGCAAAGGAACAAACAGGTCAGACATAGGCAGGAAGGAAGAGTGAGAGAGGGAGGGACTGCCAGATAATGGGCCAATCACGATGTGCCTCTGGCTTCATTTGCATAAAATGCCCCAGGGAGAACTGGAGGGGTGGGGCCACGATTTCCCAACTCCCTCGAGTGTTAAAGGGGGCTGGTAGTGGGGAGGGCTGCTCTCACCACACCCCAAAATTGTGTAGCGTGTTCTAAAAGTAAAGCACTGAAGCACACACAGGACTGGGGAGCGGAGCGGAGAGGGGCGGGGTCAGGGGACAGAGAAGGAGAGAGAGAGAGAGAGAGGGAGAGAAGCAGAGCGGCCGGCAGCACTGAGGAGTGATTTGTGGTCATGATGACACCTTGTGTGTCGCGGTGGTTGTACATGAGAGGAGCAGGAAAATAGCTCCCCCCCCCCACCCACCCATCCTTCTGCAGCTCCACGCTCAGACTGTGAAGGGAGACAAAAACACATGTAGCCCAAGTCCATGGTTAGTCTGAGACACTGGCTTTTAAAAACGTCTCGGGGTTCTTGTGGTTGCATAAATTACAATATTAATAATTCTGTTTCCAATTAGGACATCAAATTTAATAAAAAACAGCCAAATAAAGGTATGCTAGTTTATCATTTGTTTGCATTTTCAATATTAAAATAATATTATCATTCATCACATTTAATGAAAAATTAAATTCTTTACATTGGTTACTTGGTTTAAACCATACATTGAGTGTATATTTTTATATTCAGTGTTTTTGATATTGATGGAATAGAAATTATTTGAACGTATTTTCAAGTACAGGACCACAAACTTTTAATTTGTAAACGATTTTACTACCCTTGAGTCTTCTTCTTCGTAAGATTATGTACTTCCATTAGATATTTTGTCTAGAATTAAACAAATTTGACCAAAAATTCCAAGTGCAGACTACAGCCCAAACCTAACTGTTAAAAATAATTTTGAGATTGAAAACAACATTCTATAGGTTTTATAACTATAGAAAATGCAATCCTGCATTTTATGTAAACAGGCACAACATTAACAGTGAAATGGTTAAGGCTCATAATCTGCTATGCAACAAGTGGTAGAAACATCTTATTTGAAAATGCTTGTTTAATGCTGGAAAAGTTGTAACATCACCAGTTTTAAAACAAACAAAGGGTATCAAATGTCACACATTATCACAAAATGTTCCATGCCTGATCATTAACACAGCAAAATAACCAAACCGAGTGCAACAAACTGAAACATTTTCGTGCATTATTGAAATACACACAAAAGAAATAAAAAAAATTAATCTTGATGTGAGCACAATTACTCACTTTATTGCACCTCTCAAAATGCGGGTTACAATGACTCAATATATTTTTTCAGGCAAAGCTCGATTTTGCTTTTATTGAACATTTTGTGCCAGAGGTAGGCATGATGAAGGACAGCGAGCACGTTCCCTCTGCGCTACACACTTATTGCCCAGCGGAGCCTAGTCTGCAGGTGAATATGAAGATCTACGGTAATGTCCTTATCGCTCATGTTACAAATGCTGACCCTCATGGGCTTCCATAGTTAAAGCAGAACCCTCAGTTGTGGTTTTGGGGAACCAGCAAGTTAGCCCATCTGTCAGGTTTCACAGGAACCACACAAATCCAAACCATGTCCTTATTTAACTCTTTTCACAGACACCCAATTTAGACTCAAAATGGCCATGAAAAAAACGAATTCTCAGAATTAATCCTTTCCACTTATTCAAACCATGGAATTACAATTAAAACAGCGCCCACATTACCCCAGGCCAGAGCTTGACTTTCACATAGCTAGAATCCCAAGAGGAAGCCTTACCTATTATTAGTTTCCACCATCATCCATCTTCCAATCACTTTCCCTGGTCAAAGTCATGTGATGGACTTGGAGCCTATGCCAGGCAGCCTGGGACACACCCTGCATGGGGTGCTGGTCCATCTCAGGACACGTACAGTACTGTGTAAAAGTCTTAACAGAAAATGTTTAAAACTATTTATCTGAACGGTAAGTGTATATTTGCAGAAATTTTTCAATATTAAAATTTAACTTAAAACATACAAATTAACAGCAACACAATTAACACTAACAACAATGGGCACCGCATTGTTCTGGAAACCTCTCGTCAGGAGCACCTCACCCATTCCACGTATTTTTTTTTATCTCACCACCAGCTCAATTAATTAATTGATTTAATTAGTTAAATAATTTGTGAGGTACTGAATAGCCAAACATTAAGTGCTAGTGGGCAAGTCTAAAAAAATACAAGAGCACATAAGTTGCTGTGAGGAAAAGAGGTTTAGAAATAGTTAAGTTGACAGCAGACATGAAATCATGGTTTTACACCAACAGAAAGATCATTTAGTCATAATTTCCTTTGACTTTTGCACAGTACTGTACATGCATACACTTTCACAAAATCATACTATGGGCAATTGAGAGACACTAGTTAGTATAACTGAATGTCTTTGGACTATCGTGTAAAATATCCGGAGTTTCTGAATCAAATAACTGTTTGGATTAATTCAATAAAGCATTTCCCTTGTTCATTATGACACTGAATGAAGTTCCTCTGAAACCTGAATAAAGTTCCTCAGGAACCTCAGGTAGGAAAGTAAAGTATGGTCTACAACCAGCCTCAACATTCTGCATTTCTCGCTTAGCTGGGGAGTTTTCAAGACCACATATTTCCAGATCGCCCAAGGTTCAGAAGTCAATGACTCATTGATGACTCTTACATTCTTACATACTTCCTGTTGAGTGTCTGACGTGCCATTAACAAGCCTTTCTGAGAAATACTCCACAAGTCATGTGGAAACCCCCCCCCCCCCAACAACCCCTGTCCCTGTTATTCTAACGAACAAATTTTCTGCATCCGAAATTCAAAAGGGAGGTAATTTTCTCACCCGGCAGGATGAGATGTAATCTGTTAATAGAGGGGATGAAAAAACCCTTTGCTAAGCTATACTTGACCTTCATTTTTTAGCAATGACATTACAGCATCATCTTCGAAAAGATGATGGAGAAGTACACCGAGAATGCTGGAATTCTTCTAAAATAAAAAGAGAGAATAAATCAGCTTCCTTAAAAGGTTTTTCTTTCGGATTCACAATTTATCTGTTAACATAGTTTCACAATTTAAGATTAGACCAAAGACAAACATAAATACCAAAAAACCTGGATAAGAATTCCACTACAACACAGAATCTTTCTTAGAATGGGAGTGAAAGTTCTCAGGTCAGTTTTCCTAGACAGGGCCATGAAAGCATCATCTAATCTGTAGAATAACTCCAAAGCCTTGGGAAAATCTTTCTGTCTGTCTAGGCTGGAAAGTTCTACTTGTAAATTGTATATTTTACTAGTTTTCATGATGGAGTTGAGCATCTGAATGCACTTAATATTTAGATCTGATCTGGTTTGACAGATGGAAAGGGCCTCTTTTGCAGCACTAAATCATATCACTTCCTTCATTAGTGCAGGATCTAGAGGTATCAAAACTCTCATTTAAATCTATTCCTGTTAAGCTATGAGTCTGCGGAGCACCTTCAAAAGACTTATTAATGGTAACAGGACTGCTTTGGCATTGTCAAGGGTCTCTCCCTCCACGTAGGCCATGACAGCTTTGCAGTGGCGTGGAATATCGGCAAAGACACGAATCGAGTCAGACACTAATATCCTCTTGCCAATCGACTGACTCAGTCTGGAGCTCAAATATTTATTGAGAGCAGCCCTCAATCCCCAGCCAGGGCAGTTAGAAAAAGTCAGGCCACAAAAAACAATTTTTTACAAGGCAGATCTTTGGCACATTTGTGCCCCGACCCAGGTACGGGTCAGTGTCCCACCTTGAATAACCCCAGCAGGTGTTAGAGAGCACTGCAGGTGGACCCACTCTCTCCATCAGATAGTCCCGGGCCATGTGGACACTGGGTGAAGATGCCTGGTTGGGTTCAAAACCAGGGTTCAGTACTCTGGGCTCACCATATTTAATTCCCCAGTCTAATCAGGCCAGCAACACTGTCAGAAAAAGGGGTAGAGCCCTCGTAGAGTTTCGTACCCCGAGGTACAAACAACATTAATGTACCCCAAACGGTACAAAATGCTCTCCAGAGTCCATTTCTGAACCTTAAAAGGTACATTTACCTACAGCTAGAGTACAATTGGCAAACCCTTGAGGATACAGCCCTAGGGACAAGTAATTGTACCCTTAAAGGTACCAATTTTATCCACTTTTTTTCCTGACAGTGTTTCGCCATCTAAACAAGCCACCTTCTGGTCCTAAAACTGCCTCCCTGTTGCCCATGGATCTACCATTTTTAAGAGAAGTCTCTTCTTAGCGTTCCCTCTAAGTTTTAAACCACTCATATTCAACAAGGAGCTGATACCTAAAATACTTAATACTGCCCTGAACCACCCCCCCACCACCACTACCGCTATCAAACATGCATATATTACATATTCAGGTGCTTATTAAAACCACCGGTCAGAGGTTTTTTGTCAAAATAATTAGCCTTAATTTCTTAAAATCATTTATAAATGTATACTGGTCTTACTGGACATATAGGACTACCAGTTATTAAAATGACTTTGAAGCACATGAGCTGTTTTCAGACTTTAAGTATGTTTAATATTTCAACTATATCACTATTCTACTAGCCTGTTTAATTATGCCTTGGATAAAATCTTTTAAAATAAATCTTACATGTAGGCCTAGTGCTATGATATCTCTAATACATCCTTGTGTGGGTGCAAACCCGTATACAGTGGTACCTCGGTTCTCGAACTCACTAGAACTGGACTGTCTCCAAAGTTGAACATACCAGTTTGACCTAGAACTCGATCTAAATATCAGAAGTCGAACCGTGAACTCTGAGCTAATATAAATTGTACGCGCCAGGAGATGAGTCATACTACAATGCAATTATTACTTGAATGCGTTCTTCACAGACTGGACGATTAACCAAATAAAGCAGCGCAACATTACAGTAACTAACAATAAATAGACCACTAACTTACGTGTACTATTAGAGCATTTATGTCATTTATTTAAACTTCTTTTTACCACGTAAATTAACTGAAAACCAGTTCTCACTGCTTTACGTGATGTTCGGGAGAAATAGCAGATTATGCAACTGCCTGGAATACAAACATCATGCGTGTAACTAAACTCTTCAGCCAATAAGGGCAAAGGTGTGTCGTCCCAGAGGTGGTTCCAGTTCGGGCAGCCGGGTGAGAGGTCGCAATGCATCTAACCGTAATGCATTGCGTCAGGATCAGAGTGCGTTGCTTTAAGCCAGCGCTGTAAGGAAGTCGAAAGCACCCAATGACCGGACTGGGGAAACAAACTGACTTAATACAGAGGACTAACCACAACAACCAGAAACAGCTGATCACATGTGGATCCCACACGAGGTTAACGAGGGGCGTGGCATACGGAAGGAGCGGACGATAGGGGCAGGACAGGAGTAATGTTGGGATAAGATCTTTATCGTTTTGGAAGCCATTAAGAAAAAAATGTTCTTTTTGTTTTATCCTGGTCATTTTGTGTTTCAATTCTAAAAAAAAAAAAAACATATTTAGGTGTAATTTGGGGGGCCGGGAACCAATTAATTGGTTTTCCATTATTTCTTATGGGAAAAATTCGAACTTTTTAGGATTCGATCCGGAGTCCGGAACGGATTAAGTTCGAGAACCGAGGTACCACTGTATTCATGTTTTCAAACTTTCCTAACACTAGTTCAAACTACTACTGCCGCTGCATTTTTTTACTCCTTCGTCTCCTGAACTGAGCTAATTTATTTAGCTCACTAATGTTAAAATTAGAACTACTAAACGGATCTTGCACATTTAACAGTCGCAAATTTAACTGCGATGAAGATTTGCGCAATGTTAACGCAAATCCGGCTTCTCCTCCGATCTTAGCTTATTCTCCGTTTTCACTTCCCAGTTCACCGCTAATTCGGGCGCGCTCCCCACAAACGGGACGCGTTGACCTTGCGGCCGCCTACGGTGCGGAGACGCTCTTCACCAGCGGCGCGAAGACGGCGCTGTCACCTTCACACCTCCGTCCGGCAGCTGTCTGCCTGCCCGCGGCTCACCTATCCGCATCCTGCCGGGGAAAAACGGAGGTGGTCTCCAAACATCAGCTCATGTAGGCTATCTGTGGGACATCGGGATTTACAATAATAATAATATACATACATACATACATACATACATACACGTATCAACAAATAAAAATAAGAATGCCGTTACTGAATATATTTAAATAAGCCGATTGGATAGATTTTGCTCCGGTTGATTCTGCTTATTAAACTGCGGTTTATGAAAATGAAACTGATGTATTCTAAATATTAATTCTATATGTATCCTTATATAAATTAGGACGAATTCCACTGAAAACTTTCAAATGCACTGCAATACTTTCACTTTAAAACTGAAAGCTGTTTATCGTGTGCTTTGTTTTTCGTTTACTTTTATTCCCCTTATAATATTCACACAGTATTTTTTAGTTCACCTCTGATGAAACCCACGTCCATTAAACAGCCAATAGGAATCGGTGTATACTTGTAGTAAACCCAAAATATCTGTGCTATTTATTCTGAGACCTTGGTTCATTTTGTTTAGCCATGGCATAGTCTTAACCACCATGCTGTTGCACTGGAAAGAAAATAATTAGTGTCTTATCTGGGGTATTCAGTCTGTAGTTTGGTATACTAATTCTGTGTCGTGGTTGCGATTCTGGCGGTTAAAGGGATGTAGGTTCTGTCTATGGGTTGGGCCAAATCTTACATGAATGGTCATTTTATTATTTATCATTTTGATGTTTTTTGTTTGTTTGTGTGTTTGTTTGACATCATGATCATCACCTGTGTGTATTGCATCGCCCAATAAGACCGCCCCAAACTGAAAGTGTAGCCAATAGGGACAGACTTGTGGCCTCTGGGAACAGAAGGCATAGAAGTCATTGGGAAAGCGAGAGAAAGGCAAGAGAGAGACACAGAGAGTGTGTCCCATTTCTAATCATTTCACAGCAGCCCAGCACCGTGGAACAATCCGTCCGCATCTGGAGGGGGGAAGCACAAGGCTAAAAATAAAGAGGAGCAGAGACGATCTGGGGGCCTATCTTTCAGCCAATTGGCCGGTTAAAAATGCTTACAATTACCTCCACCGAAGCCAGGCAGGCTTTTACATAGGCTTGCACGAGGGCGAAGCCTGGGTGGAACAGAGAGCGGCAATGGAAGGGGAGAGGGAAACAGCAGAGGAGAAGCAGATGCATTAATCTTTAAATACTCAACATGCTGATTTATCACCAGCATGTGCAGGCAAATAATTAAAAATCTACAGCAGCAGAGATCACTATTTTTCTAGCTTTTGCATGGAACTTTGATAAGGTGACAGTCATAAGGTGCGCTGGTCATTCTGATGAGAGTTCCCCAAACTCAGAAAGGCTTCTTGTTTGTTGGGCTTGGGGTTTTGTTTCAAGATTGTAATAAAAGTATAGTTGCCCAGGTATGTGTATGTGGGGCATGTTCTCTCTGTGTCACATGTATTTTCTCCTATGCCAGTGTTTCCCAACCTGGTGGTGGGGACCCCCCAGACAATCCAAGTTTTTGCTACTGAGAGTGGGGAAGGAGGAAAAATGTGGGCTGTCTGGCAGGGAGCTGGGAGGGAGCAAAAACAGAACAGAACAGTCTGGAATAGGAACCAACACCCACGACCCTGAATATATAGAAAATATATAGCGGATTTTTTCATAAGAGAAAAAGATGATCATATTGGAGTGGTTCCAGTTTAGTCTAAAGTCTCTCCTTCTCAGTGCCATTTGGGACAGTATCTTCCTAAAAGAGGAATTTTAGCACTGATTATGAAATTAATGCATTAGAAGGAGACATAGTAAAGTCATAGTACAGCAGGTACCAATGGAAAATTGAATATGGGGCCATTTCTCAAAGCCAAACAATGCAATTACCACAGAATCCTTTCTTAATAGTGTACAAACGAACATATCATGAGTACAAACATACAGAGGAAGGTATTTTAGTCATCAGGATAACCGTATGTCAGTGTTATCAGCACAGCCACTCGTTGTATTGTTTAAAAAAAGCAACCTGATTTTTTTTCACCTGGGATGCTTTAGTACACGTGATGATGAATGTGCGGCTCTCCATTAATCAGCTGGCTGCTTTTCGGTCTCCTGACCTTCCCGCTCCAGGACGGTGACCCCCCCAAAATCGGAGAAACACCAAAACAGCCACCAGCTCCCGCCAACCCAGAGGGCCGACGGCGGTCAGGAACGCAGCCAGGGGAGCTAAACGGAAAAAGATGGGACATATTCCATCAATTTTACTATATGTCTGTAGGGGGCGGTGTTCTGATTGTCCCGGGAGTCACATGCCTGGCAGATGTGTGCAAAAGAACCCCCCCCCCCCCAACATGCAGAAAACATACATTTAATCTGACACACGTGGACTGGGGGAGAAAAGGGGGAGAAGAAAGGGCTTTGAAACCAGTTCTGCAAGAGGCTGACATCTCCCGAAGAAGCTGGGATTTGCTCGCCTGCATTGCATGATCATAGCCCAAAAAGACTATCTATCTCCTTTTTGTAACCTGTAAAGCATTCTGGAAGGTTCTATGCCTTGATTTAGCTGTTTTGTACTTCCTGTGCCATCATGCTGTGTTATTGCACGAACTCTTTTCCCCTCACATACTGTTTCAACCCCCCCACACGCCCAGCCAGCCATTCAGGGGGCCCCCAGTGTTCCCAGCTCAGGGCAGGAAGCGGGGAGCGGTGGAGGCCGGAACATGGGAGGGGGGGGGGAGCTGAGGTTGGGTGGGAAACGTGAGAGAGAGAGAGAGAGAGAGAGAGAGGAAAAAAGAGAGAGAGAATGCAGCTGAGTTTGGGTTTCGAGCAAAGCAATGCTGTTTGGTTCATTTATTTTTTATAAGGCATCTTCTTGAGTCTTTAACATGGCTGATAATTTGAGGAGAGAGCTCCCTGCAAAAAGGTCCTGTTGGAGGCAGTCTGAGAAACTCAGCATTTCTGCAGGAATATACATGAATCTCAGAAACATGGTTATTTATATTAACATGTTTATTTCAGCCAAGATGATGATAAGTCCTGCCACAAGTAGGGAGTGCAAACTGTGTCCACTTGGACTGGAAGGACCCCACAGAAAGTCTTTATAGGAAAAGCATAATTATTCTGGAGTTTCACAAACTGTGCTCTAAATTTAGCGAGTGCTTATAAAAGCACAGGTACTGGATCGGCAGTCTCTGTCGTACTTAAAAACTTTGCTGTCAGCGCAATACGTGCTGGAACAGAGACGCAATCCCATAGGCCACTGCGGTGCCCTGAACTGATGGTAACCCCACGACCTTTGATAATTCGGCACAAGGCCCCCCCTGTTACTCTGCAGCGCCATGTCCAGGGCCGACGAGCACCTCACAAAGCTCCTCTGTCTCCACGGTGACTCTTTCCAGGGCGGTGATTGGCTGGAGCTGAGTTCTAATTTAATTTCTTTCCCTCCCCCTTCCCTCTTTCCGCTGCAGTGCGGCGGAACAGCAGAGAAGCGGCCTAGATTCCTGCAGCTTTTCGACATTCCATAATGTCTCCCGTGTTACGCATCCTTTCCGGGTGAGCGTAAATGTGAGCTGGAGCAGGACAGCTCGGAGGAAATAGCACAACCCTGTGGCTCCACCTCCAAGCCACAGTAAGCCTTTCCCTGCACAGGCGTACTTTGGCACCCAAGCCCAACCCCCCCACCCTACGGCGCTGATGAAGCTATGCTGTTCCTTCTAACCTCGAATCATCCCTTGCATGGTACAACAGGGGGTCACCTGGCCCTGTCTCTGTCCCTCGCAAAAAACGCTGACCATGTGATCTTCACGCAGAAAGGAGCGGCTCGGTGAAGCTTCCGCATTCTCCGGACACCTCGCTAAGACACTAGATGTCCTCATGACTTTCCCCAAAAATCAGCGCCCCCAAACCTGGGGAGTCCCTCGCTGATCACAGGGTGACATCAAATTTCTGTAAATGGTGCATCTTGACCAAGCAAACGTGTGGCAAGACGGCCCTAACAGTGATCACCTGAACACCAAGAGAAACCACCAACTTCTGTCTGACCCCGCCCATCAATGCACCTATGCAAAAAGAATCTACGAAGTGGTCCGATCTGTTCACCTTCAATGAAATGAGGAGAATCGCTACAAGGAATATGAGGATGAATCAAGTCATATATTGGAAGATTTTTGCCTCGTTTTGGATACTGTCTAACATCTGCTCTGGAAGTAATTTCCAGGATCATGACCATACCGGCGTCTGGTGATACTTAGGGTAAGGTTTCTATGCCCGACATCTTATGGACTCTGAGATCCCGCACATCATCATCAAGCTCAGTTCCCTCCGTGTGTCGGGCTCATCTGTGCTGCATGAAAGTCTGACATCACAGACTGGCTCACCTAGGCTGATTGAGCCCCTCCATAAATAAAAAACACACACAAAAAAAAAATCACTGATGAGAGGAACAGCGTCTCCGTTTTGGGAACCTGGGTGGAAAATGGGGTGGAGGGCGGGTAGGACTGAGGGGCCGGTGGTCAGGAGGATGGGGTTAGATGGCAGGGTCTCCAGGCAGGCACACGAGCAGAAGAATAGTGCCTCTGGTCCTCCCCAGCGGAGGCTGCTGAGTGAAGCTCTCCTCCCGGCTGCAGTCCAACAAGAAACTGCCCTGAGTGCCTCCATGCTGGTTTTTCAAGTGGAAGCCCATGGAGAACCTGCAGAGCACCCAGGGGCGTGGTGGGGGGTATGTGGGGGGGCACTTGGAGGCAACATCATGTTTTTAGTTCCCACAGAGTGTGCACCCCTCTTCTGTCACTTGAGTGCAATCAGGAGCACTTCTGAGGCGTTTCACAGGTCCAACGGTGCTGATTCATCTGTCTGCTTCCGTCAGCCCTGAATGCCGTGCTTTAATGGAACTATGTCCTGTCCACCCAGCAGGGGCAGGAAGTCAGAAACATACCCAGACCGCAGGTCCTATATAGCTGGAGAGTTACCGAGGATCTGGGTGGCACCAAAAACTTTGTGGGGCGGCCAACAACCCTACCAGTAGATTTTGCTGACTGGGGGAGGGCCAGGGGGTTAAGTCAGATTTTGAAGGGGATTCAGCCTTACTTATACATTTACTTGTTTACCTGCTTGATCAATAACAAAACCATTCTAGGGTAGACAATTCAAGCAGGTAATTTTACTATGTGGCAATGTGAGGGTACCAAAGAAGGTTTGGAAGACAAAGATGCAGCACAAAGATGTTAGGGCAGGAGTCGGGGCAGCTTGTTAGCACCTGGATCTGTTTTAAACATCTTTCAGGTTAATAACTGAAGCTGTTGTAATTTTAGCAGTAGTCTACCTGAAATAGTTTTGTTAAAATCTGTTGTACATGTTTAAGGAAAAAAATTATATGCGCAGCTGATAAAAAGCGAATGGATTGTTTCAGGGTTCACCAGTACAACTGCATTAATTGTGTACAGTTGTTCCAGTTTCTCAGGGATAGAGCTTCTTTCCTGTCAACCTCCACATTCCCGGCCCCCCCACCCGCCTTTGAATGTTTCATTCCTCCAGCCTCTTTTTACTATAAATTACACAATTAAAGTGTATCTAATCGGCGTGACTTAATCAGCAGTTCCTAGCCCCGCTAAATGTGGGGATGGCGACTGCATCGGACGAAGGGCTCCGCTTCGCCAGTTGTGCTTTTGCTGTTTGGATCAATAAGGCGTACTTCAACTATTTTCATTTCCGTGATCGCGTTTGTTTATTTCTATGCTTGCTTCTTTATCTCTGTTTAATTCATAATTTGTTGCTGGACAATGTTTTACACTCGGAACTGTAATAGACCTGAAATTATATAAGCTGGGAAAAATTGGTGTGTCAGAAATCTCAAAGAAATGGTGGACAAAGTCAACTGAAATAACTGAGAATTACCAGTTATTAATGCAGATAGATACATTTAGATAATTTAGCTGTTGTGTGACCTTTATGTGTATTTCCTAAGCTGTTTTGGACAAAAGCATCATGCCCACAATTTTCGTATTTGAATTATTTATAACTTCTTAATATAGGATTCACTGACACATACATGATGGTCTTGGACTCTATAACCAGTCTTTTACTCTGAGCTGAGAATGACTGTGGAAAAGCCAGAAGATGTTTGGAGAAGCCCTTACGTTTACGCATCCATTAAAGAGACTATTTTATATTTTAGTTTGGAGCTAATAGCCGTCAAGGATTTCATGAATAATGGGGGTCAGTTTTG
>JAODJW010000117.1:20493089-20508806 GCA_026777045.1 Hyperopisus bebe | reverse complement strand
ACACATACACAGCCATGCATGGACACACACACAGACACACACAGAAAAACACACACACATACACAGCCATACATGGACACACACACACAAAAACACACACAGCCATACGTGCACACATACACACACACGTTTGTATACACACATTTGTGTGGACTGTCCGTTCATTTCTGTGGGCGAAACCCTAATCCCAAGAATGACAACCTTAACCCCCACCCAGCACTAACCTTAACCATAAGTAAGCAAACAAAATATAAGACTTTCGGCATTTTTAGGTTTTTGATTGCAATCAAATTTTTATTTTCCTTTATCGTGACTGAAAAAATGACCCCCACAAGGTTAAAATAACAGTTTTTTTTATCACATTGTGGAGACGTTTGGTTTCTACAATGTAATTGATATTTAACCCCCCCCACACACACACACACAAACACACACATACACGTACACAAAACTTTTCCCCTAAACATTTTGTCTTTTTGTGAGCCTTTTATACTTTTCAGGACACACTGGAAGTGTGATCCGAAATGTAAAGTTTGGCATGATGCAGTATTTATCCGCAGATTACAAATACAGGCATGTACTGAGCATCAGGGCCAGGAGACAGCCTGCTTACCCAAACAGGAGCCCCACCCAGGAAGTGCACCGCTTAAGCCGGGGAGACTTTTTGGACCGGATGCCAGGTCCCCGCAGGGCACATACATGCTTCCTGGTACAGGTGATTTATCACTATAATAATAAAAATCCAAAACAGCAATTAAGAGAAGTGGTTAATGGAGAAGAAAGTGCACTGGTACTTGGCTTACACTGTGGAAGTTATTAACTCGGAGACCAAAATTCAATCCGTGATGAATTTCAATGCAGATTCTCCCTTGTCTAGAGTTTGATAATAAAAGTTTCTAATTACAGACATGCCTACATGCTTAACTTCCACATACATGCACTTACGTTATCAGCAAGAGCACAGCCGATGCTGAGAGATATCCAGTTACGTGGGGACCAGGAAGATCAGTTTCTGTTGCCAGAAATAATCCCAAAAATGGCATCCAAGGGCTGAGCTCCCTCCAGCTTCCTCTTTGGAGGTGGGGGGGGAGGGGGGAGCAGTGGTGCAGAGGTGGGGGGTGTTCTACCGGGCAGAAGGATGATGGTGACATTTTATATCATTTTCAAAACCTAAACTCTGGAAGTAAAAAAGTCCCTTAAAATATGTATTGGGGAATAAAATCATATTATTTGCATTTGCATCTTCTGAAAAGTCTGTATATCAGAGTAATACTCCAGTGTTGCAGCAATGCACTCCCAGATCGGACCAAAACTGGAGCAGAAAGTGGAGTTCTGCACAGCCCTTTAGTGGTGGGTGGAGGTCCAGAACATTCCACAGACATTCAGATTTGACAGCTGCTTCTCCCTTGTCAGAAGTGGATTTGTCACACAGTCCCCAACCCCCCCACCACCAGAAAGGCATGGCCACCAAAACCTACAGGTTCAGTACAGTTTATTGGACTGGGTGGTACAGAAGATCTTCTCACCTCAGGCTGATCATATGAGCTGCAGTCGACCTGAAAAAATAGGACATACACAGTGTTTGAGGTGTTTTGCATTCCAGTGCTATTTCCTGAGTATAAATTTGCAAAACTATTTCAACATTGAGGCATTGTATGGACACTAATCAGAGATCTTTATGACTTAATTTCCAAAACTCATCAGGGAACAACTTCAATTTGTGTTGATATAGCGCCCTCCACAACACAGCTACCTCAAGAGCTTGAACAACAATTAGGAATTTAGGAACAAACAGGCAGGACCTGGAATCCCAATGAGAAGGTCCCCAGCCTCGTGTTCCGTGCAGATTAAATGGGCCCCAGCCCTCGTAACCCTGCAAGATAAGGGGCAGAAAGATGGATGGAGAGATGGAGAAAGTGAGTAGAAAAATAACATACGATCACTGAATGACTTAAATATCATCTCACCTTGTGTACTGTGTAATGCGTCTTCGAATTTTAGTCACAAAACAGCCCCTTTGGTTTGGAACAACTCATGAAGCTAAACCTTTGTGTTACATATTCATGGACCAGGGAACAAATATGAGCAGAGGGGGGCATGGGGGGGGGGGGGCATTAAGTTATGTCCACTTGTCTGTTAGCTTTTGAAAAACTCACATATATCTTTCTGCCTCTTTTTTTCTCTGAATTGCTGAAGCCTGCTCAACTCAGGAAGCACTTTCTTTGCCCAGCGATGCATGTCGAGATTTGGCTAATGCTGCCAGTGATGTAACATTAAATATACAGTCTAAAAATAGGGTTCATTGGCAGATTTCAAATCACAACACTGAGTAACCAATATTGTTTGCCTTACCTAAAAATCACATTTTTTGTTTTAAAAATATGGAAATAATTCAGGCTTTTATTAATACACTTTTAATAAAGTTTTATTGGTTTGCATTAAATTATTTGTAGGCAATTTTTTCCCATTGTTTGTGACTGAATTTTTAATGATGCTCCAACGATTATCTGCTGATTCCATGGTCCATGTGTATATTTAATGAAGTAACTTCGTGACTTGTGGTGTGGATATGACCGGTCCTAAAAATCCAAACCCTTAACCTCTATATTACCTGTTGATTTGCAGATGCATTCTTGTGCAAAAATATGATGAGGTGTTTCCTCGTACAATATGCTGGGCGACAACAAAAAGTCATACTAGGGTTTACAGTTACCTGGTTTGCACAGCCCCTGCGACTTCTGATATTTTTAATGTAGCACACATTTTCCATTTCCATTATCCCCCCCCTAATATAGTGCAGTATAGCTTCTTAAAAACTTGCTGAAACACAAAGCAGATGTATGAAGGCAGGTAAAGACATCGAATGACAAATTAAACTATGTTAGGGATGCACAAAATTCAAAATATGTCCCTTAAGTAACAGTATTAGGGCTGTGGGACGGATGAAAACTATAGAGCATCAAGGGCACAACTAGGAGGAATCCCACGCAATGCTGAATGCAGAAGGAACAAGAAAACTCCCCACACATGGGGGGGGATTTGAACCCCACAACCCTGGAGATTTTAGGCCACCATGTGGTCCCCCAAAATATGTACAAGGTATGAAACTATAATTCTCAGTTTTCAAAGTGAATACAGAGACAATGTATCCTTCTGCAGTGGAGGGGAACACCAGCGACTCCATGTAGAATGGTTAATAAAAGCAGCAGGTAGAGCAGCCCAGCTAAGCGACTAAGCATCCCAGCCCACCTGTCATGTGACCTTTCCACATGACTCACAGGAAAATGGCCTCTCTACCGTGTGCACATGGCATCAAAACTCTAATCTGCATATGAAACTGAATGGAACACAAGTCTGCTCACTAGAACCCAGTGAGCAGAGACCAGCCACACACAGCCCATCTTTCTTCACCTTGACAAGAGTCATTTTTAAAATGTGCACAAATGTGTCACATTGCCACTGGAAAGACTTTGTATGTAAACAAAAAAGGAGTACTGTAATGAACAAGGACAGCATTGTGCGATAAGCAGACAACTCCCAAGTACGTAATATCCATACCTCCAAATAATCCACCATTTAGCTCTTTAGCAGAGAGAGAAAACTTACAAAGCTTAATATTTTACAGACCCATTTACAGAGCTGAGTCAAGTGTTACTGGAGCGATTAGGTTTAAGTGCCCTGCTCGAGGGTACAACAGCAGAATTGGCCTTCCTGGGGCATAAAACACAAACTTGAGAACTGGATCTTCTTGAATACAATGCAAGTATAACTTCTTTCTTTTCACTGTATAACCCAACAATCTCATAAGCATCCAAAAAAAACCACACACAAGGAATAAATGGCACAAATCGCAATGGACTACATTTAACATTACATACAATTTTGTTAGATGTCAACCTTGCTGTTCATTTACTTTTCTGATAAGTGTGGAGAGTAATCACAAAGCAGAATTCGCATGCTCTCAAAAATGTTTTTGAGACCCATACCGCATATTTGTGCTTTCTATAGTTTCATTGGTTCATCTTGTTAAATCTGAATACTTATATTGTTTTATCAATGGCCCACCTACTACATTTCCAAAAAAATCTTTGCAAAGGGAGTGTCCACCAGCCCTCACCTTCAGAACTCAAACTGGGGTAGGGAATTTAAAAAAAGAGGGCTGGTGCAGAGAGTGCAGGTGTGCCAAAACATCACAGAATACAAATAGCCAGCTAGCTTCCCCAACAGAGAAGCACACTGTATACAGTAGGTTCATGGGTCAATCCAGTAGTATTTTTACTCCCTTTTAATGGACATGCACATACAAACCACAAGTTATCAGCAAAACAATAAGCCATGAAGAGGAGCAAAGAGAAACGGAACCAATGTCAGCCATAAAGAAGAATGAGTTCACAGACAGAAAGCCACAATCCAACAGCTAAGTGGTACCTTTCCATTCCCAACATTTGCTCATTTTTCAATTACCTAGCTAGCTAGCCAGGCTGATAATACAGCAATAATATTTAGCTACTTCCTCCCTGGAAAAGATACTGCCTGTTTTAGCTACCTTATAGTAATACTTCTGAGTTTCAAGAATTAACATTTTTCTTCTAGCTGCTACCAACTAGCCATGTTCAATTTCTTCCTTGAATGACTGTCATTGTGGGATCTGACAGGGAAAGCACCCGTCATAATAGTCAGAAAACTGATTTTTGAGAAGTCGTAGATTTTCATGAGCAAATGGCAATAGTTTTGAACCATAAAAGCTAATTAGATTATGCCGTAATAATCTGGCCATAGTTTCGGTTTAATAGTGCAAGAGAACCCCATAATTATGACAGTTCACTTGAGGTGACCTACATTTCGATACTGCAGTACACAACATCGACATGACTGCCTGTTTCCAATTCGCATGCCGTTAAAGGCATGAACCTACCCCAGCCTAACAATGACTTTGCAAGTACAGCAGCTTGTCCCAACATGACTCTTGGCTGGTAATATAGAGGGAGCAGCAAGAAAAAAATTATATCACAATTATAGTGAACAAAATTATCACGATTATCATTATTATCACGGTATTGTTAAAATGTGATGAAAATGTTCAAAAATTACTGATAAACAAACTGAAATCATTCCATTATGTTTTCTACTGAAACCTGCAAATAAGATTAGCAGTAATATGCAATTTTTGTTTGCATGAATATTAAAGCAATAGAATAGCCAATACCATACGTAAACGTATGAAGACCATGTCACACGCGCATTAACGTTAAAAATCTCCAGGGCGATGTAACTGCCTTCCGCTGCTGGTTCTCTGACTGAAACCGACCCCACGTTGCATGCTGCGCACGGGCTCCTGTGTCTGGGAGGCTTGTTAAATACCGTCCAACATCAACCAAAGTTAACATGAGTTTTTCAAAGTGCAATAGTCAACCATCTATTTAATTATAATAAAACTTTGAAAAGTTGGCATTACCATCGGGAATTTTACCGTGGAACTGGTAACTGTTTCATCCCTAAATGGTGCAATCAAAGTCATGTTTTATAGCCCACCAAGGACGAAGAACAATGAAAAAACATATTCTACTGTTAGATGTTTTACTATGAAAAATACTGTGTAATGTACCTGTACGTAACTTGTAATGAGAACTATTTATTTGTTTAAAAATATCTTAGTATCGTGGGTATACTCACCAGGTTACAGCCTTCTCTTTTGGCACACGGTTTGAAACTTATGAACCATTTCTGGAATTTTACAACTTCTTTTTTGGACCGCGTTAAACCGCGGATAACTGAAACCCGTATACTGGGGTAATACTGTATGTGTGTGTCTGTGTAAAATATGTATTTATTTATAGCATGACATAACTTTTAGCAAATATTATCTCCTTAGGCAGGAAGTCTGATAGCCTTTGCCTTCCAATTCTGCTGTCCCTTCACCTTCTGGGTATCATCATCAATAGCTGAATGGCAGATTGACTTTAGCATTATTATATTTAAATAATAAAATCCATGTTACAGAATGAGCATCAACACACATACAGCCCACCCTCTTCCAGGTGTTAAAGTATGACTCGTTCTTCTTGATAAACGCCTGCCCACACTTCTGACAACACTTCACCAGTTCCAGCAACTTGGATTCATAAACAATGCTGTTTGGCTCCCTGGGTCCTACACTCACGTCTGTAGATACTGACACCTGCCGTGTCACAGAAACTGGTGTCAGACTCTGTGCCAGCAAAAGATTTACACATTTCACAGCGGTCGAACTCATCATTGACTCTCCGCACATATAATGCGGTGTTACATTGACCTATGCTGCAGATGCTGTCAGTCAACAAATTAATTTCTAATGTATTTCTGTAAGTTAAATTTTACTGCGAGGCGTTAAGGCTAGGACTATAAGCATATTGGTATTATTTCAAGTGATGGACATTTCGTAGCACAAATGATTTTACCTGTACATGGTTAATACTGTGCATCAGGGCCGCTTTCAGGGGAAGAAACTGGGTCAGTTGTCCCTGGGCATTGGGTAAAGAGGGGCCTAAAAGGGTACTCTAACTTTTAAATAATCTGCTGGAATAATTAAAATACAATAATACATATTTGTGAAAATATAGTGTAGTATTTTCTTCCTAATTTTCTTGATGGTGGCTGAAAACAATTTTACTTTCCTTCCCCATAATGCAAAAAATGGTTTAGTCTGTCATGCCATGGTAACATGAAAATCAGAGCTCTTCAAATCTGGACCTCCATTCTAAATCCAAGCCTTGTTTTCAGTTCTCCCAGGTAGTTAGTTTAATAATTACTGACTCTGATTGGTCAGAGGCTTCACACCTGACTGACAGGTAAAGGAAGGCTGGAAAATCAGCAGGAGCAAGATACACAGCAAACCTGCTGTGCATTAAAGGCCCTGACTTTTTTTTTACTTCAATTTTAACAGCTCTAATGCTTCTAAAGCATCTAACAAAGTTCATCTATAGCAACAAAAAAACAATTAAAGTGTTTAAAATAAACACCCATAACAAACTGTATGCAGCAGGGCTGGATGCCCTCTATGTCATGACAGATTTCTCCCCTGATCTTCTTCAAAATTATCTGCCATTTGTGCCACAACAGCCCTTCTGTTGGTTCATACCAGACAGGAGAGCGTTCACGTCCCACATAGACCAGTCCTGGCTGCCCAACAGCATATCGGTGGTTCATGGTTTTTCTTTCCTTGAAACATTTTCAGCAGGTCCTCACCGTGCCTGACGCCGATGCTCTGACCCAGTCCTCGTGCCATAATGATTTGGCCCTTGTGAAAATCATTCAGATATTTATCTAAGTCTATTTCTAGTGCATCTAGATAGTCACCATTACTCACTTTTATGTGAGAGTGGTCATAATATTTTGGCTAATCAATGTATAGCATAAATTACAGAAAGACCTAACAATATATCAGTGTTCTGTGGTGTTTTCTGAGACCATACATTTGTGATGTTTAGATTCAGGGGTGTCAGCAGAAAATTTTGATTGGGGTACATGGCCATCAGGGGCCAGGTCAGTTTTTGGGGGTGGCTGCTGTTCTATGGTTCCACTACAAATTTCTTATTTATCATACACATTTCATTTGTATTATTTTGGTGAGGGGGGGGGGGGGCAACAGGGGTGGCCACGTATTTACTGGGGATGGCCATGCCCCCCCAGGGCCACCCCTTAGACCTGTCCCTGTGTAGAGCCCATCATGTTAAACACCTTACCTGTCTGTAAACCTTGACTTTCATCATTGTTATTTTTTGTTAATTAGGTTTATGCGTGTTTGCCGTATGAGGGGAATATCAGACACCAACTTCTCTATTGTACAATTTTCAATGTACTGATTAAGCCGCTTTTTCCACTCAGTCAAGCCTTTTTTGAACAAAACAGTGAATACCTTCGAAATTCATGCCAGTACTGAACACAGATACCTCCTGCTCCTGGCCTGTGACTGTTCTGCCACATCCATTAAACTTTTCAAGGTATAACATGAAACACATGGAGAAAAAAAATCTCAGAAATTTAGCCTCCATTATAATTATGCTAGCAGCATATATAACATGATCTTGCATCAAGAGAAATGAATAAAACCTTGCTGGCTGTCATTATACATGAGCCAATTTGCATACAGGATGTCATTAGTTAACCATTTTTAACTGGCTAGCTGTTTTAGCGTACTGTCTGGGCTTTTAAATTAAAGAATGACACCATTTCATTATTATAACAGCAGACTTGATTTCCAGGCCCTTCTTCATCCACAACAGGCTGACTGCCTGCCATGACAACAGCCCTGCCCCAATTTGCAGACATCAAAAAACAAGGGTGGAGCAATTCACATGAGCAACTAGCCTAAAATATGCCTGAAAGGTCAAAAAAGCCACTTTATAGAGGTCAGATTCCCAGGCTGATTTAATCCCTCTCCTCCTCAGCTGATGCAGGCAGACTGCTAAGGAGCTTTGAGCTGTAGAATCTACATCTCTAATAAATATGTTGAACATGTTTATTATTTGCTTGGAGTCTGTTTTGAGGGAAATGGTTCCTTCACGAATCGGAAAATGGGCGGAACCTCTTCACGTTCTGCTGATGATTGGCTGTTTCAGTAATCTTACTGCTGGTAATCATAGCTTTTGGATTTTTGTATCTGTTTTCACATCACATTGTTTTTAGTGGCTACATGGAATGTGCTTACTGACAATTTATACATGCATGCATATATGTGTCTGTGCGTGTGTAAAAATCAGTTTCAGTAAATGTTTCATCCTTCAAAACCTCGCTCTTTCTATTAGCCAAATATATCTACCAATATAACATAACACGGTTGTAGGAATTTGGAAATTCAGACTAAAGACTCTGATCTCTCACGTACGGTTCATTCTGTAAATGAATCCCACTACAATTCATATGTGCTGTTAAATACTGATAACATTGTCCTGGACTCTTCCTTTAACCGCTGTGATCTCTGCTTCCCTGATTTACGTGTCTAACTTTACTTTCCCTACTGCATTTAAGCGGAAATGTGTCCGTTAAATCTGCTTACAGAAAAAATAAGCAACGCCTCTATACATAACTGTCAGAAGTTATTATTTTATACATGATTAAAAAAAATAACAGCGGCGTTGCAAAACTTGGCTAAAATCGCATGGGGAAAACTTTCCCAAATTAACCGCAGAACGCTTTCAGTTAGCTTGCTAGCAATAAGATCACAAGAACAGGAATGACATTGGGGACATCGCTGAATATGTGCCTATTTAACACTATTTTATTGTAAGATGAGTACTTAATCTGTAGAGAGTGAGTCTTATTCCTACGTGAAATAAAAATATATAATTCTTTGTTTTCCATAAGACCCCCTCAACCCTGAACAACATGCCTGCCAAGTAATTCCGGGAACGAAAGGAACCCCCACAAAAAAAGCACATAAAAAACTCTCAGTGGTAAAGGTTGTTTCCATAGCAACGCGCCTTTCATTGGCTGCTGTGGAACGGCTTGCGGCGCGCGCTCATGTGTTGATTAATGGAGCTGTGCCGTGAGCCGGTGCAGCGCTGCTCTTGCCGCAGTGCTGTGTTTGTGCTGCGTTTTGTTAAGAGTGTAAGTCTGTTTTTGAAGCGAAAAAATAAAGATACAGAAATATAGAGTTTGCACCAGTGGAAACAGCACGGCACTCGAAAAGATCTCCTTTCAGGGCCCTTGCCTGCAGTGGCCTCGTACTGCGGTGCTTTGAGGGGCGTGCAGTCCGATGCGCCCGTTTCGGTTGCTTTCCTGCTATCCGCTATGTACTGTCGTGCATTTTTCATTATTTTGGATAATGTTTCCCGAAGCCTTTGTGTTTATGCCAGCTACTGCATATTTGTAATTTCGTAGTGAGTTTACATTCTCTGTTTTTCGAAGTGGTGCACAACTAGGCTGTTTTTATTATACAGAGAGCCTTGCAAGTTGTCCACTTGTTATGCGCTGAGCCACGTGACAGCCTGAAATGATCATTCTGAAGAATCGTTGCGTTTCAGCGCCTAAGCCTGATTTCATAAGCGGGTGCATAATATGTGCAGGTTTTCAGTACAAAATTGTACTTGTGTATTGTACTGGCTAATTTTGATAGTGCTGGTGCATTGTAGTAGTTATGACCTAATGGTCCATTTGTCAGTAAAATTATCTGTAAGCCTAGCATCCTTAATCCTAGAAGACACAATGTTTTCCCCAAAAAAATGTTTAAAGACTTACGTCGTTTTTCACTTGGATTGGACTGCAAAATACCAATTTTAAGATGTAAGGACATGCCCAATGCAGTAAAAATAAGTATGAAATTGCCTTACCACACATTATGTTTATACAGGTGCCAAGAGGAATTGTCATTAGAAAGTGATCAGCAGGATTGAGGTGATATTAATGATGGTCTGTTCATGATTTCCTAATTTTTTTCAGAGAGCACTTTGTCCACAGTTAGTCAGACTTCTTCATACTGTGGAAATGCTGTCTCCAAGACCTATATGCTTCTGTAAATCAATAATTTCATGAGTTTAAATTACTGTTCAAAAACACAAATAGTTAACAGTTGTACTGGTGTCATCGTGATTAAGTTTTTCTTACATAACATTTAAGACTTCTCTACCATACACATTCTGCTGGGTGCTCTGGGTGAGCATCAGCTGGATGAAGATATTGTTAAACCAGATTGGCTTCTTATTTTTCTTCTTCTTATTATTATTATTATTGTTGTTATTCTTATTATTGTTAGTGTGTGGCTCAGTGGGCTAAGCCTGTGTGCTTGTAATCCCAAGGTTGCCGGTTCAAACCCAGTCTCAGCATGTCTGCAGGTCCTTGAGCAACGTCCTTAACCCCCAGCTCCCTGGGTGCCGCTACAGGTGGCTGCCCTTCGTGGGCAGTGTGCTCTACAAAGAGCAAGTATTATTATTATTATTACAGGGGTGGCCAATCTTATCCGCAAAGGGCCGGTGTGTATGCGGGTTTTCGCTGCAACTCCCTAATTAGATTACTAATTAGAGGACTGATTGGCTGCACAGAAGGGAAGGCTGTTCCAGTCCTTCAGAAAGCCAAGTGCCCTTATCTAGTCTGATGCATAGAGGTAAGGGGCATATGCTGATTACACAACAAACCATCTCAGGGATGCGAACCCAAAGCAGCAGGTGATACCTCAGCACCACACTAGTCTGAATGGGACAGTGTGAATTTTTTCTGGTGGCTGGAGAGCCAATTCTGCCACCAACCCCCCCAACTTTCCCTGTAAGTTGGAGGACCTGCTTGCAGGGCTGTATGTAGTTTAATGTTATACCCAGGACACAGCAATTGCAGATTAAGGGCCTTGCTCAAGGGCCCAATGGAGTAGGATCACTCCTGGGATTCACAGGATTCAAACCAACAACCTTCCGATTGCTGGCACAGATCCCTAGCCTCAGAGTTACCGCCAAGTTCTAGTTTATATTTCTAGACAGCCACAGGGCGTTTAGAATATATAAGTGAATTTTTCGTTGATTCCACTTCAGTATCTAATTTGTAATGCAAATAAAAAGATATACAGAATATTACAGTTTAAAGTGTGATTCATATAAACCTTGTAGCTCTGGCGTTTTAATACTTTGTACTCAAGGTTAATTGCCCTATTAGCTCTTTGCATACCTTTTAATATTATGTGTCGTCTATACAAATTTAAAGCCACTCTTGTAGGAGTTCTATAAGTGATACAGAGTCAACAGAAGTATCTTTATAGGGAATTGCACATCTTTGGTGTGGCTCAAGTGTTAAAAGATCCTATGACCAGAAACTGTGGCGAACAGCACCATGGTTGAAGTCTGCAGGAAGCCTAGTTCTTCACCAGAACTATGGATTAATGCTGGCCCAAGGAAGTTCTTCAGCAGGGAATCCAGTGATCAGAGGATGGTATGTGTGTGTGTTTGTATGTGTTAGGGGGGGATTGCAAGTATCACCCAATCCAGAGAAGGATACACTTGTTTGTGCTTCAGGGGAGTAAGAGAAGGACGCACACTGACAGCAGGAGGACAAGATCAAACATTCTTCTCTCCATCTTCTGCTGCCGGTTGAAGAGCTGCGAATTTGCTGCCTGGGTATTTTTTTTTACTTGAAATCAGACGCTCACGTTTGCCGTCGTTGGCGGTAATTTCATTTTGGCACTCGGCCTCGTGGTTCCATTTTACGGGGAGGCTTGCGCTTGGAGGGGTCGTCGTTAATTGGATGAGTTTTTTTGTTTGCACCCAGGGTCCCTGGGAAGCGGCTTAGAACGCAGAAGCACAGCCGATTCCATCACCGGCGAACGAGGAACGTGCATGCTGAGATGCGTTATGCAGTCTAAACAGGCCTACATCTGCAAAGCATGTGTGGACACATGCAGTCTTGACACATATTCTGTACTCTGTGACTATCACTTTAGTACCAGGTTGAGTAATCCTTGCCTTTGAGGCCCTGCTGGTGACTTTGCGGCTGTTTTTCAGTTAGTAGCTAATGTGCAACATCACGTTAAATGACTTTCACTCAACATTTGTATTGCATTCAAATACGCTGCATGGTTTTAAGGGTGATGGATAAGGTTTGGTGAAAAATGACGCTTTGCACTTGTGTTGAGATTTCCCCTTTAGCCTGCCACCATAAACCATGGAAACCCTGACTATGCTCAGCCTATGATGTTGGTCGCTCATTGTTAGTGCTTAATGGTTGGCTCAACTCATGTTGCCAAAGACCACCAACAGGAAGAAAGAGGAGGCTGATTGGTCAAAAGACCTGTGCGCGGGCAGCAGATGGGCACTGTGTAGCGGCAGGCTGGTGATTGTCTCTGGTGGCTGCCGTGCATGAAGGCCAAGCGCATTGATCTGGTGGGGCATCTTCCCTGGGGAGGCAGGCGGTTGTCTTGTCAAAGGCAAAAGGACATCTGCAAGGTTGAGCTGCCCAAGCTCCATGCCATGACAACCATGCTCTTCAGCCTTCATATCTGAGAGTTTGGATTTTATCAATGGATTTTATCAGTTTAAACAAACGAGATGTTCTACTAAAATGCTCAGGTTCTGTAGCTCGGAGTGCCACAACATAATGCTGCAGCCTTTTGGCTGGGTTTAATTTCTTACCATTATGGTGTTCTTACTTTTCTCAATTGGCCACTGGATTCATTGTTGTTATTTCACAAGTTACAACACCAAGTTATTTCAAGAAATTAGGGAAGGCCTTCAGGGCAACTGAGTCAAGATTTTGTTTTAGGTTCTTTGTTATGAGACAGAATGTTTGCTTGCTCTCAAAAAAAAAAGCATTCACAATATCTGTTTTAGATGCTAGTGTAAATGTTTTGTTATGTATTTTCAATTCTGATACTAGTGTGAGCTTTTCATTGACTTTCTGCAAAGTATTTCAGAGGACAGACCTGGATTGTGTTTCAGTTGTGTCTCTGTAACACACACATACACAGAGTGGTGATTCAATATGAGTTACACTTGTCTATAGAAAGGCACAGACAGGCTCTCTGGTTTGCTAAGCATGACCAATCTGTGTGTCTGTACCCAGATGCTTCTGGATGCCTATGTATCTGCACCACCAATGACCATGTCAGCATGACAGGGCTTTGGAGAACACTGGACAGCAAATATAACTGCAAATCACTGCATAAACACTTCAGTGGCTGTAACTCATTGCTGTTTCCTACCGTCATAATCAAAGCAGAGACAGTTTGGTTTCATTTGTGTTACAAAACCAGTGGTGGGATCCAGTCTCCAAATCTGGAAATGAAAAACTGCCAGTACATCTGGAAGTATTGCGGCCCAATTTAGTTTTGACCACCGGCAGTGGCAAGGACGGTTCTGTGTTCTGATAACCTGCATTTCTTCTATTTGGACCTGAGGTAGGAATGAAAGTTTAGAGGCTAAATTAACATGGCAAATTACACAGCTGGGAATTAAAATAAGGGAGCAAATTACCAATAAACCTGAAAAGGACATGGATCCGGCCTTATTGCTGTAAATGTGTGTGTGTGTGTGTTCTGTGGATAACCGGGCAGAAAACTCAAAGTGATAGTTACAGTGAGTCCTCACTGCCCATCTGACAGAACAGTGTCTGTGAATGAGTGGAGAGAAGGGGGTAGGAGGGCTGGGGGGGGGGGGTGCTACTGACTGAGATCTCTTGAGAACTTCTGGCCGTAGCCATGAAAGGAGATCCTGGACAAGAACGTGCTGAACCTGGCTAAGCAAATGCATGGAGGAGGTTGGAAAAGCACTGTTCCAGTGCAAGTCTCTGTTCCAGTGTGTGTGTGTGTTTTTTTGCTTTTCCCATCCTTGATGTTGTACAGACTGAAAAGATGACCAAAGAAAGGCCTCCAGGTCTTTGCAAGATGAATATGGTGGGAATCGACTTCACGCACTGTACTTCAGAACTTCCCATAAAGCTTTAATGGTGTTTAGATCTGGTGGCTGGGAGGCCAAGGAAGGCATCTGACTTCATCCTGGTGCTCATGAAACCTCTCCTGAATTTGTTTAGCAGTGTGTATGGGGGCATTATCATCTTGGAATAAGGGAACATCATGAGGGAACAGTGTCTGAGCCACAGGGAGCAGCTGCTCTTGTAAAAAGCCCTCATGTTCCTTGGCTGTTATAGGACCATGCAGAGCATCATCAGACCCAATGACTCCCACAAGATGGCTGCCCACACCAACAGACACTGTGGGCTGATGGTGTCCTTTGGCTTTCTCCAGATGTAACCCCATCCAGAGGCTCTGAAATACTGCCCTGCTGAACTCACTCTGTAGCAGTGCACTGTAAAAGATGGCAGTACATTGATGCATTGGCAGATGTATTGGCCCCTTAGGTTTTCGGAAATGTATAGTGCATTGTAATTGTCATGAGAATAACAACTGAACCACATATACCTGTTTATGTTACCAGTTTACACCTGCCTCAAGAAAACAGAGCCCCCCCACATCAACAACTGTTATAACGCGGCCTGAAGGTGCATCCTCACAGCTGCAGGACTGTTTTGAAAAGACAGACTGGAGTATTTTTTAATCTCACGACTTGGAGGAGTACACTACATCTGTACTCTCCTACATGAAGCACTGCACAGACACCATCATCAAGGTAAAACGCATCAGGGTGTATGCCAGCCAAAGACCCTGGATGACGAGAGAGGTCAGAACTCTGCTTAGGAACAGAAAGACCGCCTTCAAGTCTGGTGATATGGAACAGCAACACAGCAACAGCTGGAGGCAGGTGTGGTGGGGGGTCCAAAACATCACAAACTACAAACCCAGACCTAATACAGTGGATGGTGATGCTGCGTTGACGGAGGAGCTGAACTGCTTCTTCGCCCACTTTGAGCAAAAAACACCAGATCCGACTGCATCACATCCACCAGTAAACACCAGCCACATCTTCGGGGTGGGGGAGCATGACGTGAGGCGCATGCTATGAGCAGTGAACCCCAGTAAAGGGGCAGGACCTGACGGCATCACAGGTAGAGTGCAGACCAGATCACATGAGATTTCACTAAAATATTCAACCTGTCTTTAACACAGGCCATTGTCCCACCTTGCCTGAAGACATCAACCATTATCCTTGTTCCAAAACAGACCACCATCAGCAGCCTAAATGACTTCCGGCCAGTGGCTCTCACTCCAATTGTTATGAAGTGTTTTGAGATACTGGTCAGAAAGCACATCATTGAAGGACTTCCACCCACATTCGACCCCCATCAGTTTGCATACAGGAAAAACAGATC
>JAODJW010000117.1:20482859-20492989 GCA_026777045.1 Hyperopisus bebe | reverse complement strand
AAGAGAGCAGCAGTCCCAAAACGTCCCAAACCTTCTTATCACCTTTCATCTGTTTTTGAGTTCTGCTGGGGTGGAGTTACGATTCGTTTATTGCATTAAAAATGGAGTCAATGGGAAGTCCCCATGAGTCCAGGAAAACTCAAACGGTGTGTGCGTGCGATTGTGACCCGTCCCTGCCCCTGCTATCTTCCCAGTGCCTGCTCATCCATCGCTAGATTGAAGCATGGAATAGCAAACAAAATAACTCCGTTTTTATCTCCCTGGCTTTCTGTCTGGACGCTGTCCCTTTGAGATTCTCCGTGCCACATCGAAAATGGAGCAGGCGTGCACAATGGACCAAGCCTTCCCGAAATGGGTTAGGAGTGAGAATCGGCCTGCATTTTCAGCTGCCGCGCCTGGAAAGATTTATGTCTCCCTGGGTCATTCGATGTAAAATCTTCACGCGCTTCCACAAATGCTGTGATGAAGTGGGAAAGTGTGTTTAATTTTAATGATAGGAGTGTTTTCAAATGGTCTATTACTGCCAGACGATCGGGAAACTAGTTACCACTCACGACTAAACATGCCGAGAAGATTAACCAAAATTTATACTTAATGGGTTTGACAGAGGAATTAGCCTCAAATAAATCAATGATTTCCCTAATTACTGATATATAAAAGTAAAGACACTGATACCAACCTGCCCCACATATTCAAGCAATTAAAATGTGACAGTTATACAGCCAAACATGCTGTGATGGACAGAAAAGTACATCCATCATGAGAGTCACACTTGAATGAGTTTTGGCCATAATAACAAATCACACACACAAATAACTCAATTATAACTGATGGCAGCTAGCTATCCGTTATGTTCATCTGAGGAGCGATTCTTCACACAGACCTAAGGAGAAATTCTGTAACATTATAACACCCGGACGGGGATTTAAACTGACTATCCGACAGCCACGCTCCAGTTTTTCCGTTAAACTGGATTTTCAGGAAAATGATTGTTAGTCTATATGCGGGGGGTTTATGGGAGACTTAGGGATGCGCTATTTAAACACCAGTGAAAGGTTGAACGGGACTGCTTTCCTGCCCCGTTTAACGGGTAGGGAAGAGCGAGGGAGAGAGAGGGGTGTGCTCTGCTGTAACCCTCACACGCAAGGGGGAGCGTGTGTTTGTGAGGGAGCGCTAGAGAGGGGGAGGAAGAGAGGGGCAGTGTTAGAGAGAGCGAGGAGACCGAGGGGGGAAGGAGGGAGGGGGACCCGGGGGGGCGGTGGAACGTAGCGTCTGCTTTTGTCTCTTTCTCTCACTAGATGTTGCTAGCTTGCCCCTTTTTGCACGATGAGCCCAGCTTGGCAAACGCAACCATAGAAACAGCATCGCTGCAACGGCGACATGCTAAAATAAATCAAACCTATGCAAGAGCAGCGCCGCTTCGGAAAAATATAGTGCGATAGCATTTACGCCACGTCAACTTCCACATGTAACCTCTAGAGTAATCTCAAATCTTTAATATTGGCTGTTCTGATTACAGAATCATGCCTGTTTTGATGCTAGAGCAATGGACAGGGGTGCACTCTGACTTTATGGGAACGTAACCTTCCATTTAAAAAAGTGCCGATCCTTGTTCTTGACAGTCAGGATCTATATGGTGAGAAAAAAATGAGAGGGAATGGGCACTAGAGAGTGCAGTGGTGGATCTTTTCACGTCAGTAGGACTATAAACTGTCAGTATAGCACTCCTCTAATGGTCTGGGAAGGTAAGAGTGAGGGGGGAGAAAAAAAGCAGAAGGGATTCTCTCTCTCTGCTGATTCTCTCCATCTTTTAGTGTAGGATGGGACCGGGAGAAAGCGAACAGTGAGCTGGGCTGCACACGAGGCACGTCGCAGCCTAGCGAGTCCAAGCGGAAGAGTCGCAGTGGGCTCCGGAACCTTCTGCACCCACACTTTGGTATAAACTTTGTCTTTGTTTGAGTTTCTACTTTAAAGCGACACCCAAAATGTGAAACATGAAAGTCAGAGTTATTCTGGGTTGCTGATTTTTTTCCACGAGCCATCACCCCTCCCATTAAAGATAATTCTAAAACTTCCATAGTTTGGGTCCTATAACTAATTAATAACTTAATTATGCCCTTATTTTTAAATCTTTTTTTCCACACTTAAATTTCTTATTTTTTCATGGTATTATGGCTATCTAGATTTTTAAAGTAGCATAATTAGCTGGTCTTTCTGGTTAATTTGGAGATATTTACTCTGAGCTTTTTTATGTTTTGCAAACCAGCTAACAGATGTGATCTGCTGTGCTAATTAAAAAAGACCTGCATTATTATAAATAGAAATATTTTGGAAATGACAAATCTGCAACGGGTGGGTGCCCGTTCCTGGGTTGTTCTCTGCCTGGCGTCTGTTGCTTCCGGGACAGGCTTTGGGCCTCCGAGTGGTATAGAAGATGGGTGGATGAACAAATTTGTCACAAATTTACGCCAATGAATATGTCACTCCATGCTTCGTTCAGGATATTCTCATGCATGTACTACATAAAGACTCATGAAGCTAGGAGGTAAATGTAGTTTCCCACCATGGGAACAGACCATCCTTACAATTTTTTACACTGAACATACAAGGAGAAAATACTGGAGCATTTCATTGCAGAGAAATTTAGCGCCCACGGATGATCCAGTCCACGTTTTAAACTTAGCTTAGTGATTTGTGACCATATAACACTCATGGTACATCCATAGCTGCTGATTAATCCAACGCACCCAGCTTCGGCCATGTTTGGGCTCTGACGATTCCCAAGTGTTCAAAAGCTGGACCCTGTGATTCACCTTGCCTGATCAATGACGAGTTCCCAGTGGTGCTATATAATACATATATAATGCAAGGAGATACAGTATAAAGAGAAAGACAAGATCCAATGGGATTCTGATCACCTGCAGGGAGCTTTATTTAAAATGGGAAAGTAATAAATCTCAGGCTTGTCTGGTCTTACAGACAGACCCTATCATGGCAGGTCTGTGTCTTTTTCTTTTTTGTGTCCCGGTAGGTCTGTGTCTCTTTCTTTTTTTGTGTCCCGGTAGGTCTGTGTCTCTTTCTTTTTTTGTGTCCCGGTAGGTTTTTGTGTCCCGGTAGGTCTGTGTCTCTTTCTTTTTTGTGTCCCAGTAGGTCTGTGTCCTGTTCTTTTTTGTGTCCTGGTAGGTCTGTGTCCTGTTCTTTTTTGTGTCCCGGTAGGTCTGTGTCTCTTTCTTTTTTGTGTCCTGGTAGGTCTGTGACCTGTTCTTTTTTGTGTCCTGGTAGGTCTGTGTCTCTTTCTTTTTTGTGTCCCGGTAGGTCTGTGTGATCAGCCTGACCGTCAGCTTCGCAGCTGCTCCCTAGCAGCCCACTGTCTTTTTCCGAGCTGTGATGTAACCCTCTCGGCAAAGACTCCTTACATCATCCTCTTTGCTTGTTTACAAGCCCATCAAACTCATCTTGCACCGGACCCCCTTCTACCACCCGTTAGCTAAGGACCCTTATGCTGTTTTCCACAAGAGAGTTTTGTTTTGGAAAAGAAAAATGACAAACCAACCCGTCAAACTTGATCTAAACAATTTGGTAAAGCTAAATTTGCTTTTTGAGAACCTTTTCACTATCTGAGATTGGGCCCCTGGTCATGTGACATGTACATTGGATTGGTAAAAAACTGTACTCTGTTGTCGAATTTGCTCATGTTTGTCTTTCTGTGTGTTGTTTTCTGTATATGGATTGTCTGATTTCATGTTGTGTGAAAATAAACCCGTCTGACAAAGTGCAACCTTTGCAGTCAGGTCAAAGTTCAGGACACAAACCCAGCACCACAGTGGTGGTAGGAAGATGATTAGTGGGTTGGGAGGGGGGGGGAATCAGTAGCAGTGAATGAAGTTGTTTTTTTACCACTTATGTGTTCTCATTGGCCCCCGCATTGATGTGCCGCCGGCTGAGACTGAAATCAAATAATTTAAATGATAACTCTTACAACGCATTTAATCCTCTTATCAACTGTCTGCAGCGGGTGCATTTTCTTAAGTTACAATTATAACTAAATGCAAAATACCAATGGTCAGCTAGTTGGGTCTTCCTTGTTAATGGTTAATAAACAACTGGGGAAAGATGAACATGGAACTAATAAATGTTTATTAAACACATTGTTTTTAAGGTAAAAACAAATGATTTGAGCTACCTAGTATATAGAGGGCTCCACCCAACTATATATGGATTGGCTTCTTTCTGTTACGTCTCTGTGAAGTGAGGTAGTTTCTGTTTTGGGGCATCATCCGTGCAATTTAGAGATTAATGCACAGCTACGGTATCCAAAACGGGTGACTGCAATGGAAGGGAAAAAGAATAGAAAAGATGGGATGAAAGAGTAATCCAGAAGAAAGGCAGACATTTTGCTAAGCCAGTGGTCCCATAGCTGCATCCCTCTGCTTCTGCGCAATCTGCAGATCCTTATGGTTTATATGCCCAGTCCTGCAATAAGATATGTATGCCTTATTCTCCATTATATGTAATTCAACATAAAGAAACGATGAGAAGAATCTGCTTTGTCTTCTTCATTTTAAATTGGTTTAAATTTTTGAATGACCTGTCTAGTTCGTATATAATATAGATAACTAAACTTGATGTTTAGTTGTTACCTCATCCAAGGGAAGATGGTGGAGGTACCCTGGGAAGATTTTGGGCTTCAACAGAGCAAACACCCATCACCAAAACCTGTAACATAATTTTGGCTGGAAATTCTGCCATATTGACAGATATTAAGGGTCAAATGATGGGTTAAGTTAGTGCTAAGATTAATCATAAAAGCATAACATAACATGGCAAGTAAATCTTTGTGGATAACAGTATTTCCTGTTAAAAATGACTACACTCTCTTAACCGCAGCTTCCCACCCCCCATGTCAGACGTGGGTCTGAGGACCAGATCTGGTTACCTGAGGGATGTTAGGGGGGATGTTGGCTTTATAATACGATACGACTGAGATCTAGATGAACCAAATATCAGAAAGCAGGCTGACTATGAGCAGAGACAGGACAGTGTTGTGTGGAACAGCGAAGAAATCTAGAAGGTTTTTTTTTGCATTTCTCTTGAACCAGTCATTTTTTTCTGGAACGTTCCGTTGGTCAGACATACCCACTCGTATGTCTTCAAAATACAGATTTGCTGAAGAGAGCCATTGCATTTTTTTATGCCATGTTGAAGCCTTCTGTTTTTTTTTTTTTCTGGGAGATCTAAGAGGTCATCAAAGTATTGCGCCATACAACAGAAACCAGGAGTTCTAGCCTGGTAATCTGAAAAGCTAAGCGTCGGTATTGGGAAAGACTGGGTCTTAACCAGGCTGTGGGAATGCTTCTGATAGGTATGGAGATGTGAGGACTTGGGGGACTAGGCTCTACTGAGGTAAAATATATCAAAAGTGAAGGTAGCAGCCTCTGAGAGTGGAGGTGAACTGAATGTTATGGAGATTGAGGCTTAGAGTTGTGCTAGCATCTATAGGATGAGTGGAGCTATGGAACTAAGGGATGTCAAAAGTGTGAATTGGGGCTCAGGCAAGTAGGGGTGGTTACGATAGGGCTAAGAGCTTTAGGAGGTGAGGCTAAGACCTAAGAGGCCAAAAGATGCAGAGAGTGAAACTAATCGCTGTGGGATGTAGAGCTAAGGGCTAAGAGGTTAAAGCCTATGAGGACTAAGGATAGAGGCTGTGGGATGTGGAGCTAAGGGATGAGAGGCCAAAGTCTATGAAGACTAAGGCTGGTGGCTGTGGGATGTGGAGCTAAGGGCTAAGAGGCTGAATCCTATGAGGACTAAGGATAGTGACTGTGGGATGCGGAGCTAAGGAATGAGAGGCCAAAGTCTATGAAGACCAAGGCTGGTGGCTGTGGGATGTGGACCTAAGGGTTAAGAGGCTAAAGCCTATGAGGACTAAGGATAGTGACTGTGGGATGTGGAGCTAAGGGCTAAGAGGCTAAAGCCTATGAGGACTAAGGATAGTGACTGTGGGATGTGGAGCTAAGGGCTAAGAGGCTAAAGCCTATGAAGACTAAGGCTAGTGGCTATGAGTCTATGTGCTGTAGGTTATGGTGCTAAATTTAATGCAGTTAAAAGCTGTGAAGAGTGAAGCTAGTGGATATGGGACTATGATTTAATAGGTCAAGGCTGTGGAGAGTGGGACTAAGTAAGTAGGTTATATTTAGGCTTTTACCTATGGATGTGAAAGGTGTTCGGTGTGGAGCTGCAGGTCGATGGGCATTGGGTGAGCAAGGGTAGTCAAGACAAAGAAAATAAGCCATATGTTTGCAGAGACTATTGTTTTGGTGATAATCAGCCTGGTCAAGCTTCCAAAGCATAATTTGGAGAGGATTTCAAATGATGAATTTGTTTTTCTAAGACATCAGCGTTCATTATTTATTTACTGTCAGTTGAGTGTGTGTTTGTGAGTGTTCACTTCAAAACACCTCTGAAACCAACAACCTTTTATACATGCAAGAACCGTACATCGCCAATGGGATCCTGATCACCTGCAGGGAGTTTTTCATTTATTTAAAATGGGAAACTAATAAATATATCAAAAGCATGTAGATTGCATGATATTGCGCTCATTTGGGTTAAAATAAATTCAGGATATCCAGTGGAATATGAAAATAATGAGAGCTGCTATGAGGAGCCAAAAGAAGGAAGAAATATGGAGATCGCTGGAAATTGCGCGCTAATAAAATTCGAGGTCATTTGCATCCGAGATGGGATTGAGTGGCAGGCGTTGCCATGGTTACGTTCCCACGGGTCTCCCGGTTCTCCACACTTGCTGACAACAGCGGAGAGAGATAGGGAGAGAGAGAGACAGTAAGCGAAGGCGCTGGTGCAGAATCGGGGGGAAAAAAGGGAGGGAGCGAGCGAGCAAGAAGGAGAGAGTCACACAGGAAGAGACTCGGGGAACCAACAAGCAGAAAAATAGGGAGACAGGGAAGCAAAAAACAGGCATGCCGGAAAAAAAGCAAAAGCCAGTGAATCTTTAATCAGTGTTTAGCCTGTGGATGGTTCTGAGTTGCATTTGCACAGTGGGTATCAGTTAATAATGGACAATTAAACATGCTATTTCAACACAGATGCAGTGGTGGGAACCTCGGGAATCTCCACTAGGGGTTTATCGATCATATACCACACATGCATTAATATCCCGGCTGGTGTAGTCCACATTCTATGTGCAGCTGATACCCTGAAGGAACAATTATCGCGAAATCCCCTCACATAGGGCGCTCAGTTTGACTGGTGTGCTATAAGTGCTCAAACCATCATTCCATACCAGTTCCATGGAAGATCTCTCTGTTCTTTGTAACACTTATGTGGTATAGGCAAGGTCTGCTGTTAACATTGAGTCTGATGAGGACTCTCCGACTGTCTGCCTGCCTGGTTTAGTGTTGTAAAACTACAAGAAGATGCAGAAACTTTGTCTCCTGTCAGCAGCCGTGATAATATCCATTTCTGTTTTAAAACTGATCGTAATCGACGCTGTCCATGTAGCTCGCCCTGTAGCCCAGTAGATATAATGGACTGCAAGTTTTTCTTCACTTCAGCTTTAGCCGTGATTGTCTGTGAGTCTGTCTGCTACACTAGGCACAAAGCAGGAAGTTAGATGTTCCAGTGCTCGGGCAGACAATGTTCGGAGGACAATAGACAACTGTGATCCTCTTACACCATCTGTCAGCAATGGGCTGGCCAGGCTGCAAATGCCCAAAACAAACAAATAAGAGGGGGGTCTTGACACATCCCCAGGGGAGGGCTAAGTCATAGCAGGGGACAGGCTCTGAGACCTTGCATACCAAAGACCAAGAGGGTCTCCAAGCTGTGAAACCTCTGGGCTGCATTTCTGCAGGAAACTTCTGTAAGACCTCCCAGGCAGGCAACCTTGACGTCTTTCAGAGAAGCCAAAAACTTAAACCCTTGGAAGGGCAGATCTTCTGCAAGACAGCTCCCCCCCCCCCCCCAGGCACCATGCACTCCATCTGATGAAAGCTTCAGATAAGCTTGGTTGGTGCTCCTTCTCAGCAAGGAAGAACTGGACTGATATGTTCAGGATGTCATGTGAGGGATGAGTCAAGTTCTTAGCTTTGAGTTAGAAGTTCACACAGTTCCTGCACATTTACCTGTTTTCCACTGATTACTTCGATGCAGGTCTTAAATAACATGAGTTTCAAAGGAAAAATATCAGAAAGCAAACCTAACGCTATTGATTATGGACCAAATAAAACCCGATAAGCATCACGATCTCATGTGATCCTCAGAGGGAGAAGATCACTAAAGTCCTTTGGCTAGTATTCTCCGCACAACCCTGGACAACCATGTACCTATTGATCTATTTTCCCCTTTTTTATTACACGCATTCAGCCTTGTAACATGTCCTAACCTGGATATTCATAACCTTTGATGATTTGCAGCTTAAGTTGCCCAGGTTCCAGCGGCATCAACCATTTCCACATAAGCAATTTGGTTTAAGTGGGAGAATTGTAACATGAGCAATCAGCAGCAGGGAATTTCACAGCAAGGCTGAAAACAAAGGGCATTTAGTGTCTAGAGAAGCTATCTAAACATCATTTGAATAATCACCCGTCTTGGTCCCTCATTCATTTTTGTGTCAGTCTGAAAAAAAAAAAAACAGAAACACACAAATATTTCTTAGCCCTGCTCCTGTATTCTGGCCTTTAGTTTTACAGGTTGATATTTAAACCAGCTTCACACAATGTTTCATGGTAGTGCTCCAGCTAACTTAGGTTTTAAGATTCCTTGAATAAACAAATCAGCCTTCATGTCAAAGTCCTTTAGTATTTTATTTACTACGTAACATTTTGGTGCCCAAGAGGAATAAAAATTAATCATTGAGTTTTCCGATTGTTACCTAGTTTGTTGTCTTTTAATGCTAAAATCATATTAATGCTGTGTTAATAATTTCAACATTGTTGTCCCCCCTGGGGAGGACAGTGGGTTTCACGGAATAGATTTGATTCCCTTATGCACTGTGTTGAGGTACCGTAAATTCAGCAGACAGTGTAGCCTAGCACGGCGAGTTACTGCATTGAGGTTACCATAGTGACGCTCAGTGGTCAGAGTTGTAATGGAAGCATCAGGCAAACTTGTAGGAGTGACTGGAAGACTTTGGACTGGTGAGGAGATGGTCCTGTCCCCTGGTGAACTCTGTTTGTGAAATGGTGACGGAGTCGTTCCAGCTGGGTCTGTGGACTCCCTCAACGAAGGCATTGATGGAACATTCACCATTTCTCTATCAGTTCATCAGTCATTGCTCAAACAGTGACATTTTCTCCTTTTGAAGAAAATTAAGTGTCTCGAATGCAAGATGCTATGGGGGAAGGCTGAAAAACAAGACTAGCAGCATGAAGCTGTAGCCTATTGTAAGGATCAACGGGGAGGTAGGTCCAAATATGTAGCAACCCCACCCGCCGTATGCCGCCTGATTTCAGAACAGCGGTTCTTGGTTTGCATAAGCTCTCTCACTGTCTGAGAAAGGGCGCCCCCACGCAACCATGGTGGCACAGTGGAACTGCAGCGATCAGGCGCTGCGGAGGAATAGCTAATGAGCTGCCCCGCCGAGGCCCCCGCCTTGGCTGCGCCTCGCGGTAATGAACAGTGGCAGGCTCGCGCGGCGTTCGCGCTGGCCTCATTATTCACGCGCATACATCGGAATACGCCGGTGGAAATTATGCAGATTCCTCGGCAAGCCCAGAGAGGGAGGGAGAGAGAGAGGGAGAGAGAGAGAGGGAGAAAAAACAGGTTTGGGGGGTTGTTGAAGAAATGGGGCCGGTGTCTTCATAACAATTCAATGTGGCTGCCGTTTTTAATATTGAAATAAAGGAGGCATACTTTTGGGGGTGTACTGCCTGTTGTCGTAAAGGCTTATTTAAAATTTATAGAGAGCGACTTGCTGGATTCTTGCCACTTTTTATTATATATATATATATACATTTATATATATTTTTTTTTTTTTTCTCCAGCAAGGTGTGAATCTGGCGATGTGTCAGAATCCATCAGAATTAGAGAAGGTTAACGAGCATCACACATGCAGAAGGGTGAGACAGAGAAGGGCTAACGAAATCCTCCCAAAAAAGGTCTGCGAGTTG
>JAODJW010000117.1:20465188-20477098 GCA_026777045.1 Hyperopisus bebe | reverse complement strand
ATTATAAGGCGCACTGTTATTTTTTAAGAAAATCAAAGGCTTTTTAGTGCGCCTTATAGTACGGAAAATACGGTACAAGATCTGACCTTAGGTCTGCAGCCTCAACTTCTGTACTGTCTGCTACTGACCCCTGTGCTTTTGCCATGTTGATTATTGTTTTATGTCAGAGATGTTTTATGTCAGAGTCTCCCCCTGTGTGACACCTGTTAGTCTGGGTGCCTATAAGAATTTGCATCCAGACATTGGGCTCCAGAAGCTCGCATTGCCCAGTAATTTTGCTAGTTTGAGTTGTTTTAGTTGTTTTCTGTGTGTCTTAGTGTTAGTACTCTTAGTGTTAGTATTCTTAGTATTCTGCCTACCACTGGGAAGTTACAGAGGGAACAGAGCTGGAAAATATATTTTTTAAAGGTTTTGCATTCCCTCACAAATGCAAAACCAATTGCCAACAATATGCTGTCAAATTTTTGTCTAGGTATTGCTAAACCAAAACACACAAGAATAATCACAATTCTGTAGAATGTATCACAAATAAACATCCATATGGTTGCCAAAGACATGTAGATAGGCTAATTGATTACGCCAAATTGTCCGTGACTATGTGTATGTGCCTAGTAATGGGCAGGCATCCCACCTGGGGTGTACCCCAGCCTTGTGCCCTGTTCTGCCTGGGATAGGCTCTAGGCCCCTCTGTGAACCCTGGTAAGCAGTTCATATTTCACTAAACTCCTAAGCTCATCAAATTTACGGGGCTCATTTTAACTCGAACCCAATCTGTGCGGCTTCTCTGTAGTGTTCTATTCTTTATTTACTGGACGTTACCCTAACTGAGAGTAGCCCTGAATCCTGAAAATAGACTGTGAGATTATTTCTTTAAAGAAAAACAAAACAGACAGAAATTGTGTATGATGATGATCCACACATTTATCTTCCAACCCCTTATTCCTCATTATATCCCCAAAAAAAGGCAGCATCAATCTGGTCGTTTGCTCTTCAAGTAAAAGTTCAGGTTTGATTTGATCAAGAACCCCCTTCTTTGTGCTCCAAGGCCTTCCTGAGTCTTCACCAGCACCAAAGACATTGCTAGCTTTCCTCTCCTGCTCCCTCATTGTCCAGCCTTCAATTCCATGAGGAGTCAGAAAATAGTGTATTCTTAGCCATCCTGATCTTTGTTCATAGAGATACATCAGCCTCTTTGAGTCATTCCAACTACCAGTCTGCAATGTATTTCTTCACTTCTGCATCCTTTGTTTTTGATAATTTTTTCAAGGAGGCAGACTCTCCATGTCTTCACCATCATCAATAACGACCGCTGATAATCCTGAAGTCATAATCTTTGTTGCTAATGGTTGCTAGCCGTTCACCCTCCAATCTTGGGTCCATTTGTCTTCATCCAGACCAGCTTCTCTCATTATATATTCTACGTACATGTTGAATAGATAAGGTGATAGTATGCATCTTTGTCTAATTCTTTACCTATATGGAACCACTCAGCGTTTGCACAGCCTATCCTGTCGGTGCATAGATTGTATTGGTATTATATTGGATTCTTCATAAAGACAATGAGATGCTCAGGAACACCCCTTTTCCCGAGAACATTCCCAAATTTGACTTGGTCAACACAGGCAAAGGCTTGTAATCAATAAATCACAAACTAACCTCCTTCTGGCATATTCTCTGGTTTTTGTTCGATTCTCAATCGTGTGTCGGCATTGAGGTCTTCTGTTCCCCAGTCTTTCTGGAATCCAGCCTTCAGACCAGGCAATTCCCTTTCCAGGTGAGGCTCAAATCTGCATTGAATTATCTTTATACTGAAAGATACTGGGTACATAGTTGATTTGATACCAAGAACATACTGTGCCTGATATTGAATACTACTTAGTACTGGGTAATACTGAGATGAAGATTCCTGCCTCACTTGTGCAAACCAACAAATGAAATATTTATAAGATCCATTGTCCTAAATATTTGACATTTGGGTACTTATCCAAAAAACACAAAATAGACTGTATATATGACACTCATTGTAAGAAACCTTAATTAAAATAAGTTCATAAATTCAGTCACCAACATCCCACAACCTAAGGGTGCTGCTTACATCTGTGTACAGGAGGTGTTTTTTGACTGAAGTTTTGTGTATTTTAATTCTTATAGTGTTCTTTCAATTCTTTACCATTCGTCAATGTCCAGAATAAACAGCAATTAGAAATGCCACCAATTTTGTCGGTAATATGCATTCAGTTTGTGATTTTCCCACTATAGTCCAAAAGGAAATTTTTAATCTCTGTGGACAACATATGCACCAGAGCAGTCTATATAAAATGATGTAACTAGCCCACTAACTAACCGCTAACATCACCATGGATCATGGGCAAATGAATCAGACGGATCCAATGTGCGTCGTGAGCACGCATGTAGGGATGCAAACACACATGGAGAGGAAGGGGCAGAGAGGTAGCACGAGAGTAGGAAGAGAGAGAGAGAGAGAGAGAGAGAGGAGAGAGTATACATGTAGTCTAATCTCATGAATAAATGAGAAAAGAATTTCCAGGACCATCTGAGCTCACCCCCCTCCCCCCACCCCCTCTCCTCAGTCGTCATCGGTCGCCCAATCCTCCACCCCCATAACCCCCAGCATTGCCCCACCCCCTACAGAAGTGGAAGCGTTAATTAAAGCGAGCTGTCAGAGCACCACGCGGGAGTCTGCGAGCTCCCACCTGCCTTCCAGCCACTCAGCCAAACGAATATCCATCTTTGGGAGGCCAGGACCAGGAGGAGGAGAAGGAGGAGCCTCTTGTGTATTTTTGCTCCCTAGCCAAGGGGATGCCATTCAGCTGCCCCCCTCCCACCTGCCACCTCCTGTCCTAATCATCACCCAGCCCTCGTTCGCTTGCTCCCTGGATGGGGGGAAGGGGGAGAACTGATCACACAGGAGCTCCTCCATGGGTGCTGTGAAGGCTTCTTCAGACCGTCCTTCACCCCGTGGGCCACATACTGGTTTGCTCGTTTTGACATCTTAAGCTGTGGTCGATCGTGATGTGGCTGGAACGGAAGCATTGTTATGATATGTAGTTATGAGACTATACTGAATCCCCTCTGCTCAACGTCCCAGCTTCCAGTTTGGCTGCAGCTGCGCTCCGCCAATGGTGAAAAACTTGCGTGATGCTGCAGAAAACCATGCCTGAGTAGGAGAACATGTGGGCAGGGCAGACCTGCAGACGAGTTCTTGTTGTTACCTGCACTAACAGGTTTCTCTGAACATCGTTTGTAGTTTGCGATTCACTTGGATGTGAAAGCAGGGCCAGGCGGGGGAGCCTTTTCCATAGTGGAAATGTAGCCATGAACCTCGCAGGGTACACTCACCACCATGAGTAGGGGGGCACACCAGGGAACCGAGAGGAAAAGAAACCCAGCGGTTTGATGACGTTGAAGTCGCTGATATTGTAGCTGCTGGGGAAAATGAATAAATACAAAATTCTCACTCAGAAGATTGTACCAATGTGACAGACATCCATTTTGATGCTGTATATGGATCTAAGGTAGCTTTTACCCAATTGCACAACTGGGTGTCAAGTTAAATATCAAACTATTATCAAAGGTACAACAGCAAGACTTGCCAGGGACCTACAAGACAGTATCCTTAACCACAAAGCTGTCATGTGCTACAGTCTCCTCTTATGAATAAATGTCACACTAAGCTGTAGAATTTCTCTATTTCGGGGTCTGAGGAGGCCCCAGTCTGCTAGGGACCCCACCACCGTAACCCATTGTGGAGATAAAGGGTATTTACCACCTGGCTCTCGTCAGCCAGCAGATCTCCCACATGCACCTTGAGCAAATGCCTTGTGACAGGTTCCCTCCTAAAAACAAAACAACCTCCCCCTCCATGCATTTGAGCTCCAAGCTGAGGAAACCGGATGGCTCATCCAGTTCCACAGGGTCTCCTTTGGGCTCTCTAACTGCTCAAATGCGGGTTCTGTTCATTAGGCCCAGTTTAAGACTGTTGACCCATTTCTTGTTTTTATCATCTGTAAAGGTCAGATTCATCTGGCTGAACTGCTGAAGTGAGGGCTTGTAGACCCAATGACAATTGCGAACCAAATGTGTGTTGGGAGCCTTATTGAGTGTATGAGTCCACTACAGCAATAACATCAATCTCTGAAATCAAAGCTCAGGTTTGATTGCTTTTCTTCGTGGGACCTCAGTTCCTTAACCCATCAAACTTATTGTTTCTCCTTCCAGGATGCTGTGTAGTACTTCCGGCTTGAATATATTGCTCATGCCCGTAGTTGGAATCCACTTAACTCATACTGGAATATTTTAACCGACTTGGCTTTACTATTACCTCAAGGCATTTAATTAATCTCATGTTTAAGTAAACAGTTATACAGCTAAATCCTAAGGAAACCCCAGTAAAGCACCTCCATTGGCCCACTCACATGGCTTATCATCTGGGGAAAAGTGCCAAATATTTTACAGGAGCTTTGCTGTCAATGGAAATGTATTACAGTCATGCGATGTGTAATGACGTTTCGGTCATTGGCAGACCGTATACACGAGGGTGGTCTCAAAAGATTATAATGGAGCTGAAAAAATTCCTATTGCCTAGCCGTTGTAATGTCATAGTGCAACACATTACTCACGTGTTTGTGGTGATGTTGTTGTAAACAAGCCTGCTACCCTGCCAGTCATGTAAAAGTGTAGCACATACAATTACGTACAGTACATACTTGATGATGACAACAAACAACTATGTTACTGTTTATGTATTTACTAAACTGTACTTCTTAATTGTGATTTAGGCTATACCATATAGCTTAGGTGTGTAGTAGGCTATACCATGTAGGTTTGTGTAAATACACTCTATGATGTTTGCATAAGGACAGAATCACCTAGCGACGCATTTCTCAGAACATATCCCCATCGTTAAGTGACGCATGACTGTATAGGAATCAGAATCTTGCCCCCCATTGATTGCAACCATACCACAATAATAACAGCATCAAGTGACTGGTGGTCTTTTGACATACTAGACAACAGAGTGGGACGGTCAATTAGGAATTATGCCCCAATGGAGTGACATCTATTGAGGAGTGACACGTGCAAGGGAGTCCCATGGGGGGTGGGGGTATAGCTAGAATGAGATGAAAGGGGAACCTAGGCCTCAGAGGTCTTGGATACGATGTTGCTCCAGGTTGGTTCATTACCCAAGTGCAGGGCTGCTTGCACCTGCGCATACAGATGTGCAGTTGCGTACACATGTGCACACGTTACCCTTAGCGTAGACAGTGCCTCTCTGGAGTGTGTACATTTTACCAAGCAATAATTTGTTTCCAGATTTGCTGCTCTAATTGAATTATTTTCCAGATTTGCTGAAAGGAACCTTTATATTTGTGATTGAATTATAGCTCACACAATTGCCATATGTTATTGTTCTTTAAATTGTTTTATATTTGTTTGTTTAATTGGTATCAGCATGTGTCTAAGGTGGTACTATTTAAATGCAGATATGGCAAAATGCCTGTCACCTGTTGTTAGTTGGTTGTACAGATTTTTTAAGCAAAAATAAAATGATTTAGTAACATTTTACTTGAAAGCGTTCAAGTAATATAGAATTATGCTATTAGTTCTGTATTAATTAACCACAAACTAATTACTATATGTGTTACTATATCCAATTCAGTACATCTTTGTAAACTACTGAAAGACCTGCTGAGGAACTACTGAGTAACTACTGAAGGAACAAATAATGAATAACACAAGTGAAACAGTGATCATGTTTGTTTGTCATTAATGAATCGTCATGCATGTTGTATCTTTAGGAGCTACTATATGTGTTCATGACTTGTACTTCTTTGTTACTACTAAGTATTTGTGCCACCTCAAGTAAATTATTACCAATGATTTTCTGAGTTTGAATCTTGTGCTTCTCCATAGCTACATGAGTAAAGGCCACCATCCTCAAACTGACTCTCTCAGCCTCTGGTAGAGACTCACAGTGCTGGTTTTAAACTGTTATGCAAAACAGCTCCTAACGCTGGGCACCAGGTCAGTCCCTCCCAGATCAGCCTATTCTCTACTTGAACTGGCCAGTCTCCTGGACCTCACCAAACCACATGGGTGCTGGTTCTCCTGAAACCATAGGCATCAGATTTCTAGCTGGTTAAAGACGCTTCTTATGCAAGAGGGTGTGTTGGTGAAAGAGCTGGAATGGACAGGTGGCTCATGGGACATTCTGTTAGGATTTCACAACCCAAGACCTTTATCGATATCAGATGCTTGAATGACTCACGACACAATTGTTTATATAATTAATACTTATAACAATGCAAACTGCAGAAAGTTCATAATCATTCAGGTCAAGTAATATGGTCAACAGTGCATTAGCTTAGCCACTCCTGTGTCCCTAAGTGGTAACTGGGCATCTTTGATCAGCATGACCTCCCTGGGGCATCTACAGGTACTTCTGGGGAACCTGTGCTCATGTGCCAAATTAAAGGCTGGAGGCTCGACTCCACATGGCCAGCACTTGCGTCAAACCATGACACGACTGGTCCTGTCTTTTTTTTTTGTCCTCATCTCCGGCTTTTGGGGCATATTCTCTCAGCGCACTCCTTGGATAGGTTAGGCTTCTTGCTCATTGCTCCCACAGTGGTGTAAGATCTGAGCCAGCAAGTGGCTGGCCCTGGATCCGCTTGGAACCAGTGGGTTTGGAATCCTTGCCCATATCCGGAAGGTTGTGGGTTTGAATTCTCTAGCAGGGTAATCGTATCACCAGTAGTCCCTTGAGCAAATCCCTTAACCCCAACTGCTCCAGGGTGCTGGATGCTGGCTGACCCTGCATTCCAATACCAAAAACTTGCTCTCACATGTATATAAATACACTTGACTGCCTGTGCCTCTCATGGATATGCGAAAGCTGCCCAATTTTCCTGCAGGCATGAATAAAATACTGCTATTTTATTCGTACTCCTCCTAATGGCTGCGGCCCAGTTTAAACTTCCGAAGTACCAGAGGCTTTGACGTCAGGTTCAGGTCAAACTCAGGATGGAATGTGGTGGAGCTTCTGCTCTGATGTTAACAACAAGGAGCTCTGCATCCTGCAAGGGGAACCATCTCACCCCACCAGTAAAGTCCGTCCACCAGCTTGTCTATTGCAGGGCTGGGTACCGAAAAACATTCAGCTGGCCTTTTCGTCAACTGTGACCTTAAAGCGATGTTCAAGTGAGCTTCTCATTTATTTTTTCCATCAGTTGTATCGTTTTCCCCCTCTGATTAAGGGGTTATGTACAATAGAATATTTACACTGTGTGATATAGTACTGCCTTTTTTCACTAAAAATGAAATTGCACTATATTGAAAGTAATTGTATATATCTTTTTTAAACTGTTAATATTCTTTTCAATAACATTTTAAGGGGACACAAATGTAGTAGTATTACACACTTACTTGCATTGATTAACCAGTAACTAAGTGTTAGTTACATACCGATCCCATGTTCATTCATCATTAATAAATCATTACAATCCATGTATTCTATTCAGGAACTTATTTAATAGATAACTTATTAGTTAATAATTAACTTATAGTTCCTGCGTGGAATACATGCTGTCAAATTGATTAATGATGAACACTTAGTTAATGATTAATTAATGCATAAAGTAATCATGTACTACTACATTATGTCCCCTCAAGAAAAGTGTTGCCATACTATTTCATTTTTTACCCCTTTGGTTACTGTAATTGTTTTTTGTCCTCTTTATATCCGCATACCTGCTACTCAACCAAACGAACTCACCCCAAGGGGTTCAATAAAGTTAAGTCTAAGTCAAAGTTAATTGTATTTCTTGTCTGTGTCTTAATGTCTATGTCTTAACATATGTTTATATTGTTTATATAATAAATATAAATATCGCAATATTTTACCTCTGTGCCTTTTGTGTGTGACCCCATGCATCATATATCCCAAGCTAACAATAAAAAATACTTTGACTTTTGGCATGTCATGTAGTTGCCATTAACTGAAGTAGCACATTTGGAGAAGAAAAATGCTTTTCAAGTATAAAGCACAGTTTCTTCACTCCTACTTTTAGCTATAACAATTCACATTCTCCAGTCGCAATTTTCATCTTTGTGCTGCAGATATAAACTTGGGAAGTGATATCGGGGCGTCTTTCTAAGGAAGGCCCAGGCGAGTACACAAGGGCTGCGAGGAAGCAACGGCGTGAGGGATCTGTCCACACAGGAGGAGGCAGGGAGCAGCTTTGGGTGGGGTATTGAGGAGCGGAACACAAGAGACGGAGAGGGGCCCGGCCGGCCGGACCAGCGCTGCCACGGAGACCAGAGGCAGCTCTCGTTTTGTGGACTGATTTGGTAACCGTGGCAACGCGGGCAAGGAGGAACAGGAAGGAGCAGAAAATAGCAGTCCTGTTTTTGCTGAGGCCCGTGTTCGCTGTCCGGCATGGCGCCTCCCAGCAGAACCCGAGCTGCCAGCGGGAAAGGAGGCGGCAAAGGAGGGAAGGAGGGAGAGAGGAGCTGCCGGAGAGATGGAGGGAGGGTAGCGGAGCAGACTCGGGGTGGGGGGGGGGGGCACAATGATGCAGCATACCGAAACACATACACAGAATGCAGATTTTGTACTGCGGAGTAACACTGGTATGTCAAACCCAAAAATCAATCCATCCATCCATCCACCCATCCATCCGTGCATGCACCCAGTTTACATAACTGTTATTTAATTGAGGGTCATGGTCAATCTGGAAGCACAGGATGTAAGGCAGTGCGCCCCCTGGACGGCACACCAGTCAATCCAGCGTCAAACCCAGAAATACACAGAATAATAAAATAGCCAGAAACGTAGCATAGCTTTTTCCCCTTTCTAAGCAAAGCAGCATTCAGAGTAATTGTGTTTTACTAATTGTGTTGCTTTGTACATATTGTAGGTACTTCACTATATCTGGCACTGACTTGCACTCCTGCACTTTTTATATATTTATCAACCACACATAGACATTGTATATGTATCAATTGGGCTGCCTGTGACCATTGTCTTGGCTTACCGTGACAACGTACGTATCTATCATAAGTATGAGAGCCAGTGACAACCGGAGACAAATTCCCTGTGTGTCCATGTACTTGGCCAGTAAACCTGATTCTGAGTTTGCAGGTAATTGGGTCCCTCCCTTCCTGTTTCGGTCGCCTTCTGTTTGCCGATGTCTCCGGTCAGCACCATCTCCCAGCTGCTGTAGTTTGCTGGCAGCTTGCATTTCCGGGTGATGAGCTGGCCCTTTACTCTCAGGGTCGGGCGTCCCGTAGCTTTAGAACCTGCTGTTCGTTCAGAGTCACGCATAAGAGTTGAGCTCCTTGACTAACTTCCCCGTCTTTGAAAATGTCTTCCATTACGCAATCTGCAGTATGTCAGAATGAAGGCAGTTAAATCAGATTCTCTGAGTCTCTATCCTAACTGTAGTCGTTCAAGTGCAGAGGCTCCATTTTGATGGATGTACGCCAACATCATCTGAATACCTTAACAATAGTCTTGCGTTGGGTGGGAACATTCATGTCAACAGTGGTGCTGTGCTTCGAGGTCTTCAGTTAAAGGCCCTTGAGGAGTTACTATAGTCTCTCTGTGGTTCGAGGTCTTGAGTTGAAGGCCATTGAGGAGCTACGATAGTCTCTCTGTGGTTCGAGGTCTTGAGTTGAAGGCCATTGAGGAGCTATGATAGTCTCTCTGTGGTTCGAGGTCTTGAGTTGAAGGCCATTGAGGAGCTATGATAGTCTCTCTGTGGTTTAAGGTCTTGAGTTGAAGGCCCTAGAGGAGCTGCGATAGTCCCTCATTGATGGTTGGTGTTGCTTTGGGAAGATTAGCAGGGGGTACAGACTATGAAAACCGTTCCGGGCAACATTCACATCTGACACAGGGTTTGGTGGCTTAAGGATACTTGCCTGAGGAGGCTGATGAGTGGCTCCGCAGGCTCAGTCATGTGCCCATGATCAGAAGGGTACTGGTTCAAGCCCTGGCTTCAACAGAACTGTCACATGTCTGTGGTCTCTTGAGCAAGGCCCTTAACCCCTACCTCCAGAGATACCACAAGATCTTTGACTGTGTGCTGTGACCCCCCCCCCAAGTATGAAGAGCAAGATGGGGTAGGCAAAGAGATCAAATCTAGTGTACCTGCATTCATGCCATGGCCAATAAAAAGGACTATTCTTCTACAGTTCCTCTTCCACACTAGAGTCCACCTCTTCATTCTCTAGTGCACAGGTATAAAGCCATTGACCACTGCCCTTAGGAGCAGGTTCACCTTGTTCAAGCCATAAATGAAGGGCATGACATCATAATGACCCAACAATGCCAGGGATGGGAAAGGCATTCCAAGTGTGATGCGTCACATTGAGAACGGTCTACATCCACTCATAGATGAAAGCCAAGATCAAGGGAAGCTTACACCGAGCCCTCAGACTGATTCAGCCATCTTTAAAGAGGTCCTCGCCTTTATCTGCATGAAATTGCAACTTATGTGATTCAAATCTGAAGCATGATTCGTTAAAATGTGCAGTGTTTGGGTAATAAACATGGTTCGCTGAATTCAGAGCATCTCCTCTGTCCTGGCAGCTGTACCCTCCTTCTCGTGACTGGTTCTAACTTTTGTTAGTGTGGTATCTGAGGAATATTGTATAATAAATGAAAACGTTTGTATAAAACAAATCTGCAGTAACTCACATACACTCTATTTTGTAACCAGTGCAGTGTGGTGTCATGATCTGGTCCTACAGGATTGCTGTTCACACGTGTGTTGCTGATCTCTGCTGTTAACTTTGCTTACTGCTGTAGCCAAACAGTAGTCAGGAACAAAGTGTTTGGCATATTAATATATGTGAACGGAAAGTTTCATCTTGCCCTTGACATAGTGAAAATATGTAGTGCTTGCTTCCTGATTCAACATTATCTTATTGACTGTCCTGATTATTTCCTTGAGTGTTTTGTTAAAATATAAACCAGCAGGACATTTTCATCAAAGTGGGTGATATTGATTTTATGAATATCAGCAGGATATGAGGGCGTGTATGAGTTTGTTTCACACTGAGAAAGTTTTACGTTGTTTTTGAGTTAATGCCTGTGTGTGTTGACCATAGCCTATTTTTGGTGTGTGTGTGTGTGTGTGTGTGTGTGTGTATATATGTCTGTGTCAGAATGAAAGCATTCTGTGAACATGTGTGTGTGAGTCAGTGAGCTATTTTGAGTGTGTTTGTGTAAATGTGTGTGTGACAGTGAGCTGTTTTGAGCATGTGTACGCTCTTGTGTGTGTCAGGGTAAAACTGAAGGGGTGGAGGGGGGGGCAGAGACAAAAGTGTCGACCCCCCACATATAGGCACACACAGACCCATAGCCAGAGCCAGGGTTAATCAGACTGGTGGGGGCCGGGTGGTGTCAGCTGTCCTGGGAGTTGGGCAGCATGGAGGCTGTATTGAACAGACACGTGGCGGGGGTGGCCTTTTTTATGTCCTCCAGCCGGGGGGGGGGAGGTCAGGGAGGGAGAAATGAACAGCTGTGGCCTGGATGGATTGAGCAGCAGAACTCAGGACCTGGCAGATGGAGGGGGTTTGGGGGGGGGTTCTTCATTATTTAGCCCCTTTCTGTGTCTCTCCTTCAATGTCTGTCTCTTTTTTTTCACTCTCTTACTCTCTCCCCCATTTTCCCCACTATCAAAACCGAATTGTCTAAAAAAGACGACATTAGCCAGAGTGTAGATTTTCCTGGCCTGGCTCTGTGTGTGTGTGTGAGTGTGTGTGTGTGTGTGTGTCTGCGTCTGCGTGAGCCTGTCACGGCCTGCTCTTTCTCCAAGGTGGCCCTAGATCTACAGCTGAGCTGACACCACCTCCCACCCCCGCCCCCCTCACAGACATACTGCC
>JAODJW010000117.1:20444489-20456841 GCA_026777045.1 Hyperopisus bebe | reverse complement strand
AGCGTGGGGGCATGTGTGTGTGTGGAGTGTGGGGCGTGTGTGTGTGTGTGGAGCGTGGGGCGTGTGTGTGCGGAGTGTGGGGGCGTGTGTGTGCGGAGCGTGGGGGTGTATGTGTGGGGCGTGTGGGTGGGGCGTGGGGGGTGGGGGTGTGGGGGGGGGGGGGGGGGGGTGAGAGAGAGAGAATACATAGATACAGGTTAGCAGATTGCCCATGTGATCGGATTGTTTGGCTACTTTGTACTTTCTACCTACAACCAAAGCTGAATTTATCCCCATCTGTAGCTATGTGGTCCCCCCCTAACAATTTTTCATACTAGGAACGTCTACTGAGCATTACAATTAAAGTATGGAAACGTTCAAAGTGTCCAGTTTTCCTGCTATTCCCGGAACATTATCCTATATAACTAAGAGTAATAATATAAAGCAAATGCAGGCCGTGGTAGAGCAGCAGGTAAGATTGTTGGTGTACATCAGAGCTCATGGCATGGGGGCTGACAGCATGCTTGTACCATATGTATATACAGCACTTTCACAGAACAGTATTTTATTATAAAACTACTGCTGTCAAACGATAAAAATTTTTAATCAGATTAATCACAGGGTTGCTGTGGATTAATTTTGATTAATCACGATTAAATATCATTCATTTTTAATCTATATTAATCAAATTTCATTTTGCATGAGCAAACAGACTCGAGACAAAAAGGGAATCTATATGCACTTAACATGTTTATTGAACATCTTGAACACGAGTCGGATCCATTCCATCTGCCACAGAAGTACAATACCATGGACCCATATCAAAAAGCAAGATTTTTTTGCTTAGCCGGACAACTTGTCGGATTTAAGGTACCTCAGTTTAAATAGTCTTTATCTTCATCCACTTACAATTAACCCGAACTAACGTAAATCCGACAAATAATCCGACTAATCATGAAATCCAATTCTAGCCTGGTTAATTGCCATTGTTAGCAAGTGCTTTGCGTATAAAACTCCGTAGCAACATGTCCACAGATAAGTTGGACGGTACAGTGTGTGCAACCGATTTAATAAGCCACAAATAAGAAGTAGTGCTTAAACTGTATAAAACTACAACTTTCCCTTCTGTTGATAAAGGGTGCAGCCATCTTGGATTCTGAACTCGGGATCCTCTGTGCTGCTCCGAGATATTTCTCAGATCTCTGAGAAATGGGAGCATGCATGTCGTCACTTCCAGCTTCAAAACTCGGAATCTGACTCGGAATCCGAGTTCTGAGGGCAAATGGAATGCACGATATTTCTCGGATCTCCAAAAAATGGGAGTGCGCATGTCATCACTTCTGGCTTCAAAACTCCGGAATCCGACTCGGAATACGAGTTCCGTGGGCAAATGGAACACAACAAAACTGCCCGAAATGGGTTGACAGAGACATTTCAGAGAAATAAACATTCTGCGCTGCAGATGGGTTAATTGCGTTAAAAATTTTAATCTGATTAATCATGATGATGGATTAATCCGTGTTAACCCGTTAATTTTGACAGCCCTATATAAAACATTCATTTTCAACACTGAATGTAGGTAATAATATTATCCTTCTGATACTGACAGAACCTTTGTTAAAATGTAAAATGTGGAAATAATGCTCCATTAATGTTGCAGTAAGAATGTTCTCTGCCAGCTTTGAGAATATCATCACATAAAGGTAGCTAAAGTTCTGGGAACATTCCCTCTTAGCTGGGATGTTATGTAGTTATACACCATAAGCAGCAACCCTCACTGGTCACGTTTTTTATTTTCTTAGCTTACACATCAATCCAAAATGACGTGAAGTATTCACCCATCTAAGCAGACCCATGTTTTACCAGAGATATTCTGGTATTGTTTTCTTTTTGTCTGCATGTGGTCGTACCCCTCCTGGGATTCAAACTGGCAAGCTTCAGGTCACAATATGCGTGCGTGCGTATGTGCGTGTCTTTAAGCAGCATGCTAGCGGCCCACCTGTATCCGCAGTGATCGGTCAGCCCGCGGAAGGGGGCCACACCAACCTCCATAGCTTGGGCTCCAGGAGCAGCTAGGCCTAGCCACACTGACTCATGAAAAAAAAAAATAAAGAGCAACTTGGCAGTTGGGTTCTGGATGGTTCCAACAGACGAAGGCGTAAAAAAAAAAAAATTAAAGCACACACAAAGAAAGACTGGAATGGAAACGGGCTGTGGTCCCTCCCCCAGACATCTGTCAGGAAGGACACCGGCTCTCCAAGTGGCTTCCTGTGGGTGATGCCGCCCAATGGGTGCCCGGTATGCAAATTGAGCATGGAGGCGGGTGTCCGGTCTGGAGCAGGTGCAGGGGGACCTCAGTCTCCACCCCCCTGTCTCCCTCATGTAGGCCCTGGGATGGTTGGTGGTGTGTTGCCAAAGGCCCTGCTCCTTCATACCCAAGGCCTGCACCCCTGTTCCATGCCCATTGGTGAGAGCACAGGCTTCTCTTCCAGCTCCATCTGAGCAGACTATCGCTCTTTCTATATGTGTATGTATATCTCAGAGCTGTTCCCACTCTCTCTGCACACTCCCTATGCCCCGACAGTCTAAAAAAACCCGCCTCCATAGTGAAACCCAAGCCAGCTAGTCAGTCAGTGAGCCCAGGCCATGCTGCGAGAAACCGTTGGTGGTCTTGCTCTAGACCGGGCTCCGAAAGACGATAGCTGCTCCACGCATATGTGAATTGACTGATAAGATGGTAATTCTTGTAATTCATGGCGTGTGCTACTATGTCAGCATGCTGCTTAGAGAGTCTTAACGAAAACAGAGGTCATCAGCTGTATCGACACGGAACTTAAAAAAATGTGCCGGTCACGTGTGGTGACGGGGAGTGTCCAGCAGGGCTGCGCTAGATACATTCATGTGTGCTCTGAGAGAGCAGGGCCTAAATGCAGATTAATCCCACGCTGCAACCCCAGATAAATGCATCAGGACACCGTGTGCTGTGTTTTTGTCACCCATCGAACTAGTAACCCCTGCAATGAGGCAGGGTTTGAGTAAGAGGTATGTATGGAGGGTTGAGTACTGTGTCAGGACATATAATGGTCACATTGACATTATGTCCAGTTAGCTGGGGGAGCAGATTATGCGGATATACCAGGATGAACCTGACCCCAGAGGGCGCCCCCTACACTTTAACGAGAAACTAACGAATCTTACACACGAAAAATAATAAATTTAACCTTAGAATAAGGTTTGTCACGTAGGAACAGGCGATCACTGACGTGACACAGACGTATCCAATGGCTGAGCGAAAAAGAGGCCGAGGACCTAGGAGAGGTTCCGGATGGCTCCTCTGCGTTAGCGTCGCACAGCTAACCCATCCATTAGCACAGAAATAAACTGATTTGTTCCTGTGGATATTTTTAGCGTTAGAGGAAATGTTGACAACTTGCTTCAGTTTCTGACTGTCTTCGAACTCGTTTTTCCATCGCTGGCTTCATTTCCATTTAGCATAACAATGGATTTTTTTTTCATTTTGTGTTTTTAATTTTTTTTCTATAAACTGGCCAGTACGCCAAGAGCTGAGCCTTCGAAGAATTTGTCGAAATCACCAAAAGTTCAGAAAGCTCCCATAGTTAATGAAGATACAGTTTTAGCTGTCTGTGTGGTGGGAAACAAATGGTAAACATCAGCAAATGAACAGGAAGGAAAACTGAATAAAGAGAAAATGAGAGAGAATATGGGGAAAATGTTGGGAGAGGGGGAAAAAAACCCAAGGCTTTCTGGAGAAACTCTCATCCCCTGCTCCTCTCCCTCTGCCTGCGTGTGGCTCCAACAGCTTTGTCCCTGAAAGAGATTTTTTTCTTGACTTTTTTTCCCCTCTCTCTCTGTCGCTCGCTCTATTTTTTTTTTCCGGGAGAGGGAGACTGGCGCCAGCAGTCTGGAACCAGCCTGACAGGATCTGAATTATAGAAGCACAGCACAAGGAGGGGGGGGTGTGGGGGGTGCAGTTATGTGTGTCATTTTGTGTGTGCGTGTTGGTGGGTGGGTGCCTGTGTGTGTGCGCCTGAATCTAGCACGGGAGAGGTTGTTATTTCAAAGGCAGCACAGAGAAAGCAGGCAGATTAAACATTTTATCACTAGTCTTTATTACTCTGAACCAAATTACACCAGTGTTCCAGCTCTGAAGATTTTTTTTTTCCTGTTTTATTTTATTTTTTTATTTTACAACCACAAACTAAAATGATGACTGGCCCAGTCTTGTATGGGGTCAGGTTATCTTTCTGTGTCAAAGTACCTCACCATAAGTACAAGCAGACATTAAACTCTTGTTATAAGGCTAACAGATAAAACTCAACTTATTTTTTTCAGTTTTTTTTTTCTGAGGATGGCGAATGGATTTGATTTTACAGAGCTGAAGGGAGACCAGCGTTCTCAACTAGGGCTGAGAGCCGACGTTAACCCTTAATGTGGTGCTCAGACCAGGGTGATAACTTCGCTAGGAGGCTGGCAGAAGAGGCGCAATATGAATTGCCCCAGCAGGCGCATACAGGCGCAGATATTCGACTATCCGGTTGCGTTGGTGCCAGCGGTCGCGACAGTAGCTGCCTGATCAGTGTGGCTATGAATTAGTTCATTCCTTGGATCTGTGCCATAATGTGCTTCGTTCAAGTCCCATATGGTCTGATGTTGAATCCCATCAGAATAATTCAATGACATTACACACACACACACACACACACACACACACACACACACAGGACATTTTATTAGGTTCACATGCTTGTAGGCAAACACTTTGCTCGTACCAAACTGAAAATCATGTGGCTGCAACTCAATATATGCAGCATGCAGACAGGGGCAAAGATGCTCAGTTATTGTTTGGCTAAGCTTTAGATCAGCTAAGATGCGTGATCTAGGCAGTTTTATATGTAGAACAATTGTTGCAATTTTCACGTACTTTGTTGCCTAGACTTTATAGGGAATTGGTGTGATAAACAGAAAACAGAGTGACAGCTCTGTGGCCAAAACACCTTGTTACTGAGAGAGGTCAGAAGAGAACTGGCCAGACTTGTTAAAGCTAACAGGAAGGCCACAAGTGCAAAAATTACAGCACCGTGTAACAGCGGTGTGCAGAATGGCTTCTCTGAACGAACAGCTTATCAACCTTTGAAGGGGTTCAGGAGATAAGGCAGGGTTCTGCATGGTACTATGCAGGGGTTTCTAATAAAGTGGCCACTTAGTGCATCGTCGCTGTCCAATGAAAACCGTGTACGTCCACTTTTTGACTTGTACTATAGATGGAATACAGTCATTCTGACCCCGAATTGATCAATAAAAAAAATGTTTCATGAAGTCATATATTTAACTAGCATTTATATTTGGACTAGCTAACATTTGTGTTCATTAAGGACTTTTACGGATTACTTTATATCACTAGTTTTAACAGCTTAACACTGATAGCTAGATAGCTAACATCATTGTTAATTGCGAATATAAAACAAGATTAGTCTGTATCTTGTTGACACTGACATATTTGCCTCACAGATAATCATCCACGTATGTCCATTTAAAACATTAAACCATTGAATTCACTATTGGCTGTGTAAATGTTTCTATTCATGGTGCTAAAGGTGTCTCTTTGTGTTGTTTTAGGTTTATTTTGTTAAGTAGTTTCTGAGAAAATGTATTTTTTGCAATCCTGAAATAATGGATTTTTGTAGATACTTATTTTCCATTGGACAGTGACAATACATACGAACACACACACACACACACACACACACACACACACACATATATGTATCCAGTTCTATCATTGACTGAACATACACAATTGTCAGCTGTTGCCTATAATAGAAATGTCTGATAAGGACAAAAATAAATGTCTTTGCTTTCTGAGGAGCTGGTGAGTTTATGTGTGCAGCTACCCTTCGCTTTCTCTGTCAGTGCATCTCACAGGCCACAGGGGGCGGGGCTTAGGCTGCCTGTCCGTGAACGTGCTGGCAGACACGGATGTCTGAGGAAGTCCCGCAGACAGGCCGCTCGGAGCCCGGCGTGGTTTCGGGGCCGTGACCGCTGGAAGCGGGGCGCCTGTGCCATTTTTGGGTCTACTGCAGATGTTCTGTTAGCGCAGTGATTTGAAGGTGCTTCCCCGGCAACTTCAGAACCTTCTGTTGTATTTCTGTTCTCTTTTCATTTCACCGTTGCTCGTAAATTTCTTGTTACATTTGCCAGCTTGGAAACAGATCTAATACTCAAACATTTCATACAGATTCACTCTTGTTTCATTTTATATATTTTTATATATTTTGCAGTCATGTTTGACATGCAAGTATCCCAATATCTTAATCCCAATATCTTAAACCTTTATGTTTTACATGCGCTTATTTGCAAAGGTGGAATTTAGAGTGTACATGGTCAGAATAGCAACAGTCTATGTAAACTGGACCCATCTGGAGAAAGATGTTGACACATGCCGAAGGGTACAATCCCACATACGATCCCATATCTGATCCTGAACATTGGCTTGTTAGATGGTCCTCATGGATCCTTCATAGCAACCACCATTTTCTTAAACAGCATGCTCAGAAGTTTGCTATGTAAGATCATCCAAATGACAACCATGTGACCTCAGGTTGGAATGGTGAACAGAGCTCCGTGACAACTGGACTTGCTGCAAGGAACTGGCAAATGACAGATTTTCCCTTTTCAGGGATAGTACTAGTGACTAAGCAGCCAGGATCACACCACAAACTTACGCGCAAAATTGGAGGAGCTGGGTTGGGTTTGGTTGGGCTGACCAAAAAATAAACATGTAGGCCTGATGCTTCAGGGGTCAAACGGGGAATGGAATGAACATCTGGAGATTACAGGGTTTGGGGTTGGAGTTACACAGGGGGTTGAGTTACTGGGGTGCAGCAAAATGAAACGTTCCAATACATACACAGAACAAATCAATACGGATAAACTCAGTCACATGACACCACCCCACAGACACTGCTGAGACAGCCAGTGGTCATCCAGTTAAGAAATAAGCCTATGGAACTTGGAGAACTCTGGAACATGGAGTGTGGGATTATCATGTGCTGTTAATCACGGCCTGGTTTTATCCAGATAAGAATCTTCTACCACTTTGCCTAGCAGGGACCCTGCTGTACTAACCCCAAATTATTTTGAATGAAAGTGTCAGCTAAGCTAATAAACATACAACACCAGTGCAACCAATATGCATATTCAGCATTTTAGGAGATACTTTGGGTGTCATTGGGCGTCTTTGGGATATTGACCCCTTTGTTCTATGCTTTTACATCCATCAGTCCCCAGATTCTGTGGGAACCTGGTTTCAATTCTGCGAATAGCCTGAAAGAGGACCAGCCTGTTGGAAGTATTTTAGAGATTGAGGGGGCCCCCAAAAAGGCAGAAGAAGCAATTGCCTTTAATAGGCGAGCACTATATGTCAATAGCTTGATTGTCTGGGAGTCAAAGTACAGCTACAAGCAATCAAGCCATGGACTGGTTGCAGGCAAGGATATCTCTGCAGGGATCCTTCTGCACTGTACCACCTGGTTGCCATTGGGTGGAGCTCCTGAAGGTTAATGGGAACACTCACAGGGGTACTGCCTGGAACGACTCAGGAATGTCACTGCCAGAGCTGGAGTGGGAAGTGACTATTGAGAAAAGCTCATTCCAGTCGACTGTGACCAGTAAGGAACTGCAACGTAAAGAGTGAATCAGAACATCAGGAATGATTGTTATACTCAATGATCAGAAAATAGCTAATAACTTCAGTCCATAAAATAGACCCAATCTTCCGAACCATAGTTTAATTAGTTTTATTTGTATTACAGGTGTATTGCAGTTGTAATTCTGTTAACAGAATAAAATCTGATGTCTTGTTGAGCAATGACATTATAAGGAATAGTCGATGTCTATTTTGAAGGATGCATCTTGTCTAAACAAATCATAGCTTTATTTTGAGAATACAACTGACAGAGGCTGACAGTAAGAATGCTTTTAAGGGAGCCAGATTTATTAACACACATCAAGATAAAGAATTATGTTAAAGACCCTAAAGCTAATCCTGTCCAGTGAAACAAAGTGATATAAGATTTAGCCAGCAAACAGGAAGCAAGACATCATTGTCCGTCTAATCAATGGAGTACCACAGGGTTCAGTATCAAGACCATTACTTGTTCAAGTTTATTTCAACGTCACATACCCTGGTGTACTTTATAAACAGAACAAATTTTCAGATGAAACAAAATTACCATGAAGCTAAGATTCATACATAAAATACCATGATGAAAGTATCAAGTTGGCAGACACTTGAGAATGAAATTCAGATAAATTGTCACGTCCGCCGCGCAGAAGAGCAGGTACACAGGAGAGTCGAGCTGGTAATACGGGCAAACGGAGTTTATTAGGGAAGACGAGGAAACACGGCAGACAACATCACCAACCGATCTGGGAAACAGAGGAAGACACAGACTGATATACACAAGGCTAGCTGAAATAACAGGACACAGGTGATCACAATCGGGAAGTAACACGAGGTAACGAGGCGGGCGTGGCACACACGAGGATCGGATGAGTCAGGCGTGCACTCTGGGCCTCTGGGGAGGTGATGGACGAGACGAGACCAGGGACTCGGGACCTGAAAAACAAGACCAAAAACATCAACGAGGGACCGGCAACAGAACAGAAACACAGAACAAGCACAGGGGCAACAGGCACAACAACACCTGACAAAGAACGGGAAATGTAGACAGGCCGATGAGGAAGGGAGCCACAGGGGGAACACCAACAGGCGGAACGAAAGGATGAGGAGTGAACATGGGAGGCACAGAGGGACGAGGAGCAGAGACAGGAGGGACACAGGGATGAGGAGCAGACAAGGGAGGCCAGACAGGGATGGACGGGGGACAAAGGGGAGCCCGAGGGAGCCAAGGTGGGCAACAGGCGGCGGCCGGAGGGGCCGCAGGCGACAGGGAGGCAGGAGCAGGAGGGGACCATGAAGAGGGCAAGGAGACAAGTCGAGGGACAGTCGAAGGGGATGAGGAGGGAGTCAGAGGGGTCACCAGCGAAGGCAAGGAGAGGGGGAAGCCGCAGCAAGCAACGGCACAGCCATAGCTGGCAAAGGTGCCATCTAGCGACGTGCCGGAGCAGGGGGACCCGCAGGTGACTGACGAGGAGTCGGAGGCGGGACTGAGGCCAGGTGACGAGGTGTCGGAGGGGGACCCGCAGGCGCCCCCATGCTCCGGCTAAGGCAAGCGAGGGCGAGCCAGGGGGCAGGGCGGGTGGGAACCTGGCCCTGCGTCTGTGACCTCTCCCTTTCTGGGACACCGATAGGTGGGGTTCAGGTTGGGATCGACCACGCCAGGGCGAGGGCAGAGGAGTCAGGGAGGTCCCCAAGGGGTCCCACTCGAGCTCCTCATCCGCCAAGGAAGAAGGAGCGGTGGCCAGACTGTCTGGGACCTCCTTGGGGACTGGGACCGGTGCTGGGGGGACTGAAGCAGGGACCGGGACTGGCAGAGCCTGGACCGGGGCATCAAGCGAGGGCGGAGCCTGGATATCAGGCGCGGGCTGAGCCGGAGCAGGGGCCAGGGCTTTGGGTGGAGCTATGGGTGTAGCAGCAGGCGGTGCCGTAACAGGGGCCGCGGGCATAGCCGGGACCTCCGGCATGGGCGGAGCTGCAGGCGGTGCCGGGACCTCCGGTGGAGCCGCAGGTGGAGCCACGAGTGGAGCCGCATGTGGAGGCAGCGCCAGGACCTCGGGCGTAGCCGCAGGCAGAGGTGGCGCCAGGACCTCGGGCATAGCTGCAGGTGGAGGCGGCGCCGGGACCTTGGGCATAGCCGCCAGTGGAAGTGCCACAGGGACCTTAGCCACAGGGGCCGGAGCGTCAACAGGCGAGACAGGCAGGACGGGCGGAGCCGGGGAGACAGGCAGGACGGGCGTAGCGGCAACAGCAGGCACTGCCGACTCGAGGCCAGCAGGAGGCGCCGCAGCAGGCACCGCCGACTCGTGGCCAGCAGGGGTCGCCGCAGCAGCCGGAGCCTCACTGGACGGTACGGTGCCACCAGAACAAGCGGGATGGGCAGGACAGGTGGCGCCGGCGAGTCAGGCAGGACACGAGGTAACGAGGGGGGCGTGACACACACGAGGATCGGACGAGCCGGACGTGACTTAAATGCAGACCAATTTATAGTCTTTACATAAAGCAATCAAAATGAAAACAGGATCCTTGAATCAGTAAGGATGTAGCTGAGGTTGTACCAACAAAACATCACCCATAACACTTTGTATAGCATTGTTGCTTTGAACAACTCTGAACTCTTTGATAAACTGGAGCCTCTTGAGCAACATGGGTAATTGTTTGGGCTGCTAGGCAATAACAGATTAGAAGCACTAAACCACTTTAGTTTCTAGGAAATGCAACTGAGCCAAGTACACACAATCTCTAGTGGTATAGATAAGGTCGACCACAAGGACCACCTCATTTTAATTATCAAAAGTCACCTGTTTATTCCTGAACTTGAAAACATGTCTTTATGCAAAGACCAGAAGGTGTTTTGAATACACTTCCATTATAGTTAAGGCAATGCATTGAGATTCAGCCATTTAAGGCAGAAATAGTGGAGCTGTGTCAACACCTAGTTATTAAATATTGAAATGATGGCATGTTGGCATCCAGCCCGCATTGAGCCCTATGGTTTCCCGGTCACTGCTACCCTAGTTTGATGATAGCAGTTGGTGAAGATAGATTGATAGGTAGCTGGAAGATTGGTGAATATAATCCTCTTACTTTATAATATATCTTATTTTCTAGAACATGGCCTTGGATCCGATGTCCAGGTCTGTTTTAGGAGCACCTCCTGCCCACATATCTGTGGAGCTGCATGTTGGGTACTGGGTGATGCTGCAGTCTGGGAGTCAGCTAGGCAGCCATGCTCCCAGCAAGGAGTAACTTAGTAATCTATCACGCTGCTCGAACTCAGAACCAGCATTGCACAGGCCAAAGGAGGGCTGGTGATTCTCTGGTGATTTGCCCATAAACAAGGGCATGAAGTGTCAGTAAGCAGGAAAGATATTCCTACAAACTAGAATTTAATGTTTGTTCAAATATCCACGGCAAACTGCCACCTCATTTATTCCTAACTTGCCTGAAAAAAATATACATCCACCTTTGGATCTTTGCCTTATGTATTAAAAAATAAATGATTTTCTTTCCTCTTCCTTAAGTGATATATTATGGTAAATTTTCAGTAATATTTTACTTGGGGCAAAATTACTCAGTAGTAGCTCAGTAACTACTACAGTACTAATCATGAAGAAATATACTTGCTACAACAGAAAATGTGTCATGGTTCATGAATGATGAACAAACATGAAATCAGTATGTAACTTGTGTTATTCATTACTTGTTCCTTCAGTAGTTCCTTCAGTAGTTTACAAAGGTTTACAGAATTAACCGATATGGTTAACAATATAGTAACTTTGAGATATGAGATGTGTTACAATTCATTAATGATGAACAAACATGAGATCAGTACGTAACTAAGTTCGTGGTCAATTAATCCATCCATCCATTTTCCAACCCGCTTATCCTACTGGGTCATGGGGGGTCCGGAGCCTATCCCGGAAGCAATGGGCACGAGGCAGGGAACAACCCTGGACGGGGGGCCAGCCCATCGCAGTGGTCAATTAATACACAAGTAATAGCATATGTTACCCTGATTAATGCATATTGCCATCTTAATATTATTCATTTTTGTTTGCTTTTAAATTACAACAGTAGATCTTGATTTAAAATTACAACAGTAGATCTTGATTATCTGTGAGATGTGAGAGATGACATCAAAAATTCATTAATTTTTGATACATTTTGATGTACATTTTGATACAGGACATCCTTTCCTTGGATTGCCACCTTATCGTGGTGGAGGGGTTTGCATGCCTCAGTGACCCTGGGGGCTATGTTGTTGGGGGCAATAGCCCAAGGCAAAAAAGGTCCCAGGGGAGGGGCCAGACAAAGTGTAATACTAAAGAACTCTCATGACAAAGAATTCTACCAAGGTCTCATTTCCCGCGCCCGGACTAGGGTCACCGGGGCCCCACCCTGGAGCCAGGCCTGGGGGAGGGGGCCGGTGGTGAGCGCCTGGTGGCCAGGCCTTGACCCGTGGGGCCCTGCTGGGCACAGCCCGAAAGAAGCACATGGGACTGTCCCCAGGTGAGCCCACCACCCGCAAGGGGAATGTCAGTGGATTCCATTGTTTTCCTAGGGGACTTCAACGCTCACGTGGGCAATGACAGTATGGCCTGGAGGGGGGTGATTGGGAGGAACGGCCTCCCTGATCTGAACCCGAGTGGTGTTCTGTTATTGGACTTCTGT
>JAODJW010000117.1:20433201-20444389 GCA_026777045.1 Hyperopisus bebe | reverse complement strand
AGAGGGGCAGAGCTGTCAACTGATCACCACCTGGTGGTGAGTTGGCTCAGGTGGCGGGGGAGGAAGCCGGTCAGACCAGGTAGGTCCAAGCGCATATTGCGGGTCTCCTGGGAACGTCTGGCAGAGGCTCCTGAACGCTGGAACTTTAACTTGCACCTCCAGCAGAATTCCAACTGCATACCGGGGGAGGTTGGAGACATTGAGTCTGAATGGATACTGTTCCGGACCTCCATTGTGGAAACGGCCGTACGGAGCTGTGGCTGCAGGGTGGTTAGTGCCAGTTGTGGTGGTAACCCTCGTACCCGATGGTGGACACCGGACATGAGGGAGGCTGTCAAGCTATAGAAGGAGGCCTACTGGGAATTATTAGCCCGGGGGTCTCCAGAGGCATCTGATGGGTACCGGTAGGCCAGGTGGAACACAGATTGGGTGGTTGCGGAAGCAAAAACCCGGGTGTAGGAAGAGTTTGGTGAGGCCATGGAAAGTGACTTTCGGTCGACCTCACCTGGGGACATCACCCGGGGGTGGAAGGAATACTTTGAGGACCTCTTCAGCCCTGCCTCAGATACATCTACGCACACTGCCTTTGAGACATCTGAGGGCACAGAGCCTGAGGGTGCTGTGAGAGACTTGCCCTTCACTGGGGCTGAGGTGGCCAAGGTGTTTGAAGAGCTACGTAGTGGCCGGGCGCCAGGGGTGGACGAGATCCACCCGGAGTACCTAAAGGCTCTGGAGGTTGTGGGGCTGTCATGGCTGACATGCCTTCTCTACAGCGAGTGGAGGTCAGGGACAGTGCTGCTGGATTGTCAGACCAGGGTGGTGGTCCCCTTATTTAAGAAAGGGAACCGGAGGGTGTGTTCCAACTACAGAGGGATCACACTTCTCAGCCTGGGAAAAGTCTATTCCGGGGTACTGGAGAGGAGGGTGAGATCGAGTAGTATCTCGGATTCAGGAGGAACAATGCGGTTTTCATCCTGGCCATGGAACACTGGACGAGCTTTATACCCTTGCAAGGGTACTGGAGGGGGCCTGGGAGTTTGCCTATCCAGTCTACATGTGTTTTGTGGACTTGGAAAAGGCTTACAACCGGGTTCCCGAGGTGCTCTGTGGGGGGTGCTTCGGGAGTATGGGGTCCGGGGTCCACTGTTATGGGTGATTCAGTCCCTGTATGAACGGAGCAGAAGCTTAGTCCGCATTGCCGGTAATAATTCGGACATGTTCCCAGTGCAGGTTGGGGTCCACCAGGGCTACCCTTAGTCTTCGGTCCTGTTTATAAGATTTATAGACAAGATTTCTAGCCGCAGCCAGGGTGTTAAGGGCATCCAGTTTGGTGGCCTCAGGATTGCTTCGCTGCTTTTTGCGGACGATGTTGTCCTGTTGGCTTCATCTGCTGGGGATCTCCAGCGTGCTCTGGGGCAGTTCGCAGCTGAGTGCAAAGTGGCGGGGATGTGGATTAGCACCTCCAAGTCCGAGACTATGGTTCTCAGCCGGAAACAGGTGGATTGCCCTCTTCAGGTCAGGGAAGAGGTACTGCCTCAAGTGGAGGAGTTCAAGTATCTCAGGGTCTTGTTCACGAGTGAGGGTAGGCGAGATCAAGAGCTGGACGGACAAATCGGAGCGGTGTCTGCAGTCTTGCAGGCGCTTAACCTGAGCTGGAAAGCAAAGCTCTCGATCTATTGGTCCATCTTCCTCCCTACCCTCACCTATGATCATGAGCTATGGGTAATGACCGAAAGAACGAGATTGCGAATACAAGTGGCCGAAATGAGGTTTCTCCGCAGGGAGTCTGGGCTCTCCCTTAGGGATAGGGTAAAAAGTTCGCATATCCGGGAGAGTCTCAGAGTAGAACCGCTGCTTCTCCACATCGAAAGTTGCCTGTTGAGATGGTTTGGACATCTGGTGCGGATGCCTCCTGGGCGGCTACCCGGAGAGGTTTTCCGTGCATGTCCTGCAGGGAGGAGGCCCCGGGGCAGACCCAGGACACGCTGGAGGGATTATATCTCTCGGCTGGCCTGGGAACGCCTTGGCATCCCCCCTGAAGAGCTGGTAGAGGTGGCTGGGGAGAGGGAGGTCTGGGTATCTCTCCTGAAGCTGCTACCCCCACGACCCGAACCTCAAACAAGCGGAAGTTAATGGATGGATGGATGGACATTTGGACATTCGTAAATATGCACGTGCACCATGAATGTCTTTACCCAGACTATTACCATATAATTGTTAGGATACATCTTTCTTTTTAGCTGGATTATCACCATATGAATGTAGTGATTTATCACTTTCTTTAGCTGGACTCTCACCATATGAATGTAGAGATATAGCACTCTCTTCAGTAACACAGATATACACACACCTCACTAGGACATGAATTTCAAAGGATTGATGATGCTTGGGCAGAGTCAAGAGGGGGGCTGGAGCCTATTCCAGATGACAGGGCAAAAGTCAGGGATACACTATGGACAGGATGTCAATCCATCACTGGACAAACATTTAGTGGGACATTTAGCATCACCAAGTTGTCAAACTGCATATTCCTATACCCAGACAGAACCCGCGTGACACACAGAGAACATGCATTCCCCCCCCCACAAGAGCTCTCCTCCGAGCCACTGGGAGGGTAATGTGTACAGCGAACATGCCATCCACGGGGGGGTGTGTTATTTATAGCATGTCGATAAGCACACGGGTGTCTAAAAATATCTCTCTCAAATCTCGGTTGTAAACATTATTTAGAGAGCGGCACCGCTGGGTGAATATATTTATTGGAGGGTAACAGCAGGGACTCATGGAGCTGAGCCGGTAATCTCCAGGTCTCGGTGCTGCACCTCCATCTGCATGCTGCGGGATCTGCATTCTGCAGCATAGTACGGGCGGGGTGCAGGGAGAAGGCTGCACTCACAGCTGAGATAGCAGCTAAAGGATGGCCGTGCCCACACTGCTGTGTGTCGGGTGAGTCGGGGAGAAGCTGGCAGCTAAAAGTGGCCAATTCCACACCGCATCAGGGTATGGAGACAGTGGGAGAGCGAATGTGCGCAATGTTACGTAACATGTCCTGGTCAGCTGTGACCACTGCGTCTGCCCCGGCGGACTGCTGTTGGACGCAGGCTGAGCCACGGCAGTGGAAAAGATGACAGCTGACTCACTGGGTCCTGATGTGACAGGGGAAGCACAAGGTGGTGCGCGGGGGCCGGCGGGGGTGGGGGGGATGTCCTATTTATTATGTAAGGTGAATGCCCTCCCTGATGATACCGTGCAACCATCGACGTGATCATTAGGAGGCTGGACCTGGGCGCTGAAGGTTACAGCATCCACGAGAGGAAACAGTGTGAAGTGTGTAGCCAGTTCAAGTCACCCAAAAACAGGCATGTAACATGTGACTGGCCGAAAAGGCTCCTTGCCTGTGTGTCCAGAACGACAGCTGAAGACGCGGCTGGTAGGAGGAGCGCAGATCCTCCCACGGTCCCCGATGAAGCACTGAGATGCACATCTGCGAGAAGGTGAAGGGGGAGAGGGAGCGGCGAGGCTGAGAGCGTGAGCGCCGGCCCGGGGAAAGAGGGAGAGGACTGCATTTTTGCCCAGTGAAGTCACCCCGTCTGCGGCAACAGGAGTCCAACACCGTCTGCAGGAGTGCGCACAGCTGTCTCTGCACGTCCATGCCGGGCTGTGTTTGCGTCTGTACGTCTGTGTGTGCATCTGCATGTCTGCGCATGTCACCGTGTGTGAATTTTAATACCAGGGAGTGGGTCTGTGACTGAGTAGTATGCATGTGTGTTTGGTTGTGTGAGGGCATGCATGTGCAAGTGTGTGTATGTGTCTGCTCCAGTTTTTGTGTTTATGTAAGTGTGTGACTGAATGTTTATGTGTATGTGTGTGTGTGTGTGGGGAGGGGGGGCAACTACACAGGGTTACAGTGAGAAAGAGGTGGAGGAACTGAAGGGGATCGAGAAAAGGGGAAGAAGGTCTACAAAAGCAGGGGAGAGATGGAGAGTGGAGAGACAGATAGACGGAGGACAAGAAAACTTCACCTTTATCTTTCCTGGCTTTCATTTCTAAAGATAAATGTCTTCCATAAAAAAGAAAACAATAACAACAGAAATAACAACACCAACACACAATTTAACAATAAATTATAGATCATAAGATCTGAACCTGTGTAATTAAAATGAAAAATGATTTTCTCTGCAGCTACAGAGCACAGAGATGCTCGACAGCCCATGCTTTTTCAAAAACACATTTTTTCCGCACCTTATGAAAAGTAAAGCCAGCATGTTCTCCAGATCCACTCTGTTCCCTAAACATTTCCACGACTTTCCCCCTCATGCATCTATTTTTATGTACGATCGTCATTTTCGCTCAGCCAAACAAAACCTCAGTCTCCCGAAAGAGGTCTGCGTTTTCTCTCCTGTGAGGTACGCAATGAACCCACCGGAAGCGCCGATTAGCTACCAAATAAAGGGAATCCAACCTTGTGGACGGAGGGCGATTTAAAAAAAGGATGGGGATGCGCAGAGGGACAGAGAAAGAGAGAAAAGGAGAGGCGCAGCGAGAATGAGCGAAGACGATAAATGTAAATGCAGTGCCAGGGAAGGAGTGCATGGGAAAGAAGGAGAGAATAAGGGAAAGGTAATTAGCAGGAGAGAAAGGTGTCACACGAGGCTGTTTTATTTGAAAGACAAGTGCAATTTACCTAGTCATCCTAAAACAAATATGAATGTGTCTGTATCTTTCTTACTCTGCTTCCTGATGGAGTAAACATTTGTATATGGAAGCTTACAGTCATTTTGCTCTTGTTTCCTTGCTTATGTATGCTGCAAGTTGCACGTACTTTCATCGACCCCCCCTTGCATAAGCGGCTCGGAAAATCGATGGAGGGACGGTCTGTTTCTCGCACGTTATTCCTGGAGCTGACGGCGGCCATCTGGAAAGGGGCGATAGCTGAGCGGAAAAGTCAGGCACAAAGTGGCGGGCGGTGGGTGAGGCCGCCGCGGACCAACTCGGGTCCTCTGTGAGTAAAGATCACTGACAGTAGGCTTTCTGTTCCAGTGCTGCCCGCCAGCCTGCAGGCAGGACCTTACATTTTCACGTTCCCACCTGTGTGTGTGTCATTTTTTTTTTTTGGAAGCCGGACAGTCCAATTAGGGATCTCAAAGCGTCCAAAGTCTCAAAGTCTTGGCAGCGGCGCCTTTGTCTCCCTGTTTCGTAAAGTCGCTGCTTTGTAGGCGCGTTACGTTTCAACTTGGGGAACTTGCCATCATCTGTGCCTAATATGGAGGCGAGATTTCCCCACTTTGCAGAAACCGCCACTTCCCTGACGGGATTAAGGTGACCTATGCACCGCCCCGACTTCAGTTCCCAGCATGCATTGTCTTAATTTCCCTCCTCTACTGCCATCAGAGAGGAGGTGGAGCATTTTGATTGGTTCCATTTTAAAAAGTGAAAGTTAATTGAAAAAAGTTTTAAATTTACCTCGGCTCGATTAAGTTGTTTGGGAAATACATTCAAAATCTTTATTAAATCATCCTGCATTATTTCTCAGTGCCTCTCCCATATTTCCATGTTCTAACAACTATATGGACAGGCCAGACTGCAGAGTCAGACATGGTAAACATGTATTAAATGACACTGACCTGTCCCCCCCCCCTTAAAAGACCTGGGCTGTAAACCCTCTTAGTGGCCCCTTACTTAGCCCCATCTTACAGGTCTCTGCCTCCCCTAACCCCCACCGCCCCCCCCATCACTGTCCCAGCCTGCTCTGACGTCTCACAGAACCCATGTGTGGAGTCCTGCTTGTAATTGCCACAGTCTAGACGGTGTCTGGTTGTGGGACACGCACACACACACTGACACACACAATCACACAAACAAGAAGTAATCGGGCCACATGGGGGGGCAAGCATCATAGAAAAGAGGTTAAAGAGGGAAAGAGTTCCAATCTTCGCTCCATTAAAAACAGATTAAAATGAAAGAGAAGGCAGAGTTGACATTATCTTTTAGATTTCTCGAGGATACTGACCATTTTTGTTACTCCTTTCGTAAAACTCCTACTTTAGTAAGAAGTCCTCCGCTTCCTGGCCCACCTTTGCCCTCTCCCGAGGCCACAGGTAGCACAGTGGCTAATTGGCATAGTGAATACTCCAGTAAGGGCAACTGGATTTGTAATGGGCCTAAGTTCTGGAATATTCTGCAGCTGTACCCAACAAACAGAATTCCCCAAACTGCTTTGGTAAAAGTCATCCTGAAAGGCAATCATAGGCTTCTGAGTAATCTTAGGCTATGAAAAACACTTTGGGTCAAGCCGTTAAATGTAAAATATATCTATTCTTATCAAAACAAAGTAATAAATATTAACTGGGCTGCAACTGGGCAGTGGTGCTATAAGGGCCACATATTTTACATATCTGCATATTAAACGTATCCGAAAGTCAATCATTCTTATTTCGGGGGTCGTGGTCTGTGACAGAATAGGGCCATACATGAATGGAGATCCTAACATGGCTACGTCAAAGTAGCCAGGTTTTTAATTCCTTGTTTTTAAATGCATTTTTTTTAAGCAGGTATGTGTCATTCAAAAAGTGCATTGTGAATAATCACAAGCAAGCCTTGCGGATTTAACCTGTGGCAGTCGAGCCGGAATCCTACAGCTAACCGGTTTCCCAGTCGAGTCCTAGGGGGCACCATGCTGTTGAATGAATAACTAAAATACAAATAGAAATCAACCACTATGGTTATCCAACATGTAAGAACCCCTCCCTGCAAAGGTCTACATGCAGGTAGAGAAGTTACCAGAAACGGGGCTTGGGTCTGCCCTGCTCTTCAGTTCAAATGCCTCTGTTCAAATCACGGATGTTTGTCATCATGAAGTTGGTCAGCCTTTGTGGTCCTAACGGATTTTTATGGATGGTTACTGGTGCCGTGGACAGTCATTGTTTTTGAGATTATTGACAACATTCTTAGATGCAGATGGCACTAATCGTCACCTTGAAATTTTCTTTCAGAGTTATTTCCTGAAAGCAGTAGCAAGTTATTGTAATGGGGAGGAAAATCCATTGATAGGGTGGTGGGGGGGTTCAGAATTAAATAAAAAAGACCTTTAGAAGAGACAAAGGTGCAAGAGAATCATTGTGAGATGAAGGACTGGTGGGGCAAGCTGGCAGGGCGAGTGCAGAGCACAGCAAACCAGGATCCTGGCGGCTTAGGCAGCCCTATACCCAACCAATGCAGGAGCCGGCCGCACCTCAGCCCCCACACCAACCTCCCTAAAATCCCTCCCTGGGTCACCCTGGACAGAGAGAGAAAAAAGAGGGAAGAAGCAGAGGCACAGAGAGGCAGCTCTGCGATGATGAACCGCAGCCTGATATTCCAGCGTGCTGAATATTCCCCAGAGGCCTTCCCCATCAGCCGGGCGGAGCAGAGCACTAGCTGAGCCCAGCTCCGCTCTCTCTCTCTCTCTCTCTCTCTCATTTTTCTCCCAACCCCCACCGCCCTCCGCCTGTCAGCCACCACAGAATCACCCCCTCCCTACCTCTCTCTCTCGCTGTGTTTTTCCATAGGCACATTGTGCAAATGTGACCTTTCGACAAGCCCCTCCCATCCAGGAAGTCGACTGGCCCCTTGGCTGCCAGGAAATATGAAAAACTGGCAGCGCGCCCATTTAATCTGCAAACAGAGAGGGAGGGCGAGGGAGGGAGGGAGAGACGGAAAGGAGAGCAGAGGTGAGGCAGAGGAGAGGGAATCGCTGCAGCCGACCTTGCCGGCAGAGAGAAAGAACGGAAAAGGAAAGATGTTTTTTCTTCCACTTTTTGCTTTTTTCCGACTAAATCATTTGAATCGGAACGCTCGTAGCGAAAAAACAGCCTGTGCACCCTACCACAGCTAGACCCGAGGCCAGTTCTGCAGTTCGTGCTGGCCTCTCTCTCTCTCTCTGCCTATCCCTCATCATTCCAAACGTTACTCGCACCCTTACTCCGATCATGTGATACCAGTCTACCGGGCTTGCTCCAGATCCCACTCTCCAGGGCTCGGTCATCAGAGGCCCCCATTCAGGTGGCCCTCGGGATGCCTGGTTAACAAATTCCCCAGTGAATGAAAAATGGAAAAAAAAGAAAGTTGTGAGATTGTTCCAGGAAGTTCTGGTCTGGCTACCACGTTATGTCACCAGCCAAAATTTCGCCTGCCACTCCGGGTGCTGTGTGTCTAAAGGTCCGACGTCATTTCACCGATCACTGTCGGGCTTCACAACTTCTTCAAGGGAACCAAAGCAATTAAAACCAAGTCTGTACTGGAGACGAGTGTATTGGCCTTGCGCAAGCTCGGTGCTAAAAACAGACCCTGGTTCAGCAGGCGATGGCTGATGTTTTCCAGAAAAACTGTAGCGTGAGCGAAGCTACAGCAGTATGTGAAGTTGCTAGGCAGAGACCTGCCAGCTTCTCCTCACGCCAACCCAAGCTGTCCTCCTCTAAGCCAGCATCCCTGTTCTTATGGTGGTTACCTACCAGGCAAGGAGTTGGTGGAGATGCGTTTCACTGTAAGGATGACAGGGTCCTGGGGTCACCCGCAATTACTCTGTCCCCAGGTCTTTGGTGTTCAGACACAGAACCCAGTCTCCAGCAGGGAAACTAGCAGCGCTCTGGGCGAACACCCACGAACATGCAAGGTCCACCAATGGGGTTACCCACATGCAGTCCTGCGCTGGGTATTTGAGGGGGCACCACTGTTGAAACTGGTTGGGGGGAGGTGGGTATAAAAGTTATTAATTTAATAATTTGATAATTCTATTAAACCACTAAAGATTGCTTGAATTGGTTCAGTTTGCTCTGTCTCTGTTGGGGGGGGGGGGCAGGTATTGCCCACCCCATGACCCACCTGTAGCCACACCCCTGAGGTCCACACATATGGTTAGTTACGGAATCAAATACAGAACCCTGCAGTGATGAAATTATGATGTCACTTACTGAACTATTACATGAGCCGTCTCAGTTAAAAAGAAGTGGGCATTATTGTAACATTACCCAGATTGGGACCTGAAAAGGGCAGCGTCCCCCACCGACTCTTTACATTCCTATTATTACGACGGCAGAACACGTGTCTGAAAGGAACAGCGCCACCACAGGACAACATAAGTAACTACACAGAAGGGCTTCGAAACATGGAAAAGCTGCCCTGTCGTGACCCACTTTCTATTTTTGTGTTTGCATTTGTGAGGCTTTCAAATGGAAACAGAATGAAATCAGGGACAGATATCATGTTTCAAGAAATGAAATCTGTGGTGTTTTCTTTGCCTCCGTCACCCATTTAGCCCTGAGTGCCTTCACATTTCATAAACACACGCCACTCAGCCGCGGTCCCGCATGGCGTTTTTCCTGATGTCCAACCACATCACAATGACCACATGTTGACCCGCAGTGGAATCACGGCCTTTTTCCCCTGAAGCATCTTGCTGCCATTCTGCTGAATAGCTTGCTGTAATGCAGAGGTGGATGGAGTTCAGCTTCGAAAGGATTCCCAGCTTCACACTGGTGACAAACTTCATCCCGGTTGCCAGGTGATTGTACGCTTGTCCTGCCTGAGGCAGTGAACCTGGAGGGAGTTTGTTTATTTATTTGCCTCTTTGTTTTGTTGCTTTCCATCTGGGTCGGATTCCTCAATGGGTCAGCCGGGATCAAGCAGTCGTCCACTACATCCCAAAACCGTTGTGCTGGTGGCTGGGAAACAAGTGACCACCTGTCTGAACACATGAAGAGCAGGCAGCAGAGCGACGCCCCAGCAGAGGGCTGAGTTTGGACCTTTGAAGGAGGTCCTTCTGCTGAATGGCTGCGTGACAGATGCGGCCGTGAAAAATGGGAAACATGTAAAACTGATATCTATGAAACAGTCTCTCTATCGCAGTATTCAGTCCCCTAAGTTAGAGAGCATATTCCCAGAACCCCAAGAGGCACGAAACATTCCCACATTCCCAATGGACAAAGCACATTCCCAGAACCCCGCCAGACACAGAACATTCTCAGAACCCCACCAGACTTAGAACTTTCCAGAACATTCCCTCGGCATTAGTAATGGCTCTTATAAATGTTTCCAGAACAACATTCACCTTTACACTTTGCTCTGTTTCAAACATGCCTATTTTATTTACTTGGCAGATGTATAGCATGTTTTCAGATTTGACAGATTTTGGTGTCCTTTTAGTTTGTTTTTATTCACATTTTGGGTAATGCTGCAGATTATTGTTCACATCCTGATTTTTTAAAATATTTCTTCCATTCCAAATGTCTGTACTCCTTCAAAGATTGTGTGTGGCTCAGCGAGTTTGGCTGCTGTCCCTGTGATTGGAAAACTGTTAGTTCAAATCCCAAACTCAATAAAGTTAGGGTTCTGACCCAGGTTCTTTCTTTGTTCCAGTGATTGTCTGAACCTGCATTTCTCAAAAATGTATGCTGCTGTGGATGTGCCTGCTTAAAAAAAAAACAAAAACAACAAAGCATTCCAAACTGCAAAGACCTGTCCGGAAGCTTTACCTGGGAACTCACTAGATGACGCCAAGTGGGTTCTGTTCTTCTGAATCTCTCTTTATAGTCAAACACCACAAGATACAGAATAAGAGAACGTCCCATTAAACGGAAAAGAGGATTTTAATTAATTCATCAGCAGCTGACTGAACGGGTGCCCTTGTCTCTCGCCGCAGGGCTATAGCTGCGAATGGGGTTGCGAGACGGCGGGCCAAGAGACGAGTGCATCCTGTGAGGTCATCACAATGTGGGAAAACACCACACGTGTGGCCGTGGCTGTCAGCGGACCCCCCCCCCCCCCCCCCCCAGCGCTTTGATGTTGGGAGAGCGCGTGCGAGTGAGTGACCACGAGTGGGAGGAGGTAGGTCTCGTGAGGTGACACGGGGTTCCGTTACAAGTTGCAAAAATCTCGAGTCCAACAAGAGCAAATGATTGAGAGTAATAACTAAACAGAAGTAGAAGAGCCTCAACTGGATAAACAGAAATGGACAGGTGGATTAAGAAAAATGAAATAAACTGAAATCCTCCAATTGGTCCCATAAATAAAAATCATGGGGGCTGGGGAGGTGTATTGGTTTATCACAGAAATATGATGGAACAGTGCAGCACGCCTGGGGGCCACAGGTTTGGGGGTTTGCTGGACTGCAGTGTCAACATGCCCCCCCCCCCCCCATCCGGGGGGGGTGACA
>JAODJW010000117.1:20420615-20433051 GCA_026777045.1 Hyperopisus bebe | reverse complement strand
CTTTGTTCCCTTAAAGCCCCCCCCCCCCAAAAAAAAAAACCCCAACCCCCATTCAAAGCCCCTCTCCCACCACAGCCTGCGAGAAGGAAACACAAGCAACACTGGTGAGTGGGGGGGGGAGGGTTGAGGGGAGGGGCCGGTGCAACTTCCTGTCTGCCGCTCAGAATGTGCCTTTTGTTCAGCTGGGGAGGGTGGCGGCAGTAGGGTGGGGGGTTACCGGGAGTCGAGGGTGGCGTATGAGAGGCGGCCATTCATGGACCAGGCCTGGTTGCCGTTTGAGCGGCTGATCGTCACATGACAGACCGCAGCCCCATGAGGAGAGCATAGGGAGTCAGTACCTGGGAGCAGCTGAGCTTCGGGGATTCCCAGGCAGGGCTCTGGAATGCTGGGAAAAAGCAGCCCAAGGAAAAGAGAAACTCCACGGTTACGCTTAAGGCCTCTCAACAATAAATACCACTTCACTGGCAATATCACTATATATATGAGAATATATTTTGATATTTCTATCTTCATGCTTGTCTTTCTAACTATTCCTTGTCCATTTGCCGTTTTTGTTTAGTTTAGTTTAGTTTGGGTTTAGTTATAATTTTTTTTTATTTTTTTTATTTTTAGGATTGTGTACTAGGAGTAAGTACACCACGTCAAATTCTTTGTACGCATCCATACTTGGTTAATAAAACCTGATTCTGATTCTGATCTATGCTATGTGAATCGATGCCTGCATCTGAGCAGGATTTCTCACTCAAAATTTTCTTTCCAGTGTCTGGCATCTGAGCAACTTTAATTAAAATCTGTGTCTGCTGTTCCACGGGCATTAATGTCCATGAACCCGGAGACAACGGACAGAAGGGGCAGATGGGTGCTAGAGATGTGGCCGTTTCGGGTGAAGCGTGTCCATCCCTGTGAGGATCCACATGCCGAAACGAGTCCACTAGAACTGCTGGTCATGTCATGGTTTGCTGGACCACCCCATAAGGCACCTTGTTCTGGAACATGCAGCGTGCTCAGGCATGCATGTGTGGTTGTCTGTCTGTGCACTTTTGTATTTGTGTATGTGTGTATATGCATTCGTGTCTCTAGGTAGTGCTTACATGCATGCATGTGTGTGTTTTCAGCCCTGTTGTGAAACCAAAACCTCACACACACAACGGGGATCTGCGCTGTTACAGTCTTCTGACGGGAGCAGGTCTGTCGGTGCTGACAATTGCAGCCCAAATGAGTTTCTCCTCCAACTCTCTCGCTCACTTTCCTTCCCGCTCGCGTGTGCACGCACACACACAGGCACACGGATGGCGCTCCCGCGTGAAAACAGGTCTCTCGGGCACGCGGATGAGTCGTCCCGAATTCCTCTGCTGAACATCTCAAATGAATAATTATTGCGGCTTTTATTCCTCGAACCTCCGAAAAGTCCCGTTCCGTCTCACCTCTGCCCTCCCGAACATTAAAACTGAGTCCGTTTGTATCAGGAATTACAAAAAACTGTTTTTCGTATGATTGCGCTACAGCATTTGATAGCTTATATTTGCCAGCAGTACAATGCTTATGCTAATTGCAGTGTACGGTGAGGCCGTGACTGCTCCCATGGAACTGAGCACGCTCTGGAACGAACCGTGTGACTCATTGCGTTCAAGGAAGTAACTCGGTTTAAAAAAAAAAAAAAGATTATATAACCTTGTTGCCTAGTTGGGAGAGCGCTTGCCTGTTTTAACTTGTGTCTTAGTGTTTTCACCTCTTGCTGTAGGATCTCCTGAACAGACAAGGTTTTTTTCAGGCAAGGCAGACCTAGACCTTATTAGGATGTTTTTTTAGGGTTTTATGAACCGTTTGGTATTCAGAAATCCTGAACATTGCAAGAGCAGGCGTGTGGATCTACTCACAGCTAGTGCTGTAGAAATAATAAAGGTCCGGTTTCAGTTCACTCTAGTTTCTGGGAGGTAAAAACAGGCATAGTTTTCTGTAGTTCAGATTGTACCCTAAGTTGAGAAGAAAGGCCTCGTTTCTATGGTACATTCAACTGTTGCATAGCGACACCTGGTGGAAACAGGTGGTATAACACCCAAGTTGACTGACAGATGCATAGCAACCAATCAGCTCCTCGGGAAACCAACTGTCTTCCAGATATGTGGCCTGGGAGAGCAGCATGTTGACTGAAATGTTTCTAGTTGGTATCCGATGGAGCAGGGGCTTTGCTGCTCTTACTGTGAATTCCTTCGGTGGCATATCCTGATTGGTGCACATTTTTAAAACTACAATTCCCCTTTAGAAAGCATCGAGCAAATTACAGCATGTAATGAACATTCATTTTCCAAAATGAGAAGAAACAAAAAGCCATTCATTATCTAGAGGGATTACATTTTTTTTTCAAAATATGGCAAAAGGTAATAGATTAGGTTTTTATTTTTTCCTGTGTAATTGTTGAACAAAGACTTGTATTTCATCATTGGTTTTGACACTATATGACTTGGGGACTGTTTGATTGGGATTGTATGCTAGTTTTGTCCGTAAAACACAGCCAGGCTGCTGTTCCGGACAGGCTAATTTAGACTCATTGTTTAGGATCAGATGCAATTTAAAATGTAATTACTGGTTTCTGATGGAAGCCGCTGAGATTCTCGAGTGCCTCTCAGCTCCTGGCTGCGGGTGCGAGCTGTTTGTAAGGTGTATGGAGAGTCCAGTTCTGCAGTCCACCTCCTCCCCGCTATCAAAGACTGGTAACCAGTTAGATCAGTTACGCTGCAGCGTCTCCTCATTTGCTTTGCAAACGCTTGCGTCTGAACAGACCTTCAAACCTTATGGGAGCTTCCTTGTGATGTAGCAAAGAAGTGGGCCCCCCCTCAAAGGTACAACAGCCTGCCACATTCTGCCATCTGAACCTTTATCTGCTCAGTCTGGGTCCTCAAGCAGAAGACCACTTCCTGATTTTGGCTCTAAGTTTATCATCTGCTCCAGGGAGGGGGGGGGTGCTGTGGACAGGTGTCTCACATGCAGATCTGGGTGTTTCATTGTGGGGGGGGGGGGCTTTCAGGCCCTGCCTTTAGAGTCACCATTTAATGCAACAACCGGTGCTCTGCGAGTAGACCCCACCCATATTGCTCAGACCCCCACCTCCAAAAAGGCCAACCTGGGTCCTGCTGTGCTTTGTGTGTGTGTGTGCATGTGTGTGTGTCTGTGTGTGTGTGTTTGTGTGTGTATGTGTGTGCGTATGTGTGTATCTGTGTGTGTGCGTATGTGTGTGTGTTTGTGTGCGTGTGTGTATGTGTGTGTGTCTGTATGTGTGTGTGTTTGTGTATGTGTGTGTGTGTATGTGTCTGTGTGTGTGCGTGTGTGTATGTGTGTGCGTGTGAATGTGTGTGTCTGTGTGTGTGTTTTTTGTGTCTGTGTGTGTGTGTGTGTCTGTGTGTGTGTGTGTCTGTGTATGTGTGTGTGTGTCTGTGTGTGTGTGTGTGTCTGTGTGCGTGTGTGTGTGTGTGTGTGTGTGTCTGTGTGCTCGGTCTCTTTGTTTCTGGAGCCTGTTTTGACTGCTGTTGTGTAGAAGCAGCACTGAGATGGGAAACAAGATGGAAGCACAGGGTGAAGGAATAAGGAGTGTGTGGGGGGGGGGCTGACAGGTGGAAAGGGGGAGAAAGAGCTTGCAGAAAGAGGGGGGAGAGAAAAAGGGGTAACGGCTGAGGGAGGGAGACAGCCGGGTTGATGTACGGAGGAGTAGGGGGTGGAGATAGAACCCGAGGGCGATGGATGGACTGGAGGGCTGGGGGATGGGGGGGTGCATGAAAGAATGAGAGAGGAGAAAGAGAGGGAGAGAACAAATGAAAAAGAGAAGGAATCAGCAGAAGGGGGTTTTTCTGCAGCCCCTGAGCTTGGGGGAGAGATCAATAACTAATTTCAGTGCTGAGCTGTAGTCGGACTGTTTTCCAATAAGGGCTGGACATAACAAGTTAGCTTGAATAGCCACGGCCTGCACCCCCCCACCCCCAACTCCCCCCCTCCCCCAACCTCCCTCCTGCCTCCGAAGACCTGGGCTACCTATGGCCCGATCAATAGGCACAAAGGCTTGCCTTGAGATTCAGGCAGAGATCCTCGCGGTCAGCCCCCCCATAAAGCAGAGCCCTTATTGTGTTTGATATCATACATCAGCCTCAAATTAAATGCAATTGCTACAATTTGTTATTAATTGCATTATTCCCTGGCTTGTTAAATGCTTTCACTGTACGGCCCGCAAACGCGGGTCGCTGGAGATTAGGTGTCTTACCCAAAGTCAGTTTTCAGTCTCAGTAGTTGCTGCTGTTCTTATGAGCAGAAGATTATATTTCTGAACTGATATTTGCTATATGCACCACAGATACTGTATATTTACTAAATAGTACACACACAGTAGTACTGTATATACTGTATAGTATAATATACTATTAAACTATTCTCCAGCACAAGATCACATCAAGTATGGAACCAGTCCCAAGAAGCAACCTGGACAGGATGGCAGTCAATCACACACACATACACATTCTATTGCTTTGATTGCAGTCACAGATTTTTCTAAAATTGAATTTCCCCTTGTGAGGACCGAAAACTGGTCTCCACAATGTCAAAATAACAGTTTTTTTAATCACATTGTGGGGACATTGGTCCCCTTATTGTAAAGTATATCTGACCCGCACACACACAAACACCAATACACATACACAAAATATAAAAACTACCATAGCAACCATTAATGTGTTTAAACCTACAGAAACATGTAAACTCCGCTTTGAGACACATGTAGACAAAGCTAAGGCAGAAATGAATCTCCAAGACCACATGCTACCCCTTGGCCGCCACTCGGCCACATTTCCTGCTATAGGAGCTTGGCTTCCCGTTGCACAGTATAACTGCTCTGGTCCTCCCCCATCACCCTTGTCCCAGCGTGCCCTGACAGATAGATACTTACAAAATCCTGGTTCATTTGATGTCGTGTGACCAGTTCCGATTTCACACACAAGGGTAAAGAATGAGTGATAGGGGGAGGATTGATAGGAAGGTGTGTCAGATTGGGGATGTCCTAAAATCACAGCCTCAGTGCCACATCCGAGGCCCGTTCCTCACACCAAAGACAGGAATGGCATTCAAGAGCAGCCCGCTGACGGATGGAACAGCTTCAGAACCGTAGCAAGGGTCACTCTCCCGCTGCTTGGGCGTCCAGTCCGATTACTCACCTGCTGCTGCATTCTGGCATCCCTGAGATCCATCGGAGTCGATCATTCTCTGACTCTGCGTGGCCGTCTTGCCAGCAGCTAAGTGCTAAGATAGCGGGGGATCGGGCCCCCCTCCCCAGAGCCAGACACTTTTGTCCACAGAAGATCCCTTGGTGCTGTGGAGTAGCCACCTGCACTTCCCACTGCCTAACAGTAGGTGGGGCCAGCGAGCAGGGGCTGCCGCTGTTTGGCTCTGGGAACATTCCAGAGAAAGAGAGAGAGGGCGATGAGCAGTGCCAGCGCCTCCAGGCGTTCTGTCTGTCTGGGAACAGGCTGCTCAGTCTCGCCACACATTCACCAAACCCACGGGGGTGTGGAGAACGCGGCTGGGGAAGGCAGTACCAGGCACCCGCAGAGGCCTCAACAGGAGAACGCTAACATGTAATAAGTGTTTAATATTATGGTTATTACTTACAAAACTCTTTCCTCCTCCACACCTCATCTGTTTCTTTATCTGTTCCTGGAGAATGCTTAAGAGACTCATGTGGAGAACCCTGCTTAGGAACACAACAGCATGCTGCCCCCATAAGGCAGGGTCATGTACTGCGGGACTAGTCTGCATCATTACAGCGAATACCAGTAAAAGTTATTTATTCAAAGGGTTGTGACTGATTCGGAGTGTTGTAGGGTGTTCAGACTTCAACTGAAATATGGTATTTAGTAACAACAGATGTGTGCGTACGTGTAAACAAGTGGGGAAAGACTCAACACGGCGGATTTGAATGAGAATTGTACCTTTAGCTCTTTTTATCACATTATTTTGTGGGCTTTTTTCAGGTTGATGCCAGCTTTAAATGGGCCATGTGTCCGTCTGGGGGTTGGCATGACCGACGTGTTTACAATGGGTCCCCTGCCCCCCCAAACATAAATGGAATTTAACAGAGCATGGAGAGCGACGCTAACAACGTATCGTTAACAGCCCGACCCTGAGCTAGAGGCATGTGAGGGGACTCCCTCCACCCACTTCTCACCTTCTCTCTCATTCCTCTAACCTATCCTTTCCCAGTCTGTTTCTCACTGCTGTCTTCCTTCCTGTTTTCTGCCCGCACCCTCTAGTTGGCTGACTGCTGCCCCGCCCTCCTTGGCTGTATCGGCCTGCTTTTTGTTCCCTTGTTCTCTTCTACTCTTTTTTTCTTCCCCTCCAAATTCCAGTTTTTCTTCCCATACCAGATCTCCCGGTCTGTCAGCCCCAACTATCTCCATCCTTCTCAAGTCATCCCCTCTCTCTCTGTTTTCTGTCTACCCCCTCCTCCTTACTGCCAGCAAGTTACTGACCCCATGGAAATGGTCTCAGGGTTGTGGGTGGGGCACAGAAGGTCAGGTTGAGGTCCTGAATGGTTGCTGGTTCTAATCCTGGGCGGGAGAAGAGTGGTATGACCTTGGTATTGTGCCCTTGAGCAAAGTACTCCAGTTTAAAGTGTTCAGCTGTATAAATGCCGACAATTGCAGGTTGCCTCAGACAAAAGCACCAATAACAGATGGCGAGGCTGTCCAGAACGTGGCTGGTCACTGCTGCTGAGAAGAGTAGGTGCTTTTACCCCAAGGATTCTTCCTGCGTTTTCCGTAAAGCACCACGCCACGACCGCCTGCCATTTGCCCACTGAAATGCTCCAAATGGGCCAACCCAGGATAAGATATGCCCCACAATGCTTTGGTTGGACAATGTACGTCAACTACTATGCCACCTAGTGGTTGTTTGGCTTTGGATGGCTCAGACTTGAAGCTACAGGGGGATGAAGGGACAGATGGGCTTGAGGGTGTGACAGTGAATGACTTGAGGGGGATCTGGGCTGGGAGGGAGGCTCCCAGACTTTCCAGACTTCCCTTCTTTGTCATCCCCAACCCCTCCTGCTCTTTTCCACCCCCATTCCCTATGCCATCCTTCAGTCTCTAGCTCGTCACACTGGAGCAGTCAGCGGACCCCTACTTGCACCCGCTTTCTTCCACCACTGCTTGCTTTCCTGGGCTTACGACCTAGAAATGAGGAGTCCACAGCCTGGAAGATGGTGAGGTACTTGGTCTACAGCCAGCCGCATCACACGGGAGGAGGGAGTGGGGGGGGGGAGGCAATGTGGAGCGAGATGGAGAGAGAGGAGAGGGCGAGAGAGACAGAGAGCGAGAGAGAGCAAAGAGTTACACAAGGGTAGTATGATTGTGCAAGCAGCCAGGGCGTTGCACACAGGCTTGTGTAACACACTGTCCTATTTAATCTACAAATACACACACACACAGTGTCCTGCACACCAGTTTCACTCCTCGGCCACAAGAGAACAGGCACAGCACGTCAATTGTGAGGCGTCAGCTAAATAAAATTCACATTTTCACAAGTGAAGCCACGAAGAAAAGCGGTAGCAAAGCCCAGCACTGGCTAAGATCACTCTTGGGCATGACGTTACACTGAAAGTAATCAGTGAGTTGAAGCTTACCTCCTTCTACCGGTTAAATATTTGGCGCGGACGGCCTTTTGGACGAACCCCAAGTACCTGAGGACGAGGGCTGAAAGAGGGCAGCATGTGGGGTGACGTCAAAACCACGGACATCACAGGTGGGATGGTGACCCCAGATCCGGAAGTTCCCCTAAGGAAATGTTTGCTCTGTGCCCCAGGAGAACTCCTGACCTCTGAGATGAGACCTCTAACACCTCAGTCCCCATGGTCATGGTGACGGTGCCGGGTGGATTTATAAGAGAGTGAACAGAGCACAAGTTGGCAGCAGGTGGCGCAGTGGTTCAGGAGTAGGGAATTGTGACTCCAGCGTGATTCTCTGGAGAAAACCACAATTAGGCATTCTTGAATGAAATATCCAGTAGCAAAACAGGACAACTTAACTGCTTGCTTTATGACCATAATGATTTACATCTATTAAGTGTTGAGTTGCCATTGTGCCACAAAGAGACACCAAACACATGCTGAGCTGTCGGCTCCGCGGTGGCTCCATGGCAGTAGCTTCTGTTCAGACTCATCTCAGACCATGACCAAGCGAAGCCACGTCAAATGTGCTGCTTCACAGATCTGCTGCACGGTCCTTGCAGAGCTGGATTAAAGCACGTGTCACAATTCCAGGCAGGAATAACCTGCGTAGTAATTACCCTCATGTCGTGAGACGAAATCCAATTTTCTCACGTCTAATTTGACATGTCTAAAATCCCTACTGCTCAGCGCTCTCCCAATCCAAAAACGGGAGACCGACTCTCAAGATCTCAGCACTGCCCTTCCCAGAACTATAAATCATTGCCGTTTATTCATGTTGAGCATAATTCAGCATAACCAATTTCATGAACAGACAGTCCTCCTGTGGCAACCTGCAAGCAAAGTAATTTTTAAAATTTAAATATTAAAATCAGCATCCCTACAACCATGACCAGGATAGGCTGGTTGGAGATGAATGGATGGATGGACAGCAAACACTAAGTGAACTGTCCTGCAAGTGATCCTTCTTAACATCAGTTTGGTTGTTAAAACCTTTTTTTGATTCCCAACAATTGCCTATTGAAGCTCCTGCAATCTGAACACATTTACTGGGGAGAGTCAAACGGCAAAATGGCACAAAATCAGCCTTTGCATTGTATCAAATCATTCCTTTTGAATTCAGTAATAGTGATTAGTACCTGTGGAGGTTAACGCTCTTATTCTACTTATAAACACCATATGTAAAGGGAAGTATTCCTGGCCACTCCCCCTAATGTTTATTAGCAAACTGACTATGGCAGGGGTCTCCAACTCGGGTCCTGGAGAGCTACTATCCAGTAGGTTTTCTATCCTGCTTGGCTTCTGATGAGCCACACCTGGCCCTGGTATTTACCTGAGAACAGGTGTGGCTCATCAGAAGCCAGGTAGAACTGAAAACCGACTGGATAGTAGCTCTCTAGGACTGGAGTTGGAGACCCCTGGACTATGGTGTCCTGACAATCAGAGCGGACCTGTCTTTGCCAAGCTTCTGTTTGGCCTCCAAGCTACCCAAACGAGTACAATAAAGGACAAATTTGACACCCTGTGGTGGACAATCCTGGAATAATCCCCCCCCCCCCCATTCTTAAATTAAGGGTTGTAGACAGAGTGAAAGTTTAATTGAGTATTAAGCCTGTCTCACAGACAATGACCACACCATTCCAACAGTGCGTGTGAATGCATTATTATATATTATGACTGTGTGTTTGTTTCCATGTTTGATCTTCTCCTCAACTGAATGTACGTCATTGTGTATGTGTGGGCATACATGTCCCAGTTTTGCACATGTGACCGAGTGCACGTGTGTGTGTGTGCGTGTGTGTGTGTGCATGTGTGTGCGTGTGTGCGCACGCCATCGGGGTCATCACATCCAGAGAGATGGGCTGTGAATGAGCCGAAGAAATAAAATAACTCAATGAAACAATAGCAGGATAAAAGCCAAAATACTTGCAGTTTCTGAGCTGCACAGAGAACACGGACAACACAAAAGACACGGCAATAGCCAAGATACGCCGTGTCCAAAAATGAGGATACATGTCCGCTCCAGGCTCAGAATATTAATGTGCAACGTGGTGCCGAAGCAGACCGGCACCTAAAGGAAGACACAAACGCACACAGCTTTTGTTTAAACACAATATTCATCTCATCTCAGAGTTTCTGCGCCGCATGTAATGATTCTGCATGTGCTTTGGAGCTGCCAATTTGCGTGTGTTGTAACATGCACGATTCCTTGCGTGTTTGCTTGTCCCTGGCTTATCAGCTCACCCTATGATGAAGTGAGCAACTCATTGCATGTGACATCTCACAAGAAAGGATCATCTGGTTTCTCGCCCAGAGTTTGTTCCAGCCCGGTCCCTACATTCGGCTCGCTGCCTTAACATGTGTGGCTAATGTTTCTCTATATGTTTCTGAACCCAGTCCTAGGGGACCCCCAAACAGTCCACATTTTTGCTCCCTCTCAGCTGTCAGCCAATCAAGAACACCAAATACCTGGTACAGGTGGGTTGGGAGCTGGGAGGGAGCGAAAATCTGAACTGTCTTGAGGTCCCAGCGGACTGTGTTCAGAAACACACACTTGGGTACACACATTCTCGTCGCTCCCCGGGACAAATAACCTGATTCTCGTCCCTGCTTTGCACCAGATGCCACGGCGCTGTACCCGCTGCTCCCGGAGCATTGCCGGTTTCTCGCTCAGCGCATGTGGTAGCCATTAATGTCTCTGTGAGGCTTTTGCTGGTTGCGATGGCAATCGGATCCTGGACACGTGGATGGAAGGAATGGGATCTTTGTTTGGGTTTCATGTCTTACAAACTGGGGAAAATAGAAAAGGCTGCCATTTTGATTCAACATAAGAGAAATGCAGGAAAACAAGACAGATATCAGCTATAAGCTGATTGGCCCCTGAAGTGCCCCACCCCCTGTCACTCACCATTTCTAAACATATCATTAGCCCCTATGCATGAATTATGGCCCCTCTTGTGCACCCTGCAAACCGAGCTTTCAGGTAATAATATGAGCTGCACCTTTCATCACATTGGCATCTAAAACCGGATGCAACCATCATCTTTGCATCTCTTACCCCCATTCCCACCCAGTTAAAGCCAGATGAGATCAATACATGATTCGCTGTCCTGTCCTGGTTTTCCCAGTAATTAATGCCTAGGGTTTCTTACTGGTGCAGGCACAGTTGGAAGCACTGAAGCTGAATTCCAGGATTGTTCAGTGCGGCCCGGCTGGGGACCGTACACAGAGCCTTGATGTGCTCAGAGACAGTCATCCTGTCATTTAACCATAGTTTCAACGCCAACACCCATTTGCCACATTAACGTGCCGACGGCTGGCCAGTTAAACAGATCCGCGGGGCTCGTATTTTTTTTAACGATGCTCTGAGGGATCGTTCTGAGGCATCGTCTCAGGACTACAGCAGGGGCGCGTGGTGCTTAAAGACGATGAAGAAAATGCAGGCAGGACTCTACGGTAGTCTTCTCCTGACCCAGAAAACATCAGAGGAAAACATAAGCTAAGCGGCGAGATAATTACACTGAAGCCAGCTTAGGTAGAGGCAAATAACGGCCTCGATGGCACAGTCAAAGACCACGCCCACTGGATTAGCAAAGCAGCTACTCTAAATAGTGTGAGCAAATCAAGAGCTTCATATTAATGATGGACTTTGCTGCTACCTTCTCAGGTCCCATAGCAACGGAGCGGTGCCATGGAGCACAGCGACATCAGCCCAGCTACCCATCCTTACCTCATCCTACTCTCTAAACCCGCCCCAGCTTTGTGGAATCCAGGCTCGCCAGGTCTAGTGGCAGACAATCCTCCGTGACCCAGTTCCATTCAGCTCGGGCCCCTGTTTACACACAGGAGGGGGGAGGGGCTTCGGTGTCAGTGGTCGAGGACACAGTCTCAAGCTCATGCAATATGGTTGTATATAAGGGCACATGGCATGACGTAATACGCAGCGGCGTACCCATGCACTGGGTGCTTAAAGGCTCTGTTCCAACGCTGCACTTGGAGGGATTTAACAAGGTGACCTGCAGGTAGCATTTAAGTAGCTGGTTTCCACCTGTTTGAATGAACATAACTTTCATTTTCCTACTTTCACATGTTTCTTTATTGTATTGGTCTTCAGGGGGTCTTTCACCTGCAATTTGGTAAAACCTAAACACTGCACTCAGGATTTGGAGCAAAGTGTTTACCTGCTACAAATTAGCCATCTACAGGAAACCTTCTACCCCAGAGATATATGTCACCCATTTCTCTGTTTTTCTCCTGCTTATGTAGGTTCTGCCTTTCTGCTGATACAAATCTAGGTGCTCCACAGAGCATGTAGACTACTGTACCTGTTGCCGCCCACCCATGCAAACACACGTTCATGTGATGATATAAAGACTCATGCAGACAGAGTCCATGCTACAGAGCAAATACACAAACACAAAAATGACGTGTGTCGCAAACACAAGCATAGATGCTTACAGGTGCACATGAGATCCTGTCATGAAGTAACACACCCACTTCAAACATGAAACATAGAAGTGAGGATATCGCTGCCATAGCCTGACACAAACACATTGGGCCAGTGGGCAGTGTCTCTCAAGCTGGAGACAACAACTCTAATTACGTTGCCCATAAGCCCAGACTTTTGAATAAAGATCCTAGGGCTGACCATTTACAGGGCAAAGCCCCTGAGTGAGGATCCTAGGGCTGATCACCCACAGCCCATAGCCCCTGAGTGAGGATCCCAGGGCTGATCAC
>JAODJW010000117.1:20401885-20417602 GCA_026777045.1 Hyperopisus bebe | reverse complement strand
ATAAATAATGCGTCGGTTGCATTTTCTCTCGCTTTTCCATAATTTGCGCTAAAGTTTGTTTTTGCGGTCTTTCTCTGGTAGCATTAGCAAATTCCTTGTACTTTGCACTATGGTGCGTCATTTGATCAAATTGCTTAAATTGCTTGTGTTAATTCAATGGCGTGCTGTCCCTTCCTCCTCTTCACACTTTAGCATAACAGACCTCCATCCATCCATCAAGTTTCTAACCCGCTTATCCTACTGGGTCGCAGGGGGTCCAGAGCCTATCCTGGAAGCAACGGGCACGAGGCAGGGAACAACCCTGGACAGGGGGCCAGCCCATCGCAGTCATCTCTCTCTCTCTCTACATATATATATATATAGTTATACATTAAATAACGCATAAATGACTCTTAATATCAAACAAATAAACACTTCAACAAGATTAAGCTATTTACATGAACTAATTCAGCAGATTATAGATCTGTGTCCGGAAAGTTGCGAGTTCAAATCCTGTGGCCAAGCAGAGCAATAATATCACGACTGGGCTCTAAACCCTGACTGCTCCAGGAATGCTGCACACTGGCTGACACTGACGTCTCTCATGGGGAGCAAGAATTCCAACGGACTTTGTATAAATGGTATATAAATACACTATCTTATAACGGTAACCAGCATATGTAATTCATGAGCCCTCCAGCATATGACATGCAGACGATCGGGACGGCTATCAACTTGAGCTGCGCTGCCCTCTCGTGGCAGACTTGAGGAAACGCACCCCGTCCGTGGGGTGAATCCCATTTCACGTTTCTGCCTTTTATTACTCGTGCACATTTCATCGCTCGTTACACATACAGCCATTCGTCCTGTTGCTACTGCTGGACCAGCGCTCCACTTACTGAAGAAGAACTAAACCCAGTATCACGTATTTAGTCCAAGAGGATATTCGAGGGCACTTTATTGATAGCGAAAACTATATCCGTGTGCAGAAATGTGGCTGTCCATGAATTGCATTTAACAATGTCTCACAGAATCGTAAAGAAATTATGTATAATCTACAGATCAGTATATTGGCTTTAAAATACATCTTTATATACATAGAATACGAATTAACAGCATACTCGCGATGGTTCTGTAGCAGAAATTTCACGTCGTTATTTTTAAATGCAAAGACGTGAATTTTGAACTGATTTCGCGGCTTGATTTCATGGCCATTCACAACGGAACCTTACATTCCTTACTGAGTGGTTTAAAAACACTTCATCCAAATGTTGATTTCTCTGTCCAAAGCAGATTTTGAAATGTCCCTTTTCCTCTGTAATGGTACTGCGTTGGCTGCCTGCGAGCCTCTCGAAGCTCAACATTGCCCTCTAATGTCATGGACAATTTTTAAAACCTCGCTCGTTTTCCACCTGCAGTGGGAACTAAAGTAAAGGGATCTTTCGCTGGGCGACTTCGTCGTTGTTTTGAATTTGTTTTTCCCTCCATCAACAAAGTTAAACAAGTAATCATGGAAATTAAGATTCTTCAAAATCAAGAGCCCAACAAGCTGTGCACACGCTTTTACGCGTTTCTTTTTATGTGTAAGCCTAGTAAATTAATTAAAATCAGTTCATATAAAAGGTTTGAACTGTAAAGATAAAATCATCATTTTATTTCAAAAACAGATGTTTTCAAACATGGCAGCTTACTGCTTACGAAGCTATATGACATAATTTACCTGCACGGATCGGTTCACTGTTCAGTTTAACTGACGAAAGAATATTTTAAAATCACAAGATATAAATAACATAAAATCCTTCTGGATGATTTTAATCTTATTTGTGTCTTGTAAATTTAATCTCTTTTATCAAAAATTTCCTGCTGCTGTAATTAATCTCTATGAAACCTAGTAACCAACTTTTTAATGACGGCACCTGTAGAATACAGATAAAATAACTTAGACATTTTGCAATACGATGCATATTTCCATCATTTAGAAGTGTAATTAAATGGAACAAATAAGCCAAGGAAATACGATGGTTTTTCAGTGTATTGAACGTGTTTTCGCAGGGAGCAATATGGTAAATAGACAGCCAACCATGACCGGCCGCGACCTTCTGCAAGCGTCAGCAAAATGAAGGTCCTGATGCGATTCCTGTGAAATCTGCTTCCGGCTAAACTCACACCCAGCGCCCAGGACTCCGGCCTGGCAGCCGGCCAACAGACACCTCGAGGAATTGCTAAGGCGTGGGGATACTGAGCAGGAAGCCCTGGAGACTGGAGAAGGTCATCTAGAAAATGGGAATCCCGTGGAAGTAATTGTGGAATGCTTATTCTGGTTATCTCTGTTGGCATTTTTAAACACTTATAGCAGCATGTATTTAACATTTACCATTTAGTTCCACCTGGAAAAATAGCTCTGCTATTATATAATAAATATGCCTGTTGAGTTAACAAACAAATAATCTGAATTTCAAATATGGTAAGACAAAAAATCTTTGAGCAAAAAAAAGCACTTTTTGTGTTTTACGACACTGAAACTTAGTGAGCAAATGATGTGGTCACTGTGATTCCACTGTGGATTCTTACATTCCCCTGGTTCATGATGGAATATAAACAGAATGGAATATATTTAGTATCTTGATGGAAATCGGTAAATAGTTCGAGTCCAGGACAATATGCCTGATCATATTTGCCATTTGTCCTCAGTATTACTGCTTGCTCTTCTGAGTTTACACTAGTTGGTGTATATATCTTTTTACTGCCTCACCATACTAATTATGCATTGTTAATGACTTTCACTTGGCATCTGAGTGTTTTAAAAGAGGAGAGAGGTTACAGGGGTGAGGTGTTCGGACTCTATGGTGATTTATTTGGCAACAGCTTCCCCGGAATTGCAGACACCATGTTGAGAGATCAAGAGCAAGAAGACAGGGCAGAAGATAACAACAGCTGTGGCCATGAATCCTTTTTTTCCTGGGTACAAAGCGGACATCAGACAGTAGAGTTTGCTTTTTCCTGTAGCTGATTCACTGGACACCAATCCACGATCACCAACTCCTGGACAATGGTCTTGCGGGTGACCATGCTTGGGCATGCTGATGAGTGGAGACTTCATGAACTTGGTGCTTGTGTGGGTGACACCCTTCATTCATTCAGACCTGCATGTCTGAATATGACCTACTTGAGTTGTGGTTCAGTAGCCACTAATCAATACCTTGGGGAAAGATTTGAGCTCTGTGATTTGCTGTTTCTCTGTCTAAAACATTGACCTTTACAGCAGGTGGAAGCGCTTAGAAATATTACTTTAAAAAATTTTGTAAAATATTGCTTACTTTTCTTTAGTTTTTCAGGCTCATAGTACAGCTTCACTAAATGACCCTGCTCTGTCCAGTCTGCCATTTCCCTGCTTGGCCAGCAGGTGTCACTGGCCAAACTATTCTTAGTGTTTGAGTCATTCATAATTATTAGTGACAAACACCTGATCCTTGTTAGTCCTAGCCATAGTGTTTGGTTTAATGTGAATTGTGTACACCTGTTTCTTGTCTAGTCTCAGTTACTGTGCATATATGTCTGCCCGTGGCCTGTTCCTCAGTTTGGCATTGTGGAGTTTACATGTACTGCTTTGTGTTTGTTCCTGCATGTTTCCTGAACCTGTTTGATGTATGGTTTTTTTTTTTTGTTGTTGCTGTTTAGTTGCAGCCTGTTTAGTTCTTTAGCTTTATCTCATGTCTTTATTTTGACCCCTCGTGGTCCCTTTTGTTTTGCTAGTTAGTCCATTCTCAGTAAAATCCTTTGTCACCAAGCGGCACTGTGGATCATCCCTTCTGTCATGCTATGCTGTAACACCTGCAAAGAGTGTAATTTATAAGAAAGTTGGTACTGAACCATTTTTGGATTAGTAAGTTTCAGAAAAAATATTATACAAGGATTTCCTCTGAGATAAATTGCAGGTCCATGTTTTTAAACACTGCCCATCATTTCTGTGATGTGCTTTGCCAAATGAGTGGGAAAAACTCTCAGGGGAAGGGAGGAATGGTTCTACAAATGCTGAAAAGAAGGGAATGGGAAAGGTACCGTGCAGCGTGCAGTGGAAGTGAGCACTGAAACAGAAGTTGGGGGCTTCGATTCCAGCCCATGGCATTACGCTGAGTAAGGGGTTATCTGAAAAGTGTTGATTTTCACTTCATTTCCCCAGCTGTTTTGTGATTCTAATGAGGTGAGGAGTGTCAAGCATGACAGACGGAGGGAGGAGGGCATGGAGGGAGCTGGGGAGCAGATCAGATTAGATATCGACTGGCTTCAGGCTGTCCAGCACCGAGCCATCCCTCTATGCCCCACTGGAGAGAATGGAAAGGAGGAGAGGGGAAGACAGAAACACGGTGGGGGAGAGAAGTAGTGGACAGGTGTAGGGTGGGGTGGGGGTAGAAGAAGAAAAATTAGCTTCTAATGCCTTTACCTCCAAAATCCAATTATTTTCTCTATTTGTTCAGGACAGAAATTATAATTTCCGTTTGTTACTGGTTTGTTATTTTGTAAAGAAGTAGCATTAGATTTGACCAGGGTTTATTAAAATTTATCACTTTAAACTTTTGTTTCTGTTGTATTACTATTTAAAGAAATTTTGGTTATGTACTTACTTACATATGTGAATACACACAGATGGATGCAAGTAAAGTAATATCTATGTATAAAAATAGATTTGATGGTTCTCAGTTTCATATTTTGCAAAATATGTCATGTTAAACTGACAACGCTACTTCAGAAACATGACTGTGTCCTTGCGTTCCTGGGGAGTAACTACACTAATTCATTAGTAGGCCTACATTTCTTTCACAGGTGAATTATATATACCTAATTTTGCACTATGCATTATCTTATGGCAAAACTGAATGCACTATGATTAAAATTATAATTTTCAGTTTCCCCCTTTATACATACACTAAAATTTTAAAAGATGTATAATATCAAGCACCAAGCCATGCAGTCAGGTTTACAAACTGTGAAAGAATGGGTCGTTCTGCACACAGAAGTGTGGCACTGTCATAGGATGCCACCTTTGCAATACGTCAGTTTGTGACATTTCTCCCTGCTACATATTCCACAGTCAACTGTAAGTGGTATTATTGCAGTGGCAGACCATGTAAATGGGGTCACCGAATGCTGAGGCGTATAGTGTGTAAAAGTCACCAATGCTCTGTTGACTCAATAACTGCAGAGTTCCAAACGTCCTCTGGCATTAACACCAGCACAAAACTGTGTGCAGGAGCTTCATGGAATGGGCTTCCATTGCTGAGCAGCTGCTTACAAGCCTCACATCACTAAGTGCAGTGCTAAGCATCGGATGAGTGGCGTAAAGTACACTGCCACTGGATTCTGGAGCAGTGGAAACATGTTTTCTGGAGTGCTGAATCACACTTCTCTGTCTGACCGTCTGATGAATGAGTCTGGGTTTGGCAGATGCCAGGAGAACATTACCTGCCTGACTGCATTGTGCCAACTGTAAAGTTTGGTGGAAGAGAGATGATGGTATGGGGTTGATTTCAGGAGTTGGGCTTGGCCCCTTTGTTCAAGTGAAGGGAACTCTTAATGCTTCAGCATGCCAAGACATTTTGGACAATTCCATGCTTTGTGGGAACAGTTTGGGGAAGGCCCTTCTCTGTTCCAGCATGATGATGCACAAAGCAAACTCCATAAAGACATGGTTGGGTGAGTTTGATGTGGAAGAACTTGATTGGCTCACACAGAGCCCCGAATTCAACCCCATCGAATTCCTTTGTGATGAACTAGAACAGAGATTGACCAAACATGTGCTCTTCTGGAAAAATGGGCAAAAATTCCCACAGAGACACACCCCATAAATTTGCAGAAAGCCTTCCCAGAGAATTTGAAGCTGTTATAGCTGCCAAGGGGGGGGTGAACTCCATATTGATACCAATGGATTTAGAACGATGTCATAAAAGTCCCTGTGGTTGTGATGGCCAGGTGTCCCAATACTTTTGTCCATATAATGTACATTCATTCAGTCGTTATAATAATAATCGATGTTAAATGTGCCATGAAAAAAGATCCTGAAACACTCATGACTTCCAGAGAACTGCTAAATTGCATTAGACCCCAGCGTTGCATTGTCCCTTCACTGCCACATGGTGGCAGCATCCAACACCAAGCGTTGCACATGCGCCATCTCAACACGGAAGTGGCGTCACCGGCAAAGCACTAGACGCCGGGGTTGTGGGAGACATCCATGGAGATTGTTTCGTGTCATGTCTGACAGCATTTAGGGTTTCTAGGGGGTACTGACGCTGCAGCGAGGTAAGTTGTCGCCATTCTTTTTATAATGAGCAGCGTGTGCTGGTCGTAGAGAGAGAAAGGAAAGCATGTGGGCTGAAACGGCGCCCTGCACTTTTCCTCCATGTGCCGCAGCACAATGTCTTTCTATAAATAGTCCGGACCAGACTCCTTATATAGTTCATATTCTAGCAGCGTGACAGTCTGCATGTATAATCGCACAGTTGAAGTAATATCCTGTATCACTCTTCGTTTTAACTATGTATGTGGATCAGTAGCCGTTAACGTGGGGTGGTGTAATATGGTTTACTTCTGGCTAGACGACCGCAGTACTGGGTGCCTTTGTCAGTCTGGGACGCAGGTTTGCGTCTCCCCGATACTGTGATGTTGAAGCCATCGGTAATGTCACTCTGGATGAAACAGCTGTAAGCCGGCCAGGTGTCTGAAGCCTCCCATAGGTTTGTGGATCTATTCCCAAAGCCGCATTAATTTACGGCGCGGCTTCAGGGCGAAGCTCTCAGTAGCCAGCCAGCCTGTCACGCAGTATCGCCCTTTTTCCTGGCACTTTGTAGAGGCCAGTCTCTCAGTCCCTCACAAGTTTAGCGTTTGGATGCCAGGCAGGTTTCTGACTGACCTCTAACCCCCGTCCCATCCCCCCGACGACAGCTGAAGTGTAGAATTAGCGTATGGCACAATGGCCGATCATGAACTGGCTTCAGCCTTGTAATCCGGGGGCAAAGACAAAAATAGATATCTGTATTGTCGTAATGAATGAATTAATTAATTCATCATTATGTCATGAAAGTAAAACTGTGTTAATGCTACTGAGTAACAGTTATATTTTATTAGTGTTAAAATTGGTGCTTTTGTTAGGTTGTGTTCAGTGGCTGTTAGTCTGTAACAAAACTAACCTGATGTTAAAAATGACAAAGAATGTACAATCTTAAGCCTCATTATGTTCATGAGACACCAGGGCTGTGCTTTATGCAGGATGGTCGATGTGGTGGAGGACGAAACAGCCTTTTACTCCAAGGCTGAGCAGTACTGGCATGACGTCCAGCCTACGGTAGACGGCATGCTGGGCGGCTATGGCAGCATCTCCACCATAGACATCAACAGCTCCAAGAAGTTCCTGCAGAAATTCCTTGGGGTGAGTGGCAGGGTCATCTTTGCTTTTCCTGTGTTGGTAGTTAATTCTCTTAATCAGGATATCCAGCCTTAGCTGGGTGCAATGTTTTCACATTCTTTAATAACAGTAAACTGTTAATTATGTTGTGACGTTTTAAGTAGCATTGTATAAGCCTCCAAAATGAATATGAATTGAAAGAAAGGGTATTAAGACAGGCACACACACACACACAGATGTTAATTTAAATGAGCAAAATCACTGACACCACTGTCCAATGAGCTGCATTGATGTTTAGCTTGTGGGAGTTTTACTTGCACAAAAACATTCTGAGGGCAGAATGAAAATTGATTGGTTCAAAGAGATAACTAATCAGATTGTAGAGCAAACAATATAAGGTTTATAAGGACCAACTGATCAGATGTCTTAGTCTCGCCTTCTCTAGTTGCTTGGACCCACCTCCTCTACAATATGATTGGTTATCTCTCTGAACCAAACATTTTTTGTCCTGCTCTCAGAACATTTTTGTTTAGTAAAACTTCTGCAGGCTTGCCACTGCCCAAGAACAGGCCTGACAGCCTAGCATCTCTCTCCCCTTCCACCAGGAAGGCAAGGGGAAGACGGGCACGGGATGTGCCCTGGATTGTGGTGCTGGCATCGGCCGCATCACCAAGCGCCTGCTGCTCCCTCTCTTTCGCATGGTGGACCTGGTGGATGTGACCCAGGAGTTCCTGGACAAGGCGCGCTCCTACCTGGGCGAGGAGGGCAAGAGGGTGGGGAACTTTTTCTGCTGTGGCCTGCAGGACTTCGAGCCTCAGCCAGGCCGCTATGATGTCATCTGGATCCAGTGGGTCATCGGTGAGTCCAGCTGGGGTTCTGTTGATGTGCAATGGCCTAAATCGGTGCGAGAACATCCTGGATGAGCCAGGACTTCCCAGGGTCTCTGCCTGTGCATGCATGTCACAGTTAGCCAACCATTGAAAACTTAGCTTAATTATAAATAGTCATGTAGCAGCCCAGTGGTGCAGTGGTTTGCACTGTTGGCTCACACTTCTGAGTCTCTGCAGTAGCTTGTGTGTGGGGTTTGCATGTTCTCCACGTGTTGTTGTGGAGTTTCCTCCAGGTACTCCAGTTTCCCCTCACAGTCCAAGAACACGCTGAGGTAAAACAGAGTTACAAAACTGTCAGTAGGTGTGTGTGTGTGCGCGTGTGTGTGTGCACGTGTGTGTGTGCGCGCGTGTGTGTGTGCTTGTGTGTGCCCTGCGATGTGCTGGTGCCCCATCCTGGGTTGTTCCCTGCCTTATGCCTGTAGCCTCCGTTGATAGACTCCCGACTCCCCGTGACCCCATGTAAGATAACAGTTACAGGAAATGGATGGATGGACGAAGAGTCCCAATATTGTCCTCATCGTAAATTAGTAGCAATAGCTTTCTAATATTTTGGAGGGACTGTACTTTAACAGTTGAAGGCAATTGATACTGGGGTACCTAAAAAAAAAAAAAGAATCAAGTGAATTACAAGAAGTACTTTTGAAGGTGAAATATGTCTAACTCTCTACCACTAGTTGCAGGTGTTGGGGTGTGTAACTCCCAGGGATATTTGTAGCAATACCTGACATGTATTACTACATCCAGTGTATGTGACATGCAGGACCCACATCTAGATTAGGTTATGGGTTCAAATCCTGTGGCCGGCAGTGTAATTACGTATAAGCTGGCCCTTGAGCAAGACTCACAACCCCAACTTCTCCAACTTTTAGCACTGAAGTTGGTGCTTCACATCCAGATGTGTGGTCTTCAGAAACACGAAACGCTCCATTAAAATATCCAGTTTATTTTTTTAAAAAAAACTTTAGATAATAAGCATAATGTAAATGGAAAGAAAATATTAACTGGCACCTGGTGGTAATGTTGGCTGATGTTGTGTGGACTGGCCCAGGTCACCTAACAGACGAGCACTTGGTGAGCTTCCTGCAGCGCTGCCGGACCGGCCTTTCCCCGGGGGGGCTCATTGTGGTGAAGGACAACGTGGCGTACGAGGGTGTGGTGCTGGACGAAGTGGACAGCAGTGTGTGTCGGGAGCTGCCGCTGGTGCGTGAGCTGGTGCACCGCGCCGGTCTGCAGGTCATCCGCGAGGAACGCCAGGAGAACTTCCCTGAGGAGATCTACCAGGTCTACACGCTGGCACTTAGATAGGAGGGCGGGGTGAGGTGTTCCAGGCTCTGCCCCTCCCCCCCAGCCACACCTCTATTGGGCATCCAACCAATCGGTGTCCATGTAGGCTGGGCTGGGTCCACATAGACTGGTGTGCATGAAAGATGAAGCAGGCGTATGGAGGTTGTTAAGACTCCCAACCTGAATCCAGTTCTGTGTAGAACATCGCCAACATCTGCAGGACACACCTGATTGCTGTTCATGTTATAAGTTCCAGCCCAGTTTTATTAGTGTGACTGGAGGCCCTCGTTCACAGAAAGCTTTTTAACATGGTCACGGTTTAGCCAAGATGACATTTAGAGGGCTTTGTGGATCCACATGGCAGAGTACCTTAATTTTTCCTGCATCAGCTATTGAATTGGGACACTTTTACATGAAGTATCTGGGTCTGGGTTTGTAAATTAGCAGCATGAAAGGGGTGTAATTGGATTTTAAGCTGAAGTTGGGGTTGAGGGTTTTGGTGAATCACATGACATAATGACCACGGTGTCACGGTGACTTTTCTGCCAGTTAGCCTTCTCAAGTTTGGAGATGAATTGTAAAAAAATATAACTTATCATGAAACACATGGAAAATGTCTGAATTTCATCCCTTTGGTTTCACCTAAGTCCATCATCACTGCTCATCCTTCACACTGACGGTAAATAAGAGCCTTGGCTGGAGTACCAATAGACTAGCCCACCACGAATACTTGTGTTCCTGGAAGTGCCCAGCGGAAGCTGGATTTGGTCCGAGTCCTGCACTGGAGTTGCCATGTGCAGCGCCATTGGGATTTTGGTGGCAGTGGGCAATGTGGGGACAGTCCTGCCCTCTGTCTGACAGACTGGCGTTCATCCAGTGCATTCTGGGAGAGACGTCACGATAACAATGCAGGCTCCTAGCTGCATGCTGCACATGCTGTTCCAGCACTCAGAAAGAGCGCCAGCCAGGTTTATATATCAATGTGTCAGCACAGTGAACCACCGCGTTCGTCAGTCTTGAGTAACTATATGAAGAACTGTTCCGGAATGCCAACCTGTGATGCCATGAGCTTGGAGGACTAGGAACACCTCTACTGCAGAATTGTGACATCTGCACCTAGAACCGCTGTGGATGTTCCGATTTTGGAGGATTAGGGGATCCGCTGAAGGAGAGACCTGCCTGGTATCTAAAATGGTCAAACTCAAGTCCTCAGGGCAGCACCTTGGGGCCAGAAGGTTGTGGGATTCTATTCCCTGGTGCTGTTGCATTGAATCAGATTCAGATCTTGAATTATTCTCATGAGCTACATGAAAAACACATAACTAAACCCCACATAACTAGAAATAACTAGAAAAAAGACGTAATCAAATTCATTAAACACATTGAAGTAGCATATAACAAAGTATGTATTTGTATTATATATGCAAATGTTTTAGACTAATGTAAGACTTACTTTCCATTGGTCCACAAATGACAGCAGCTCATATGAGAATCGAATGTGATGTTATTTATTTGTATACAACAAGCAGCTGTTTTTTTTTTTTTTTTTTTTTTAACCACCGTCCCTTTTAAGGAAGCGCAGGAGAAGTCTGTCCCTGTACATCCTTTATAAGGAGCCTAAAATGTGCTTTAATGACTGACCAATCTGCTGTGACCATTCCGGAAAGCAGCAAAGCTGGTTATGGGAGTGTTTCTATCTGGCACCAGCCTTATCCTAATGGCCGGGCTCCTTGGCGCATAGGCCGGTCACATGAGCCGCACCCCATCCTTGAGCTGAGCTGGATCAGGACCAGGTCTCCCTCTGGAATCGGCCCCCCTTCTCCATGGCACCCAGCATCTCCTCGGCCTGGGAGGCGGACACGCCACCTTCACTCTGGAAGAGCCCCTTCAGGGCATCGCACACAGCTGTGGGCATCTCCTTGGCATTGCTGGTGTGAGGAGGGTGGTAAAGGGGGTGGGCCATACGGGGCACAGGCAGGAAAGGGGTGGGGGGTGTGGGCATAGACGAAAAAGGGGTGGGGGCAATAAAATACTCTTAAATGATCATTATGTACATAGACGCCAGTCAGCACCAGGATGGGTTGCAGCTATAAAAAATAATCCAGGAATGAGCCTTTGTCTTTTGTTCTTTATGTTCTCCACATTTGGTTTTTGCATGCATGGCTCAGACGGCCATAGCCGGATTTTGTACTACCGGGTACCTCCACCAGAGGTCAGACTCACCCAGCTATGTAGAAATGTGCATTCTTATTCACGATGAGGTCCCACAGCAGGGCGGCCTGCTCCGTCACGCGATGCTGCACGTACACCTTGTCTTCCTGTGGGTGCGAGCACATACCCACACTGAGCAGGCCTGTATGTCTGTGTGTGTGTCTGTGTGCGTGTGAGAGCAAGGTGCTCTGAGCCCACCTGGTCCCGAGAGAACGCCGTAAAGAGGGTCAGCTGATCGGCCACTTCCAGCTCCTCCCACTCCGAGCGAAAGTAGAAATCCTTGGACTCGGAGCGACAGCCGAAGAAAAGCACATTTCCTATTATGGAGGCGTTTGGAAGAGAGAATGTAATACTAGAGTGTAATGAAAACACAATACTGTGTAATACTAAAGTAATGCATGCACTAAAGCAGGAAGAGCACAAAACTAGAGAGTAATCAAAGAGGAGCAGCGTATAACACTGGATACTAGATAAAACTACACTGTACCTTAAAGGGGACTGATTATTATGTGAGGGACAGAAAAATACCCACCTGTTTTGTGCTGGGCGACTCTCTCCTGTACAGCAGACCTGAAGGGTGCCACTCCAGTCCCAGGCCCTACCATGATCACGGGGGTGTTCGGATCAGTAGGGAACTTCAGCCCCCCTTTTTTCACCCAGAGAGGGACAGACACCGTCCCTGCAGAGTGGCACATTACACAGTGAGGAGACTGGCAGACCATGATGCCTTTTGGGCCAGCTTATACAGCGGCAGCAGGCAGACCAGTGACCACCACCGCCTCCTCACCCTGCATGGGGTCCAGCGAGGCCAGCCATGATGAGCACAGGCCCTTTCGCGGTTTGTGTAAGCGAGTCTTGTACTGCACCACAGCTAGAAGGATCTGGATCCGGTGTGGACGGGCCTGGAGGACAGGGGAGTCCTGGTTGTGGTTAAAGTCGCAAAAAGGAGGCTGGTTCTGCCACTAGGAAAAGCTCAACTGTTGGACCTTTGACAAACGTTCTGAAACGGAACAGGTAAGATGCACAACAATGAGCACATGGATAAGCGGTATCCATACAGCGTGGAGGCATATTTCTAAACAGCAGTATGCCTGGCACACCTGGGGCTTACCCGCCCCACCCCTGAGCCTTCAGGATGCCTACCAGCAGCGAGGAGGCAATCGAGAAGGAGCGAGGCTGGATTTCTGGAAAGAGGTCCAGCAGATAGTCAACTTGGATGGTGGCCATGGTGTGTGGAAAGTCAGCCAGCACCTTCAGGAGAGGGAGGGAGGTGAAGAAGAAGAGAGCAGAGAAACTTTATTTTCACACACTACCTTCCCTACTTCCTTCTGGACTAGACTGTCTACATGACTCCGCCCCCTAAGGGACATGTCCAACGAGACCCCGCCCACAATGCTACTCAACATACCTCTACCTGTCAGATTATGACTCTACCCACTATGCATGTCCCCCATGGGACTGCCTCCAAGGGGCGTGTCCAATATGACCCCACCCACATGGGTACCTAAGACCCCACCCATGGACCTACCTCCAAGGCTGTGCGCCGGGGCCTGTTGCAGTAGCTGTATAACTCCTCTTGGCCCTGTGCAGAGCAGAACTCCAGAAGCTTCTCTTTCTCCAGCCCATTGGTGGCAAAGCAGGCCAGCACCTCAAAGAAGGAGCGGCGCGGCACACTGGCCACATCCAGGAAACGCTCCAGCAGGTACCCGACTGTGCAGGGCTGGGGCAGGCGGGCAGGCCCGGGGGCTGATAAGCACAGGGGTCACACCTCATAGGGTAAGGTTATCCAAACATCAGGAAACAATTCAAGCAGCTTGTGACAATATGAAACTGCCCCAACCTGCGGCGCCATCTGTTGGCGTCAGGATGAACTGCCGCTCCGGGTCCAACTTCAGCAGCTCGCACAGCTGCTGCACATCCTCGGGGGAGTTCTGGGGACGTATCATCAGCACGTCTCCGGCGTCAAATCTGCAGGGGCACAGACGTGGACACACTGTCCTCATGTAAAGTCTCCCTCTCCACCAACAAGGGCAGCATAACTCACACCTACATTAATCTGAAGACACATCTAACAGTGAACTCTACCTCTAAGCTCTGATTCAGTTTGGGGACTCACACATATTGCTATTATTTTGCTACTTAACTGACACTCTTACCCACAGTTATAAAGCTTGATATTTTGCTGGAGAAGGTACATTTCTCAAAGATGCACCTTCTAGAATGTCAACTAGCAACCTTTGGGTTACATAAGGTTATGTGGGACAGTGCAACACTCACTCTATATCATATTCAGTTGATGTTTCTATGGGATGGCGTGGTACTCACTCTATATTTGACCCTGTAATATCAAACTCGATGAGTCGCACGTCCTGGAAGTGCGTGGGATGTGTCACCCTCTGATTGGATATCATCTGTGCCATGAAGGGGCAGGGTTGCAAACGATTGGTCACAAGTGTCATGTCCTGGGACCAATTAGCTGGCTTCTCTGTGGCATTATCCAGAAAGTGGAAAGTGTACCTAGGAGGGAGTCTGCAAACCAAGGCAGTGAAATGATTATTAGCAGTTGTACCTGAAATGTTAAAGTGGAGTAACTGCATGGTAAATCCCAGACTTACAACTCTGTGTCACTGAGCGCCTTCAGTCCTGGAGGGGGAGGATACAAGAACAAGGCTTTTTCCCAGAATGCAGTGAGCCAGGGGTCAATCACTCCATCGGGACTGTGAAACACAAAGGTACGTTAGATCTGAGAGTCCAACTATGACCACAAGCTGTTGTTGCTTCGGTCTATAGTCCATTCCAGTATGATGCGGGAAACAGCGGCCATTTCAGCTCAGGAGGGTAAAGGGCTGTTTCCCCCACTCCAGAAACCGTGCTTACCCGAGGTCATGCTGGTCGTCTGCCAGCCCCACGGGCAGCAGAATGCTGGCCCCCAGCTGCAGTAGGCGCTTATGGAGCTTCTTCGCAACAAAGTTAAACCTGCGATCAAACAAGCACATTAAATGCAAACATTTCCCAGCACCGCATTTCTCAGTATGTTCAGTATGTTCTTGTGTACCCATTTTACATCATCTTCCATTGTCGAAGACCACTTCCAATACTGAAGCACACAAGTACAGAGGGCGGTTAAAATCCCCGGATGTCGTTCTTGCCCCACCGCAAATATTAAGGATGCATTGGCTGCATCCTTGCCAAACTTGACCAATCTTATGATTCACTGTGTCCCAAGTTCGTTCCTGGGAGGCAAGTTAGCAAGATCGCTCTTGGCAAGACCACAAGTATTCTTTGCATCTTTGCATTCTTGGTATTAATAAACACCCCTTCTGCAGTGATTTGCTGATCACAAGTGGTTAATTAAGGAGAATTTATTGTGATCCAGGTTAGGATCGTGGTGGGCGGGGCTAACTAAAAGTGGGGAGGGATCACTGTTCCCCCTACCATTATATTAGGGGGGCGCCTGCCCCCCCCAACAGCACTTCCCGCCCCCCCTTGAAGGACAAGTTCATTTTATTTAATTTTATTTTCTATATAGCGCCAGATCACAACAGAAGTCACTTAAAGTCACCTTTCCTATAGAACAGGTCTATACATTGTCCTTTTATTAAACAAACTAAATAGCCTTATGTTATTTATTTACACAACAGCAGTCGCGCCTTTACAATTCTCCTCTGCTCTCTGTATCGCGCATGGCAGAGTTCTGCCCCGATGCACACACACAGACACGTGCGCGCACACACAAGTGAGCACACTCCGACTAGCAGACAGAGAGCGCGCGTCGGAAAATATGTCGCGTCAACCACCTGAAAAGCAGACAAAAATGAACAGAGTAATAAATACGTTTCACAATGGCATTGTCTGCTTTAAACTATCACTGTTTTATGCTATCACTTTTAAAGCCTAACAGTTAATGTATTTGCAGGTCAAGACAAACATCCGCAATAGGCTGCAAGGAGACCA
>JAODJW010000117.1:20376459-20401785 GCA_026777045.1 Hyperopisus bebe | reverse complement strand
GGGGGGGGGGGGGGGGGGGGGGGCTCTTACTTGGAATAGGATGAGTCTCCCAAACCCAGCACAGCACAGTCAAGGCGGCACAGGGAACCCAGGGGCAGAGACTTCCGGAATAGGAACCGCCAGAAGTTCTACATGAAAAAACAAGTTGCATATTTACAGTCAATATATTCATGGATATATGAAGGTAGAAATGGCACAGGTGATGTAAGATGGAGGCAGACCATGGCAGAACCCAATATGCACATTCACATACAGGCAATTCAGAGACACCAAACATAGATACAAGCAAAGGAATAAGTGATAAAGGCAATCAAGCATTATCAAACATTTTGATCTGACTGCCTAACCAGCACGTACCTTCATGTTGTCTGGTGGATCACCTTGGCCAGTTGTGGAACAAACAAACACCACCAACGACTCTGAGATCAGGTTTGCCTGTGTGGGAGTACATAAGGTCTGCAGAGTTCACAACGATTTAAGATGCAGAATTACTTCTATTTGCATCGGAAATTCATTACCCTGCCAAATTTGTTAGGAGCTCTGGAAAACCTTGGCGTGTTATAAAGATTTGAATGTCATGCAGGCAGAGACCAATACGCCACGTTTTTTGTTCACTGAAGAGCCGAGTCTTGTTAAGCCACAGATAATATTATCACCCAAACTGCGGAACACGCCCTTTGAGTATTTACCACGTTATAAGAGTTCAGCGCCTCCACCCGGACCTTCACGTGTCTCCTCTGAGCCTGGCGCCCGATGCGTTCGGCCGTGTCCTGGGCCGTCCCGGTCTGGCTGCCGTACAACACCAGCAGGGTGTGATCGGACATCCTGCAGAGAGCAAGGCAGCACAGCACCTGGAGGTCGTCTTACAGCATCAGGGTTGCCAACTGTCAAGCATCTGGCGTGACTCTCACGCTCACACAAGAAGTCTTACGGCAAATCTATATTATTCCATTATAAACCTAGAATTAGCTACATGAAAAGCGTTGGGTAGTTTCTGTACCGTAAAGACTATTTACAAGATAATAAACCCGTTAGATAAATGTACATCTGTGCGCATGTGTATGCAGACTCGTCTTGAACTGAAAATCTCACTGTAGCCATCTGACCAAAGTTGGCCACCATGCAAAATCTGGGCTTAGCTAAACATAAAAGGAACGTAAGTTTCGGTCTTAGCCATAGATTTTACCACCGAGCTATATTCCTTAACTATCATTTAATGTTGATTTTATTGTTTTTTTCATATTTCAATAGTCAGACTGCCATAATCACTAATACAATCCAGCTGGATCTGTAAATAGAAACTGCTCGGCTATTTACACACTTAAGAATGCTAAGGCAATACATAACTAACATACTGCAGAATGATAAATAGCTATAACGGTGACATAAAACTGACAGAGCAACATACAAATGCAAACAGTTTCAATGACGAACGTTTTGTATATTTTCTTAGTATTGGTTATACAAGGACAAACGATCATCTAAGTGGAATTACCACTGGGTTCCAAATTACAGCTAAAACGCATGCAAAGCTCTACAGACCTTAGCGTTGTATGTTAATCTGAACGTTAGCAAGCAAATCCAGTAGTTTGGAGGGTACAGTTCCTATATCTCCAGTGTTGTGTATGATTCGCAACATTACAGTTACTGTACGGACTACACCGCCGGGTCGCCACGCTTTACGGCACTCTGTTTCGATTGGACGCCGCGGCAGCATTACGACAGTATCTGATTGGCTAATTGATTTACCATGCGACGATTGGGAGGGGCGTCCGCAGTATGTTGCGAAGCTGGCTGAGGGACGGATTTATATGTGTAACGGGCACTAAGTTTCCTAATATCGCAGCTGTTTTCAGCTTAACCTTTGTGAAATGGTCAAATGTGAATCTTACCACTTACATTAACTTCCTGCTCGGGGCATATAAACAATAGTTTTGGGTAAAGCAAACAGAAGATTGATATCCCAAAACTTTCAGTAGACGTTGAATGAAATATGTCAGAGATGTTGAGATTATTCTAACTACCCCTTAAAACCGGCACGGTAAGACCTAAAGGCTGCTGTTCATTTGGGTTTCATGTAATATTGTGTTTATTCATTTTATTGAAAGACTGAAATTGAAATTGTTAGCCAAAGTGATCAAAGTGCAGGTGCATTACAAATTAAGAACGTTTCAAAGAATTGTCAATGAAATTGATATTAAATCTTATTGCAGACAAAATTATTTGACTGAACAATAACCTTTAGCTCATTATATGGAACAGCACTTAAATATTGGCTGTTATATGCATTAAATGTTTCCAGTGCTGTATATGTCAGTGGCATGTGTTTGTAATGTAAACCTGGGGGGCGTTTCCCAAAAACGTAGCTGCAAACAACTGAATGGTTCCAACTATGTAATTTGCTAACGGGTTTTGGGAAACATACCCTGTAAGACAGTTTTTGCAAACCAGTCCTTTTGCTGAGAGCAAAAACGTGGACTGATGGAGGTCCCCGAGGACTGGTTTGCGAAAGCTAAGATATCTGGTAATGCAGGTGAGGACACGCCCCCCAAACTTTCCATTTATGGCTATTCTCTCAGCTTTGATTTGATTGGTTAATGTGCTAAGGATGAGGGGCCTGCCTTTGGAGCAGCAGGGAGATATAAATGGATTGAGAGGAGGAAACCCAGGGAGAATGGAGCTGAAGAAAGAACGTGGGATGGACCGTACTTTGCGGAGGAGGAGAGGAGTGAATGTGGTGGCCTTTCCTGCGGTTTGGGACACCACCAATTACCTGTGGAGGGAGACCCAGGCGTCAGTATTTTGTATGCGTATCGTGTGTGTCTTTATGGGTGTGTTTTAACTAATATTAATTGTCTGAATATCTTAAAACCATTTTAAATAGTTCTCTTTTGGCAAGCTCGCCATTCTGGCTTGAAGGTAATTCATATTATGAAATTTCATGACCATTTAAGACATGTTACTAAAAGCCTTATTCTAAACAAGAAGGGTGAGAGCGGACTAAACCCAACAACCTTCTGACCACATTCCTACCCACAACTGAAAAGTATTGTTCCGTTTTCTTCATGCTCAGTTTTTAATGTGCATGTTCAAAGTGAACTTAAGGTTACTCCATACAGTCTTAAAAGCACCCAGACAGCTTCTTATGAATGGCAGTTGCACTGATGATGGTTCTGGAAGATTCTACTGCGTGATCATTTTCCACACTTTGATTGTATTTTCTTTGCTCTGTTTTTCTGGTTTCTGTGCCGTTTTTTCTGCATTAGTTTCTGAGTTTTTGTGTTTGTTTCTGGATTGAAAGTATGGCTGAAACTGATCTTTAAATTCCCTAGATGGAGGAAAAAGGCAGCCAACAGATACAGCATTACAGCTGAGTCAGCCGTGTCATGCAGAGTTTGTTGCATAATGCGGACGTGTGGGGACAGGTTTCTTGTCTTCAGACGTTTTTTGATAGTGTCACAGTGTCAGTCTTATCACTCAGGCTATCACTTTGGCCTTCTGACCACATGCATAAGTCATGGGATTACCACAGTGTGATTTCTACTTAAACAAAACACACTTGTTGATAAACTTGGGAGGGAAAACTGATAATTTCGTCAGTGAATTTGGAGAAAGGAAAAATGTGTACTGTCTGGAGCTCCTCGAGGACTGGTTTGAGAAACACCAATTTAGAGTATTAGCGATCATGTATTATTTGCTGAATGGTATTTTTGTTGAACTTGTTCTGAAGATGTTATACTGTCACTCAGTCTGTATTTGGCAGTGGGTTATTCTTCAGTTCTGCCTCAATCAAAAAACTAAAAATGCCAAAAGTCTTGTATTTAGTTTGGTTACTTATTAAGGTTAGGGCTGGGTAGGGGTTAACGTCGTCATGTTGGGATTAGACTTTCCCCATTGAAATGAATGGAGAGTCCCCGCAAAGGTATAATTACAAACGTCTGTGTGTCTGTGTGTGTGTGATTTCAGGACGAAGCTGGCCATGCTGTTTAGACTGGACCAGGCACAGAGTCAGGGTAACCAGTCCTTCCAGTTCAAGGCCCCCACACAGCCCAGGAACAGCTGTCCTAAGCCAGGTAAGTGGCAGCAGGGTGCTGAAACTGGTGTAACATCAAAAAAGATGCTCACTAATCTCTCTGCCAGGATCATTAAATGGATCTTCTTAAAGAACGATGCATCCTTCAGTTTAAGGAGTAATAGCATCAGTTTGGAATCCAGAATCTGAGGTTTAATTATTATCTCTGTATACATTACTTTTACCTATAAAATGCTAAACAAACCCGTGACAGTTTTTATTATTACATCAGGAAAACAGGATGTGATCTCACAGGATTTCCTAGGCTTACAGTAATTCTGACTTTCCATTACAGGCCTGCCCACCCAGACTTTAGCTCCGCCCCACAAAGTTCCTACTGTCTTATTTGCCACTGCAGTCCAGGCATTCAGATAGTAAGTATGAACCCCCATAAGAATTGCTGGGATGCTTGGTGATGAAGACTTGCTGTGTTTCTGGTGTGTGAAGGTCTAAAGCAGTGTTTCCCAGTTTGGTCCTCGAGGACCCACAGACAGCACATCCCCACAGACAGCACATCCCTCCCAGCTCCCCAAAAATGTGGACTGCATGGCAAGGAGTTCAGACAGAGCAAAAACATGGACTGGCTGTGGGTCTTGAAGGACCGGTTTGGGAAACACTGGTCTGAAGTATATATTAATGTGACAGCTCTTATATGTGAAATTTAAACCATACACAAGTATACATTCATGTACGAATTGACCATATCAACTCACATCATGTGTGTGTTTTGGGGGGCCCACAGTGTGGATGGTCAGCACATAAAGGTGGGGAAGATTGGAGCTGCAGTCCTGGGGAGTCATGTGACAGGGGAGGTAAGAGCAGGACTGCACTGTCAGGAACTCTGCCTGACCTCTTTTCCATGAGCCATAGAACACAGACCGGTGGTTGGGAAATGGGTAATGTGGGTAATGCAAATTTAAGTGCCAGGAGGGGCATTCAAGCAACAGCTAACCAGTCAATAGTTTGGACACACCTTCCCACAGAAAGGTTCATTTGTACTCTACATTTTAGAATAATTATAAAGACGTCAAAACTATAAAATAACATATATGGAACTATGGACTGACCAAAAAGGTATTAAACAAAAAAGAAATGTTGTGGGGGATGGGGCAGCTTTGTGGTTTGGGACTCAGAAGGTTGCTGATTCAAATCCCATGGTCAGCAGAGTGATGCCACCATTGGGCTCTTGAGCAAGGCTCTTAGCCCTAATTGCTCCAGGGAGTGGCTGACGCTATTGTCTCCTCTATGCCAGTTTCATGAGGTGGCCTCCTGGATGCTTTTCCAGCTGCCCTGGAGGAGGTCACACCTGTGCTGAGCTCTCATTGGCTGCTTTTCCTTCACTCCCTGGTCAAACTCCTTCAAAACCATTTCTTGTTTAGGTCAGGTGGCCAGGTCATGTGATACGACACTCTATCACTCTCCTCTGTAGGTGGCTTGGTGTGCCCAAACCTTTGACCAGTACTGTATGTGTACAAGTTGCTTACTACTCTTTTTGTCTTCTTTACTCATAGTGCAGGGTCTTACTTTGTATCTTTTTAGTGACTGCATGTGTAGTTTCTGTATCTGTCTGAAATGCTTATATATGTTCATTAACCATAACGTAACAAGTAACCGTGGGATTGTTCTGTGTTGCTGAATGGTTATCTATAAACTCAGTACTTCTTTAAATTGGTGAAAGGTAAAAAGAAAATTGGTCTCCCCTTCTCTTCTGTAGCCTGATTTAGCCTGAATTTGGCAGCCCTGCTGTGATTGATAAAGGATATAAATTCTCATCACGGACAATAAAGAACTTTTATGATCTCATACTGTAACGTGATATTTGAATGTTTTACAGAATATTATTTTGCTGGGGAAAAGCCTGCTTTATGGATCTTATGTTGTGGAAATTAGAATGCAAACATACTAAACCCAAACTCAATTCCAGTACAAGGTCCTGCTCTATGGCAACCAGCAGAATGAGGTCACCTCTGCCAGGATCTCCCTAGGCTTCACCTTCACGGTGAGCTAGTGCACATGTCCGTGCTGGATCCCATCCGATTAAACATGATTTTTAATGACCGTGCTGTATGTGCAGCATGTGATTATGACCATGCACAGCCACACAAAACCATACTTGACCATGCATGACCAAACATGACTGTGTATACTGTATCATCAGCTGTATAGTTCTGTGTTTCACCATGTGTGCCCATTATCTTCTATACCACCGTGCTGAACAGCTCCAGTCTGGTAACTATGGCAACTTTTACGATGATCATCGGCAGAACTGGTCAGTGATGTTCGAGTCTGAGAAGGCCACAGAGGACTTCAGCAAACAGGTGCTTATAAAATAAGCCGGATACATGGTCTGAAATGCCGTCTGTGTGCAAATCTGAATGCACACTCTGTCACCCACACTCAGGTGTGCCTGGCAAAATGGAACAGCGCCCCCAGTCTGGACACAGTGGTGCTGCAGGACCTGGCTTTGGGGGAGGGCTGTGGGGTGGAGCGTGGCGACTCCTTGGAGATGTCCTACACTGGCTATCTGCTGCAGAACCACGTTGTCGGACAGGTGAGGAATAGGCTTGTCTCTAAGTGAAGCATTAACACAACATTAACGTTAACAGAGACATATAGACATATATAGGCATGTATGTATGTATTGACACACCCAGACATAGATATGCAGACATAGACAGGCAACACAGGCATAGATGTACATAACAAGTCCACATAGACAGGCATAAAAACATGGTAAATGGGCAAATCCGTAAACAGTGAAAATCCTGTCCTTCAAGTTAGCGGTTCTCCTGGCCATTGCTGGATACCTTCACCCCTTTACTCCTGCCTGAAAGTTTGCAGCATCAGGGGATGAAGGTGCTAAGTGCTCCGCCTTTGTCTCCCTCCAGGTGTTTGACTCCATCCATGGGCGAGGCAAGCCGCTAAGGCTGAGGCTCGGTGCTGGGAAAGCAGTTAAGGTGCGCCTGCTCGTGTCTCCCGACGGAGAGGGAAATGTTCAGGATGAGTGACTGACTCAATACCCAACGCTCTCTGATACAGGGTCTGGAGGAGGGCATTCTGGGATTGCAGAAGGGTGGGCGGCGCCTCCTGGTGGTGCCCCCAAGCCTGGGCTATGGGTCACAGGGCATCCCGAACCTGGTCCCTGCTAACAGCACGTTGATATTCGAGACGAAGTTGCACCGGGTGAATGTTTGGGGAGGGGCGGAGGTTTTTGGTACCCTGGTTATGTTGGACTTTGTTGACAAATCCACTCCTTTCTCTCATATTCAGATTAAGTCTGGCAAGGATAATGGACCGGGCCTGGTACCTGTAGAGGCCCCGAGCTCCACCTTTGATGACCGTGAAAGGCTTATACCAATTGCAGCTGCATTCTCCACCATACAAGGGTATGCAACTAGCTGTGCGACTTCTATTCACTCTGATCACATCTGAAAATGGCTTAACTCCAGTTTAATCTTCCCTCCTTTCAGCCACCTGCCCCTGACTGCAGACTTCGATTCCCAAACTGAGCAGTTAATCGTAAGCTGTCTGTTTTTCCCCAAATGTGTGCTAAGCTCAATGTGGCCACGGTCTGGTGTACCTCCTTCAAGCTGACGCCTCGTTCTTCCAGGACCCCGCTGCCTCTAAGGGTGACCTGATTTCCCGTGTGGCACGGGTGGGACAGCCCATTCTGCCACCTCTCATGGGGGCTACATCCGCCCTGGCAAAACACAGTGACCCCAGGACAGTGGTGGGTATTGGGGAAGTGTCCATAATTCACATAAACGGGCCCACCTTATCATTACCCAATGATATGTTTCTAATCTGTGAGTCACAAGGACTGGGGCTTCCCGTCAGATCTGATGTCCAGGATGGCAGGGACGTAGGATCTTATGGAAGATGGGGGGGGGGGGTGATATTGTGCTGACCATATAAATTCCTTGGTTGAGGTATCTCAGTGGCATAAGGGCAGGGTGCATTGCAGCTCTGTGTCTGTTTATGAAGCCTCAGCAGTGAACTTTTGCTTGCTGTCGCCCCATCTCCCCAGGATCCCAGCCCGAAAGTACAAGCTGCCCGGCTCTCCACACACCCCTTGACCTCCTCACAAGGTGAGCTCACACATGGGCCCCTCCCGTACACCCCCTCGGCCTGTGCACGTTAATCACTGTAGTCTGATCCTGGCTACTTTGAAGAGACCATATTGTGAAATATATTGTAAACACCAAACATGTTAAAGGGTCAGAGTTGAACATTTCTGTTTCTGTTCTGCATCCTGTGGATTTGTTTGGAGTTAGCTTTGGTTATTTAATGGAAAGGGAACGAAGCTGAGAATTTATCTGACAGGACTAAGCATTATTGAGCCGGAATGATCTGGAATATCTTGTAAATAAAGGGAAATGTTAATGAAGTTTACCCATTTGGCCATCCTGATTGGAAGTTATTTCTACATGTACTGGCAGTGACTTCCCACTCTTCAAATATGGCGGCTGCACCCACAGTGGCTCCGCCCCCTGTGTCTGCCAACCTGCAGCCTGAATTTCCTGGTACTAATCCTGCATTCCAGGTAAGACGATGGGTGCTCAGTGCCAAAGCCGCTGACCGCTCCCCTTCATTACAGTAGCAGTGCTGAGTTTTAGGACTGAAGCCTTGTTTATACTCAACGGATGCATACTGTTGCGGGCCCAGTCATGGATAGCAGGTGTGAATCCAGTTCTGTTTATACAACAAACGGAGGTGAGCGAATGTGGACGCCTGCGTCAGATGAACAGTAGCATTGGTCTCGAAAATGCTTCCATTTACATTTTACATTTTATTCATTTACTTGAGGCTTTTATCCAAAAGGTAGAATAAAGGGTTACGATGTACATTTCCCTGGGATTTCCATTTCTGTTTGTAGAATGCTGCTTCTTTTTGATCGATTTCACACCACAAATTGACACACATTTGGGCATCCTTGTTTTCTTTTAATTAAGGGTGGATTGTATAAATGTGGGTAATTTTTAGTTTGAAACCTCCACATCTCTGTTGTGTGTGCAACCGGCGTGCACAGGTCTGTGCGGACACAAAAATCCGGTGGCACGAGTTCGGGGTAGCGTGTGGCTAATGATGAGAATTGCATCACTTGACCTTTGCGGACATTGTGACTATGACTTGAGACTGTGATGTAAACTCATCCATTACAGATTATCATGACTTGCAAATTCAAACATGAATATTTTGAAAAAGCATTTTAGATGTCAAAAGAATGTTTCATTCTGATTTGCGCCGGAAGGCCCAGATATTAATCAGTCTACTGATTTGTGCACAGGTCACTTCCAGCTGTCCCCACTCTGCTCCGATGGACCCCCCATGCCCTCTGGGGGCTCAGATGCCCCCCACAGAGACTCTGCCATTCCAGGGTAAGTACCGTGCTCCCAGTGTCTTGGGACTCTCGCTTAATTAATTTAAACACACTGTATATTTATTGGTTTTATAACAAACATCATCACTTTTATTAATTTGTTTACAAAAAATATATATCAATTTAGAACCGGTAGCTTTAAGTAAAACATTCATCTCAAGTAGCAATAAATTGAAACCCAAATTATAGTTCTAAAAAAGCTGTTCTGAGCTAAAAAGGTAATTGAAAAGTGGTCTCATTGGGTGATTTTTAATTACTAACACCTTTGCAATAACATAAAACACCAAACGGTGTTTAGTACCCCTTTGGGAGGCAATGACTATGATTGCAGTTAATAGCAAAATGGCCGGAACAGAACTGAAAGAGTCAAAGAGTCAAAAAACTGACAATAAAAAGAAAATGACTGTGTGGAAAATAAGTGCAGATGTGTTAAATATTGCTTGTCACAGGACCTTTTTTATGAAACAAGTAAATTTGCAGCGTTTTTACAGAATTAAACGAGCACCCTAAGACTGTCTGTGAGCACTGCATATCGCTGTTCTATCACCAGCACCGTCAAAGACCTCTTTCCAGTAAACCATTTCATTAAACTTAAAGGTCAATGCCTCACCTGCCCACAGCTTGTGATGTCACTTCTTTCTTGATGACTGAGGCCTGGCAACAGAACACAGAATTGCGACAGGCTGTCGGGAGAGTGAAAGACAGAATTGACCAATTGGCCTCAAAGGTTTGTGATTAAAAACCGCTCTGGTTTGCATGCTGTTCAATCCGGTTCTGTTCTGCTGTTTTTCAACCTAGTTTGTTGCTAGGTGGAGAGCCTTCAAAAGCAGGGAAGCCTGTTGCTAGGCATGCCTGCTGTTTCCTTGGAGACGCCTGCACTGCTGCACAGCATCCAGAAGATCATCCAGGTGAATATCACCACACCCCATGCCTGGGATGGTGAGGACATCCCCTCGTCGGAATGAGCAATCAAGTGTCACCTTGAGACGTGGCTTTCCCTGTGTCCCATAAGGAGAATGAAGGTCTGAAGAAGGATGTGTCTGAGAAGAACTTGCGTGTCACAGAGCAGAACATCAAGATCAGGGAGCTGATCCACCAGAACCAGAGGCAGGTGAAACACACACACACATGCACATATATATTCCTATCATTGTGGGGACTCCCCATTCATTTTTATTGGCATAACCCTAACCCTAATCCTAACTCATACCCAGCCATAATCTTGACCATAAGTAACCAAACAAAATACAAGACTTTTTTTTAATATTGTACTTTTTTGATTGCAGTCCCAGACTTCTATAAAATTGAGTTTCCCCTTGTGGGGACTAAAAAAATGGTCCCCACTATGTCAAAATAACAGGTTTTTACGGGCAGGTTTTGGGGTCAGTTAGCATCCAGTATCTTTCGAGTGATTGGTGTTAAGGGTCTTATGCAAAGAATCACCCCCATCAGCACGGGTGATTCCAGGATTCTTTTAGGTGGGGGGCATAAGAAGGGCCGTAATTCATATAGAGCAGCCAACCTTACCAACAGCCAATTATGTATTTTGAATCTGTGAGTGAGAGGGGAGGGAATACTCTGGGGGGCCAATCGACATTCAGATGGGCCAGTGCCCCATGTGGCCCCACCCCTTGTATACAACCCTGTCTGCCAGCCACAGTACCGCTATGAAATATCACCTCTTTTCATACCAGATAGATCTGCTTGGTCACTAGTGTGACTGTCCATACCGTCTCACTGATGCTCTCAAAGGTACCTGGAGCAGAACATTCTGCTGCTGGAGGAGAGGAACAAGTCATTCCAGGTGGCCAGCGACCAGGGTCGGGCACGCCTGCTGCAAGCTGAAAGGGACAAGGTAAAACGGGTGGGGGCAGCTCATGTCAGACACACAGGGCTCTCAGTACTCATGGTTTATGTGCGTCTCCTGCTTGTCGCTGCTGCCCAGGTGTGGTTGACAGGAGAGCTGGCATCCTCCACCTTACGCCTGTCTCAGCTGCAGCAGGAGGTCACAGTTCACCAACAGAAATCTGCAAAGCTAGAGGCTAGGTTGAGCGCCGCCCTGCAGGACAACGATAGAAATGCGACTCGGCTTGCCTCACTGGAAGTGCAGCTCATAGGTATGTGGAATTAAAAGCTGCACCTCGGCGGTCTCATGTCACAGAGTTCATGAGATCCCATGCCACTGTTTGCAGAGCTGAAAGACAGAGTGGCATTGATGCGAGCACAGCACTGGGCCGAGAAACAGCGCCACCTGGAGGCCGAATGCAGGGTGCGCGGCTTAGGGGCGGAGCTACCGGAGCTGAGGGTGGACAGGCTGCATCTGGAAATGGTACGCTGGGAATCCACTCAGCACGTGGTCCAGCCCCTCCTTGTTTTGCATGTGTTGTGAGCTCCTGTAGCTTAACAAGTAGAGCATTATGCAAACAGTGCAAAGACTGTGGGTTTGAATCCCAGGGAGCCCACATTAACTGTAATCTTTCTCTCAATTGTAAATTGCTTTGGGTAAAACTGTCTGATAAATGAATACAAGTAAATAAAGAAATAGTCATTCAGCTTGTGAAGGCATTTGTACCCTAACCCCCTCATTTGATAGTACAACACTGGTCCTAGTGAACAACAGCATGTAGGTACTGACCTCTCTCTTCCTTGGCCAGCAGGAGGAGGTGTGTGATGAGTGTGAGCTGGTAGAGCAGCTGCCGTGGCAGCAAACGCAGAGGACAGAGCCCCGGAGACTAAGGGACACGGTAATCTCTCACATGGTTGTTTTTTTCAGAGTTTTTTCACTGACAAAATAACAAAAATGAATCTGATATGTTGACTTTGTAGTGAGTTGGTATATACACACATTTTATCGCTGTCCCTGTGGTTCTGTCTCCCTCTTGGTTAGGTGAAGTGTGTGATGAATAGTGTGTTTCGCACCCTGAGGGGGGAGTTTGAGCCCCAGGAAACCTACAGTGGACAGGCTGTGATGGGGGCTGTCGCTCGCATCATCAAGGTACTGCCCAGAAAACCACCGGAAAAATGCCCCAAATAGCTGCTTGCCAGGGTTGGTGTCATTCCAGAATGCATTATTCAATTCCAATCCAGATCAGTAAATGGAACTGGAGTTGGGATTGGAAAAAAACTATGGGGAACAGAACTGGAAATTAATTTGAATTCAGGGAGATTTAAATTCCAACTCCATTTCCCTTTCCTGATTTGGACTGGAATTGATGAATGCATTCCGGAATGACCCCAACCCTGTTGCTTTTCCCTATCTCTTTGCTACAAGCTGTTTTCCTCTTTGAAACTGTTTCATGAGCTTTCTTAGGGTCATATCCCTTCATGACAATTTATTTGAGACCGGTACATTGTTTCCTTGTGTGGTAGAAGTGTCAAATGTCTGTCCCCCCAGAGTGTCACACTGCAGGTTCTGGCTGACGCTCAGGTGTCACCAGAACAGCTTGAAATCGCTGGTGAGAAAGAGGAGGGACTAAAATCTTCTGGGGAGGTACATCAACATGCAGAGGAAGATCAGGAATACCTTGGCAGCCCTCAGCAGAGTGTGAATGGTAGACAGGCAGGTGGAGAGACCAAGGAGAATTTGCAGGCCCCTCAGATGAGCAAGGGCTGTATCCAGGTGATGGATGGGCAAAACCAACAATCAGAAGAAGGGAGTGCTGCAGTGTCAACTGGAACATGGGATGAATAGCCAATACCAGACCTGACTGGAGTTATGGAGCCATGACATCAATAGCATTTGACCAATCAGGTCATATGCCCCCCCGATACAACCAATTGCATCTTCAGGATTCAGAGCAGTACGCATCACTCAGTGATTTACTGCAAGAGGAACGTGTAGTGGGAGGGCTCACATTTCAGGAAGCAGCATCATGATTGGAGAAACTTATAGAGGCAGCGAGTAAGACCTTCCTGGGGAGCCAACGGTGACTGCAGCTTAAGTAGACCTGAGAAATGTGCAAAGAGTGAGCAGTATTAGGAGAGTGAACCATTAAAAAAAAGGTGATCAGTGCATAAGATAATGACACCTAGGAACATAGTAAATCTCAGGCATTCACTGACACCTCACTATATCAAACTATATCAACACTATGTCAAAGCAGTTCATTGTCTCATGTGGCCCGTAGCTTTGCTCAGTGTTTTTTTACCTCACATAAAAAATGGCCAAATTTTGGAAGTGGCCTTTCAAAGCTGGTTTTCTGGTTTAATAGCTCAAACCTGTGTTAGGGGATGTTTAATTGAGGACCATCGTTAGTAAAGCATTCCTGTGTATCAGTGTTTGTCTCACGTTATCCTTTGTTCGAGACTGATGTACCATTTACTTAATGTGGAAAATGTATCAGTATTTAGTTTTCATGTTTGTTTGAAAGGTTAATGAGGCATGTCCAGTGTACAGATCGCCACCAAAACAACACAGAAAGAGTACTGTACCACAACACACCACACAGAGACTTTATTCTGAAACCAATCACATGCATACCATATCAATCAGGAGTCCTTTGCATATTTAACGAGAAGACAGAGTTCAGTATGATACCATCAAAGATTTTGCCATCAGGCACTCTTTAAATAACCGACACGAGAGACTGGAGCACTTGGACACTTACGGTAATCTGAGAGAGACTAACATTATTTACTGTGATTAATATTTCATTGCTGTTGAATGGTTTCCATGCAGTATGCACCTGTGAAAATGTCTATGATACACTGACCAGAAACATCCTGCACCTAGAGCCATGGATGTAAAACACACAGCTCAGGGGCGTTACACGAGCGAAATTCCTGTGAGTTCTGAGATGTGTAGAGGTGACAGCAGCGGCTGTGTGGGAGAATTCGCCAGATCAACAGCTGTGATGACCATCCAACAGGCAGCCAGCAGGGGGCGCCTTACTATCCCAGTAAGTTCAGGTGGGAAGTGCTCCACGGACCCTATGCTGCTGAGAAGGGGAGCACCACCCAGATCCAGGAGAGGCAAGGGCAGTGCCAGGAACCAGGCCACAGAATTCACCAGGCCAGCAAAACCACAAAACCTTTATTAGGAAGTCTATCACTCATATCACCAGTCAGCAAGATTAATGCATGATAGGGTAAAGGCACATGGTTTGCTGGGTTTCGTAATTCCATCTTTGGGCGAGCGGTTTCCCCATAGCAGAATGGCAAGCAGCATGTGTGGGGGACATGTGACGCCCCCTAGTGGTGGTAGATGCGGATGCGCTGGGAGATGTGGCTGCGGCAGAGGGGGCAGCTCTGCAGGACATCGCTGCACGTCTGGCAGCAGCACACATGGCCGCAAGGCAGGAAGACCACCTGGGACTGGGAAGATGCAAGTGAGAGAGAGACCAAGTCAACCAACAAGCAGAGAGCCCCATCGGATCCGTGGTCCTCAGGGACCACACGCGGGCTACGTTCCCTGTCTGCCTCACACTTTAATCACTTTATCAGTGTAATTATTCAGGCAATAATTAAAACAAAAATTCAAGTCCCAGGGAAGCCCTGCTTTTTCACAACCAAGGAAGAGGGTTACCGTAAAATAATAAATCACAAAATGAACCATTTGCTGTATTTTTTTGACCCCACTAGATGGTGCTGTCTGTTCATAAAAGGGCTCAAAACATGCCCCAAAGCAAGCCAAAAACACCATCTAATGGGGATAAAAAAATACCACAAATGGTTCATGAAGTGTCCTTTTGGTCATCGCTAATAATGTCAAACTGTTGTGGTTTCATGCTGGTGGGAATGTAGGCCTCGTCTGGCATTTACCTGAATCTCCATGCATACAACACACTCCGAGCTCCCGGGTGCCTCATCCTGGAGCTTGGGGGCCGAGGGGACCACCGCCACCACCTGGCTAGGGAGGCACGGCGGCACCTGGGTTTCTGGAGACAGGATGGGGGCACTGGATGCAAGGGGGCTGGCACCTGCATCTGCAGGCTGGGCAGCTGTAGGGTGGGAAGGCGAGTGGAGTGAGGTCGACATGGCATGAGCCCCGAGCTACACAAACATACACACACCGCCCCAATACATATGACCACCAGGAGAACAGGGAAGATAGCATCTCCTTTGGCTGAGCTGGTGGATAACTAATGATTAACCAGTACCTTTAGTGGGAGAGACTTCCTGCGTTCGGCACCAGCTGAGAAGAGCCTTCTGGATGCCAACCTCTCTGATTCCCAGCTGCAGATGCAGATGCAGAAATTACCAAGGTGTCAGAGAAGATGAGCAGGTACCATAGGAGAGCAACAAAACAGTAACATGTTCATCCTCATAAGCATTGTCAATGCAGAGAGACGCAGGCAGCACCTTGGCCAGGTCGGCCACAGTCATGTGACGTAGGGCCTCGGCAGTCAGGCGGTGGTGAGCGATCACTGGGAGGTAGTGCTCCGCAGACAGCTTGCACAGCAGAGACACCAGCTCCTGCTCCACTCCAGCCTCCTGGGTGTGCAGCAGAGGTGAGATCCGATAAGAGGCGCACACGGGGTCAGGTGGAGTCAGTGTGAAAGAAAAAATAGGATTAAGGTTGGAGAGGTTAAATGTAATGATGTATCAGCAACACTATTCTAATAACACTGGATGGCTGTCTGGAATCAAAATCACTCTTTAACTAAGAAGCTAATGGTACTACCTGAGCTGCAGACTTATTTGCTCAATGAAAATGTAATCAATCACATATAAACAGTTCCAAATCTGGGCATCTAAAAATACATATAATAGCAGGTTAACTCTGCCCTCTGGTGGAAAGTAAGAGAACATACTCCTTTTCACCATCAGACCATCAGTATCCCCAGGCAGCGCTGGACCGACCTGCATGCGCAGTGACAGTGGCTTGGCATCCAGGAGCCTCTGGTACTGAATCATCCAGTAGTTCTGCTGGTTGGACTCACTCTTCGTCTCTAGCTCCGCCTGCCGGGCAGAAGCACTCGTCAATGACAGCGTTAACTTACGGCTGATCGGCAAAATTAAACATTCATACAGAATTCCAGCTTCAGGGATCCTGATGCGCGAAACATGTAATTCCATGTCAGGTGACAATCAAATTCTTTTACAGGAAACAGGTAAAAGCAGTTCCTGACTGACAGGATAATGCAGGGCAATCCCACCCACGAGCCTCCCTGGCTTAGAATCCCTGTCCAGCCCACCTCCCATCTTAGTTCCAAACGGTGCCCCCCACCTCATTCCCTATCAGATACGTGCCCCCCACCACCTCCCATCTCATCTGTTCATCCCCACACCTCAGTGCAGTCCCTCCCCAAACAGCCCCTCCCCCCACTCACCAGGATGTGTCTGAGTTCTATCTCCCGCTGGTCCTTCTGTTTGAGAAGCTGCTGCAGCAGGTCCGTCAGGGCGACCCGCTGCTCACTCAGGATCTCCTGCATAGGCAGGCACGTGGACAGCGGTTAATTCCACAAGCTGCCAGAGGGTGGCGCCCTTCAGGGCACCCTCTAAGCACACGAGCCAGGAAGGAAGCAATATCTCGCAAGGGGCTAGCATTTTATGTTTGCTGGGCTATAAGGACAAAATCGACCATGGCTCCCAGGTGACAGGCACATGGGGCTGTGTGTGTAGTCCAGTCTTGGGGGTTTGGAAACCCTCACCCACGATGAATCAGTCAGTTAATGTGATGATGGTACCCCTGTGTTCTGATGAAGAAGTGCAATGGAGCAAAGAAATAGCCAGTGATGGAGAGCAAAATGACACTCAGCTAAGCAGGGAACAGCAAATAAGGACAGTGTGGGGCAGTTAGGTGGCACAGAGGTACATTACAATAATTTCTGTATGCGCATCCTGCCCTGTGTTTGTGACTGTGTAACAGAGATCCTACACTATTTATGAAGAGCCTCTGTACCTGAGACCTTCATCTGACCACATTTGCCTATGAGAAACACACGTAACCATATAGGTGATGCAGCTGGCAGCCAGTGCTGCCCCATCTTTGACCAAAGGGAACACAGATTGGTGGTTAGTCCACAAGCCCCGCCCTAACACCTACCTGCAAATTCTCGGCATCCAGATTGCGTCGCTTTACCTCCAGTTTAGTCAGCTGCATTAACTCAGCTTCTATTAGCCTAATCTAGAAACATGAAAATACAAGGTGTGAATGATCCTGATGTGACCACAGGGGGGCACTGTTGTAAAGGGAGGGAAGTTCTATAGCAGTGTCTCATGTACTTTTTCACATTTTGGTGTGGATGCAACTACAACTACTGTAGACTCATATTCATTGGTGCTCAAATTTGTGAGTTAAGCTAATCTGCCAAGTTTAGGGTTAAGGCTAATAGCCAGAAATTCAAGCTTCCCTAAGACCTTTAACTGTATTAAAAGGTAAAAAATCCAGGAGGCAAGAGATGAGGAGCCGCAGAGACCAGCTGACGGTATAAGGAGAGCAAAAAACAAAAACGCACCCATGAGAACTAATAAGCAATGTGTGGAGGTGTAGGGGATGGATCCTCCCCCTTCCCCACCCAACCCCTCCCTTCCCGGGTGAGGTGGGAGGATGGGCATGGTCCATGTGACGTCTCTTCATAGTCACCGTCCCACCCAGACGTCTTATGGACGTGACAGTTCTCTCTTACATTATGCTGCAACCTGTGTGTAGACCATTGGGCCCCCGCCCACCACATCCCATGGGCAGGGATGACACGCCTACCTGGCTCCTGATGAAGCCATGCATGCTGTCCTTCTGTAGCTGCAATGCCTGAAACGCTGCCTTCTGCATCTCCTCCTGCAGGGGGCGATAATTCAGAAATCCTGTGACATGTGACTCAGACACGTTCACCATGATGACATATGTCCATCTGCTTCATTTATAAGAAACTGATCCTGGAATTTCACCTGAAATGTTATTTTGGTTGCCTGGGACACTTTAGTTAGAAGCTACTATCAGTATGATAGTAATAGGGTGCATCTGAAATTGCACACTTATACAGTAGGTCAGGGCTGTCCAACTCCAGTTCTGGAGAGCCGGAGCCCTGTGTAGCTTAGTTCTTTCCCTGTTCCACCATAAATGATTCAGCTCAAGAGCTGTGTGGTAATTAGCACAAGGAGTTGAATCAGGTGTGTTAAATGAGGGGAAACCCAAACATGTGCAGGGCTCTGGCCCTCCAGGACTGGAGTTGGGCACCCCTGCAGTAGGTACTGCATTTCATCAGAAGCCTACTACTCAACTGTTAATGCAGTACATAAATAAGAACAGTATGCATGCACACTGCGGCTGTCATCTCGTATATTACCTGACTTGGATGTTTACCAATGATGTACTTCGACCCCCAAAACTACTAAAAACTATCAACGAATAAATACATACAAGTCAACTTATGTAAGTGGTCACTGTTTTCTAGTTATATCTATACAGAGATGCCTCTTCCTCCACCATCTCGATAACAAATTTCTGAGTGCGCAATGTTCTTGATCTCTGGCTGCTGCTCCTGTGGCCTTATGGGATAGTGTAGCACCAACTGGATTCAGACATACTGCTCATGTCGCATAATATATTTCACCTACTACACAGCAAACAAGTATGTGATTTCGGACACACCCACAATATTTTTCCAGTTCCACAGTACGTTTCTGTCATTTGTAAGAGGGTTTAGCTTGTTATAGTTGGGAAGAAGCACTATTTTAATAACACACCCCATGATGTGACTGTGGCCCCTCTGTCACAGAACAGAGGTGGCACCAGGGGGCCTGCCCCATGACTGGTAACGACCGACAGGAAGAGCAGGTGCCCAGTGCGCCGTGTGTACATGTTTCTCCGGCGTATCTGTGCCTGTACCTCTTGCAGGATATGAGCGATGGCCTTGGTTTTGTCGAGCTGCTGCAGGGACAGCACCTGGTCAAACTTCTTATCCAAACTCTCCAAACTGCAGAGTAGGTGGACAGTGAGAGTGAGAATGTGCTATAGAATGACTCTACCCCCTTGGGATCTTCACTGGCCCGTATGTCGGTTACCTCATTCTGTATTACATCACTTCCTGGTCCCATTACATCACGGCCGACTCAATAAATGAAAGTGATTTTAACAATTCAGATGCCATGGTTCTCAGGCACAGGATTAATTTTGCACCCTCTTTGAAGTTCAGCCTGCTGTCTTACGTCTCTCTCACCAAGGCCCACGCATGAGGTCAGCGAGTCATTAACAGGTTGAGATAAAGGGTTACGCCCAGCAATAACCAGCCCCAAAGTGAATTTTACACTCAACCCCACTGCACTGTGATCTAATGCACCACAAGTGGCATGAAGTGCAAGCTCATAAGCGCTGGCTGACGGTCACGCTGGGATAGCAGGCAAAGCTCCAGGAGACGCCATGCGCTCCAAACCGCTCGGCCGGCGAGTTCCGCCCGGGACTCACACCTCCTGCACGCTTCTGTCACTAGGTTGTGCCTGCGGACCTCGTTCGCCTCCTGCAGGAGGTGCATTGAGTAGCTCTCTGACAGCATCTGCTGCATCGCGGCTACAGGACAGGAGGGGTTACAGGGAAAGAGAGAGTCACCAGTTTAGGTTCAATACATTTATACTGGCCCCCTTAAAATCTGAAGCTATGCAGTGACTTTAACTGCTATACCACCTACTGGCCATTTATTTAATTGGCAGACTACCATTTCTTCTCATGTTACTTATTTTCAGATAAAATTAATACTAAAATGCAACAAAAAATGCAATATAAGCATATAGGTAATTTATATCCAGGCAGCAGATATCAAAGTGGTCAGGGGCTGAACTTGGATTAAAGGGTTGCTAGTTCAGAGTCCAGGAAGACATTTCAGGCATAATTCTTCATTTAACTTTACGTTTGCTGTAGTCATGACATGCAGATTATGTGGAACTATTTTCTGGGCTTAACCAAAATTTCCCTACTTGAGCCCCATCATAAAGCATATACAGTAAGCTGGCACCCCCAATGGCATTATGGGATTGAAGAGCTCACCTGCCACCTCTTTCTTGCGTAGGGAGTTGGCCTCCTCCTGGGTGATGGAGGTTAACTGCTCTAAACGTACCCTGTTGGTTAGGGAGTGAGAGAGGAGTCTTCAGCTAAATGTCTGAGGTCAGAGCCCAGAATTGGTTTGGCAGTTTCCGCCCTTCAAGGGCAGGGTTACAGGTACACTAATAGCTGATGCTCCTTTCCCTGTCAATCACAGATTCCAAAAATATCATTGGCTAGGGTTGACGCATCTGTATGAATTATGGTCCCTCTTCTGCATCCCACCTTCAAACATCCTAGAATGGTCCCTGCTTTAGCCTCTTACCGGTCCTCTTCCAGGGCCTGCAGGAACTCCATGCTCTTCTTCTGACTAGAACGGGAACAAGACAGTGTTTAAAACACCCCCACTTGCTGCCATCTTATTAACACCACACTTTGATAGGACATTAACAGCCATTAGAGATCGAGAACAGAAACAATACACTAGAGCAGTGACTGAAGCAGACACACGCAAATACACACACAGACACGTACGCACACGCACACGTACGCACACGCACAGATACGCACCTCTTGTTCTCCTGGAGCAGGTGTGCAATGCGGCAGGTGAGGTTGTTCTCTGCCAACTTGAACTGCCCCAGCAGGCGTAACCTTTCAGCCTCTAGCGCCCTCTGCTGTTGGGACACGCCCTGCTCCAGCCGCTCCTGCTCCTGGGGACCGCAGGACCAACACAGATCTTAATCAGCTGAAGCGGGGTAATTCACTGGAGAATTTTAACTACCTAATGCAATATAAACTTCATTACAATGCGAGTAGGAGACCATGTCTTATGAGTAGTGCAGCTTCTCATAATTCTATTCTTGGAGGAGTGGGGCAGAGCAAAGGGGGCAGGGCTGAGATGGAATAGGCGGGGATATGTTCGAGTGGGTGGAGTTATTTAAAGATGGGTGTGGTTAAGCAGGGATGAGTAGGGCCAATCAGGGCAGGGCTCACCTGCCTGACTGACTGCAAGATGTCATCCTTGTGGAAGTTGTTGAGGTGGAGGAGCTGCGCGTGCTCCCGCTGCTCCTCCTCAAGCCGCCGCTCGAACTCCAGCTTCTCCTGCTGCTTCTGCTCCTGAAGGAAGAGGTCAGAGATCAGACCTCCCTGATCACGGCCAGCATCATATCCGCAGGCCCGGAGTCAGGACGGTTGTTATTGATTAATAGAAAGCCTACCTTCCTCTTGGCGTAATCCTGGAATTTATTCTATAAACAGAGAAAAACAGAGGAAATGGTGAATCTTAAAGTAAAATCCCCCAGGTCCCAGAATTCTTACAGGATCATGGGCCCCCACCTGCCAAGCGTCCTGCTCCCCATCCACGCAATCATCCTCCAGCAGCCCCCTATCATTCTCCAGAACTGGCAAGAGGTACTGAGAGGGGGGACAATATTCCACACCGATCCCTGCAGACAGACAGAATTGGTGGGGGCGATGTTGGGGGGTTGCTAATGAGACCCAGATGATAAAACAGTGAACCAGGATCAAAGAGGACAATCATTTTAACTTGTGAGGAACCCATTTGTACTTCACACCCTAGTAACCAGGCTGCAGTCAAATTTTTATGCTAAAAATGCATGAAAGTTGCAGGACTGCAAAATAGTGTTGTCACAATACCAAAATTCAACCTGTCACACGATACCAAGTATAGAAATTTGATACCATTTGACACTCACTAAATAATGTAACTCAATAAAAAATTTCAATTGCAATTCTGTTGCAGTAAAAACTTTACAAACTTTTATAAACTCATATCACATCTTAAAAAAAATTGCATTGCAATGTCAGTCAAAGCACAATAAAATTAAGCGAAGGAGCAGCCATAACAACCACATTCAGAGACATTCAACAGCAAAAAATAAACACTATTAACAGTTAAATGTTATTTTATATAATTACTATAATGCATAACAGAACAGACATATATTACTTTTACACACCTTCTTTATCTTGTGTCTCAAAGCACAAACACTTCTAACAATTGCATGACATAAAAAAAGTTGGTACTCGAATGATCAGCACTAATCAACACAACCTCACAAGACCGAACAACTGACAGGTAAAAAAACTGCAGACTGTTGTCTTAATGTGGAAGTGTTTAACAAACTACAAGAAATTAACCCGTATAAGAGAGTTACATCTCTACTTTAACCGTAAGAGGCTGAGACAGATTAATATTTAATTCATTCAGATTTAAATGTTTAGATAAGTTTGTGGTGTTTGCTCCCTTTGTCAGTATTACACAGTGACATAGCTTGCATACAGGAATGCATATGTCCTGTGGTTCACCGTCGTCACTTAGCACAAAGACAGTATTTTCAGACATGACTCTGGCTACACTTTATATCGATAAAGTGCAGTGATAAAAACCGCTTCTGAACTAGTCATCTTAAGTAACACCCCGGCTTCGTCCCATTGACCCCTCTTAAGTGCGAGCGCACTGAGATCCGACACACTTTGGTGACGTATGTTGACATAAGATGCAAAGTCCACAAGTGTATGTGATGAACCCAATTGCCTAGACCAGGGGTGGGCAATCTTATCCGTAAAGGGTCAGTGTGTACGTAGGATTTTGGGATAATCTTTAGGTCAGCTGTTCAAACTCAGGTATGAGGACTCCTCAGCCCATCAGTCCTTTAATCAGTAATCCAATTAGGGAGTTGCAGCGAAAACCCGCATACACACTGGCCCTTTCTGGATAAGATTGCCTGCTCCTGGCCTAGACTATGTAAAGATTAGTTATACAACTTTGCACACTTAAACTGAAACTTATTCAGAGGCATGTCGTACTCTGATGTCGACAGACTGTGCAAGTGTTTACTTGGTGGGGAAAATGGGACAAAGTCCCCATGCGTGAGACTGCATTCAGGTCTAGACAAGAGCATTGATATCTACCAGCCTCAGTGGTCAGAGCGAACCAGAAGTGCAAGCTGTTCAAATCAATACCATAAACAATGAGCATTGAAACCATTTTATTACACAATAGAATTGATACTTTCTATACTTTCGATATTTTTGACAACACTATTGCAAAGCCACATTTGAATTCAAGACCCAAGATTCAAATCTATGCAGGTTCATTCATAAAGAGGCAGTCATATGTCAGGTCCGATCATTTTGTCATTTTGCGCTCTTGTATATAAAGCCAGCCAAAGAAGCAGACTGACTGATGAACGGCAATTCTCCATAATCCTCCATGTTTATGAGAGCTACACCAGGCACATGGCATCCCACCAATAGAGCCCCCCCCAGGCCCTCACCCGCACACAGGAAGCGCTGAATGTCCTCAGTGCCCCCGCTGCAGATGGACACGGGTGGGAACGTCATCTGGGCGACATCCAGCGTGAGGCACTGTCCAGAACACACAGCACAGGTCCAAACTCAAAGTCTGTTTGTGACACGCATGAGCTGCACCGCTTGGTCTTCACAATTCGCACGATGATAGAGCTGGGTATCTCACACCGAGCTCAGAGCCTGGCAGGCTGGCTTCTGCCTTACCGTGTTCACGCCTTTGCCCTTTCATGCCCAACTGCCTGAAATCCGCCAGTTAAAATCCCAGGATGACTTACTGTTGTCTTTCACGAGTGTTTAACTGTAGCTTCTTACTGAGGCAGTTAGTAGAATCCCGAGAGTAACTGAACTTTTACTAATAGTCAGTTACCAGACTTTTAAAGCAGCCAGACTGGCTCTGTGGCCTCCTGTTGTAGATTAGAACAGGGGGGACGACCTTGTTTCCATCAGGAACCATTTGAACATCCTACAAGGGCAATGCTAACTGAACACATATATCACTCTAGCCCAGGGGTGGGCAGTCTGATCCACAAAGGGCCGGTGTGTATGCAGGTTTTTGGGATAACCTGTAGGTCAGCTGATCAAACCCAGGTGTGAGGACTCTTCAGCCAATCAGTCTTCTAATTAGTGACCTAATTAGGGAGTTGCAGCGAAAACCTGCATACACACCGGCCCTTTGCGGATAAGATTGCCCACCCCTGCTCTAGTCTCTTGTGAATTATATTTTGTGATACTGGTATCAATTCTAAAAAACACTATTGATATTTAATTAATAAGTTACATGCAAAGATTCGTGGCAGACAGTGATTCATTTTCTGCTGTGTTTAAACCCCTGACCACTGGACAGCATTAGTAGAGAGTGGTCTTTATTTAATCTATGCCATTTGTCTCTTCCACTCTAACAGAACAACGTAAAATTGAGATGGGAATTAGTTTTACTGAGATAGGCAAATGTTCATTACTTTGCTCAGATTACACAAGGAGCAGTGCTATGGTGATGAATGTGTGGGGCAAATGCTGATGCTACTGATCTAATTGCATTAAAAAAAAACTATTTTTTTGTATTTCTGAAATGCCTCAGGGCCAAATCAAACTGTTTTGCAGGCTGGGTGTTTCCCAGCCGTGCATTAGAGTAAGGTGATGCTTTGGTACAACAGTAGCAGTGCTTTCTCTTTAAAAATTTGGAAGCCTCCTCAAAGTCCCCCCCAGACATTAAAACTCACCTCCAGGGTCCGTATGTGTGCCAGCACCATGGGCAGCTCCCGCACCTGGTTCTCACTGATGTCTAGTGTGCGCAGGCTAGACAGGCCACCCAAGGCAGAGGGCAGCTCACTCAGGATGTTACCTGCAGACAACGGGCCTGACATGAACGCTGATCCCGAATCAGATTGCCATGACTCATGCCTAACCGCAAGCTTCCTTAACAGGAAATGAATAAACTGATCCAGGTTCTCCACCTAAAGGTCCGCCCTCAAAAAAACTAAGCCTGTCTGATAACAAAGTGCCAGTATCAGAATCAGAAGACTTATTATCCCAAAGCAAACTGTATGCACTGAGATCCATTAAGTGTAATGACATTATAGGTGCTTCTGGCCAAGCATAAATGGGGCGGTTCTGAAAATCAAGCTC
>JAODJW010000117.1:20358395-20370791 GCA_026777045.1 Hyperopisus bebe | reverse complement strand
TTAAATGTATTTTATTATATAATAATACTGTTACTGTCTATCATTGTCTAAATGTATTTTTACTGTCTAAATATATGCATTCTGCTAGTGTAAACATGCACAATGCTATCACAGCGAATGCGAGGCTGAGACTGAAGCGTTACCCTTTGTTTCTGCTGAGAAACGGGCCGCGTGACTCATTTCCCCGCGCGTACAAGTTGTCTTAGGTCTGCGTTCACGGTTTGACTTCTGAGATTCAGATCGAGTTCTAGTTTTTCTTTCCGAACTGGTTGGTTCGACTTTTAAGAAATTCGAGTTATAATGAGTTCGAGAATTGAGGCAACACTGTATATTACACTGCACTTTAAGCCACATTTTCTATGCTGACTCCTTCAGACGTTCTGACGTCTCAGTAGTAGACGAGACATCACCCTTTTAAGGAGCTTAACGAGTCAGTGTGGTGACAGAGATCCTTTCGGTCACTTAAAATGTTTGTTGAAAATAAGGAATAGTTCACGAATGATACAATTTTCGTAAGATGTGGGATTCGCTAGTCATAAGCGGGGCTCCGCAAGTGCCGATGTGTAGCGTTAGGTGTCTCACCAGGCACAACTGATACTCCAGGCGTTTTTTGGAGTCATCGCTGGGCTTCTTCTTACGGAAAAACAGCGGCATGTTGAGTTTAGATGCTGGAGCGTCTCAACCCCCGCAGTCTGTCCCCTTGGCGCCTCTCCTCTGAGAGGTGTCACGGCGCTGGTGGAAAGGTTATATGTGTCACAACAACTGAGCTCTTAGGGCAGAGGAGAAGACATTGACATATTTAACAAACAAACATAACTTTATTTAAAATAAATCCCTATGGGTTCCCAGGGTCATGGGCGTAAATTATGGAGGGATGGGCAACGTTTTAAACTGATTTTTCTTTCACTGTGCAAGTCTTCAAACATTTTTAAATATAAAAGCATTAAAAAGGAAATAGCGTGTTTATTGTTTTTCCTTAGGCTGGTAATTGACTAAGCAGGTCAATTTTCGTAAATGATAACGTAATGCCAGCAACACCCAGTCAGTTATACACCAGAGACTGTTATCCTGTCTGTACACGGACAAACGTGACCGTGGCAAAATATTTTGATTGAGAAAAACACTATGCAGGCTACTTCTTAAATATCATGTCCGTGATTAAAAAAAATACGATATGGTCTATATCTCCGTCTATATTCGAATATGGTGATGCCACCCGAACACAGACAGTGAACGGAGTATCGCAGCATGACAAGACCCAGGGTCCGAGTCTGATAAGCCGCCGTCCTGGTGAGCCCTGTCCTGTCTGAGCCATTTGTTTATTATTGCAGTCGTGCAATATTTGTTTCAGCTGTACCCATTATAGCATGACGGCCAACAAAAACAAGAAAATAAATCAACTTCACAACTAACAACAAAAATACAACTAACTTAATGTTTTGATGTGGATGAATGTGACTGGTACTAACTGTGACACATTTTTTCTAATGAATTCCAAATGAACAATGCAACGTTACCTCTTTCTGGTCTTGGTTAGTTGACAGATCCAGAAGACCCGGAAAAAAAACAATCTGAACTCTAAGAGCATACGGCCACCCCGGGCCTGCAATCAACCAGCATACCGAGTCTTGAAGGTAATGGATTATTATTCAAGTTCCCGGAACGATCATCAGAAATACCGGAATTCGCTTCCTTCTCTCGGGTTCCTAACGTTTTCAGTGTTGACACCGCGATATTATACGTCCCCGAACACCTTTGAACCACACACATCATGGATGCCCTCCACGGACGAAATACCACAAAAAAGATGGCGTCTTTGTTCTCGCGACATTTGCAAACACGTAAAGCACAGCTTGCCCATACTGCCTTCCTTTCTTTTCGTAACACGCGGTGAAGGTGCAACTCTTTTCGGTCGTCCCGAATCCGGGTTCATCCGACACCCTCACCTGTCCTAAATTGGTCTGAGCTCAACTTCCACAGCGACACCATGCCTCCCAAGTTTGACCCGACTGAAGTTAAAGTTGGTACGTGTAATTAATGTTGCAGTCATGTCACGGATATCCTTAGTACACGCGGACGGGTGCTTGTTTAGCATTTGAATAATTGTAAATAAAGCGAATAACCCTCTATAAATCGATGGATATTACATTATTAAGGTGACAAGTTTGATTTGAATATTGGTGTGATAATCGGCGTTTCTGGACATGAATAATAGTTATATCGGATAATTTGAGGCCTAACATTAACCACCAGGCCTTTAGTAGCTTATAAAATGCACATGATCCTAGTGGATCTAGCGGCTGTCTAACCGCATCGGGGGGACCGGCTGCACGGCCGTTTTATCCTCCGGAATAATCCCACGTGGGGGCAGAGCGGCCTGGTTTCATACGAGCGTGATCTAGCCTAGTTATCGCAGTTAACCGGTAGCTGCAGTACTTTACAAACGTGGATCGCTAACCTGCTTTCTTGGCAAGCTTTCCACACACTGCCCAACCAATAAACGCAAAAGGCCTTTAACGTTTACGGGATATATGCACAGTCGGTGTGCGTAGTGTGCTCTGAAAGGTAAGTGGACAACGGCGACTGTTCTTCCTAAGACTTTGATGTATGATGATAACCCTCGTATTTTACCAGGCAGCCGCTTGGTAAAATAAACTGGCTCATGGAGTCGCATTCATACCTGCAGTCACCCCTGTCTGTGGGAAATGATAAAACTAAAAACGATTGCCCTGATCATTAAAAATTCACATTAAAAGTAGCCTCAAATATTAAAGTGTAATTTGTACTTTAAGGTCTGTAGTCATAGTTGAGAATGTGTAAATGTACGGCATGATGCCCACCACTGGATGTACCAACACTCCACATTTTTGCTCCCTCCCAGCACACCTGAACTAAGCAATCAAGAATCCTGAATTCCCGTGAGTTGCGCTGGAAGGGAGCAAAAATGTGGACTTTCTCGGGGGGGGGGGGGGGAGAACTGGGTTGAGAAACACTGGATTAATCAATTTATCCTCCCCATTATGATATAATTTAATTGTGGAACAAACTCATAAGCAGTATTGCCTTTTAAACGTGGAATGTAGTAGTCAAGAGAATGAGTTTCAAAACTGTAGTCTGGTTGGTTACATTTAAGTTGCATTAACTGTTCTGAAGGTTGATTTCCAATCTTCCATACTGCTGAAGTTCTGGACATCGTGGAACTTTGTAAATTATGGGGGCTTCACCAGGTTCCTGTTCTCTGCAGCCATAGGAGAGCTTGTATATTGATGTTATGCTAGAACACAGGTATAAGAAAGGCTGATGGAAAAAATTCTGCATTGCATCACTGGTTTAGTTTGACGTAAGGAAGCCTGATGTCACATTTTAGTTGGGGTATGTGTGTATATATATGTGTGTGTGTGTGTGTGTATGTGTGTGTGTATGTATATATATATATATATATATATGTAGATTTACAGATAGATGTATTTAGGTCAAAAATATGAAGCCTGAAGCAGCCGTTCTTGTGGAGTTTGTATTTGTGAACCAGTCAAGTTTCAATTGGTCAGTTGATTGTCTTTGTAGAACGCAAGAGGAAGCTGCAGTATATTGCAGAACTTTCCCTTGCCAAGTCGAGTGATAGAATAGTGATACTTTATTAATCCCCATGAGGAAATTCTTTCTTCACCTACCCAAGCTTGCTCTCCATGAGAGGGGCACACATGCAGATGAGAACAAGCTTGGGGGGGGGGGGGGCTCACAGCATAGGGTCAACAGGGGGTTAAGGGCCCACTGATGTGATTATTCTGCTGGGGCTCAAAATGGTGATGTAGCCCCACACTATCCCTGTCAGTTGCTCATCTGGAGATTTATGGCAGCCTTTTGAGTTTCATGTTGCTACTGTTAATGTAAAACTACTTAGATTGTATAATATAGTTTCCCAATCCGGTCCTTGGGGCCCCACAGCAGTCCACATTTTTACTCCCTCCCAGTGAACTGTCTGGGAGGGAGTAAAAACATGGAATGTCTGTGGGCCCCCAAGGACCGGGTTAGAAAACCCTGCTATAGAACAACCGAGAAATGAGTTCAGGTAGCTTAATGTGTTTTACGTGTTCTGCAGTGTACATGAGGTGCACAGGAGGAGAAGTTGGTGCCACCTCAGCTCTGGCCCCCAAAATTGGTCCCTTGGGTCTGGTAAGTGTGTCTGTAATAGCATCATTGTGTAAGAGGGGGTTCGAGCTGATGATGTCCCCCGCCACTATGCCTGTCTGTGCCAGTGATTGGCATATTCCAGTGGGGACACAAAGTTATTCAGCTCTAGGAAGCAGAGATGCTCAAAACAGTGGGCAGCTCTGTGCCGAAAGACCTGGAACAAGCCTTCGACCCCGGAGATGCTGAACCTCCTCAATTTCTAGCTCTTGGTCTTCTTACTAATCATCAGATTCACACATCAAATTGAGGTTGTTGAACAATGTACCGTTCCTTCCAGTCTCCCAAGAAAGTGGGTGACGACATCGCCAAGGCCACCGGTGACTGGAAGGGCCTAAGGATCACGGTGAAGCTGACCATCCAGAACAGGCAGGCCGCGGTATGTCCTCCGGGAGTCTGACCACCGTTTCGGCTCTGAAGTGTTTCGTCCTCCCACTGTGCAGTTTGCCCGACGGATCTGCATTCTCCCAACAGATCGAGGTGGTACCCTCTGCGTCGGCTCTGATCATCAAGGCCCTGAAGGAGCCTCCTCGTGACAGAAAGAAGGTCAAGAACAGTGAGTGTGATCCATTTTCCTTAGCTGCTTATGAACTCCTTGGGCTATATTTGTATAATTTAACTTGCGCACCACTCGAATGGTACAATAGTCCCCCCGCCACTATACCTGCCTGCATGGTGACTGGTATGCTCCAGTGGGGGCCTGGATAGACCCAGCTCTAGGAAGCAGGGCTGCCCCAACTGATGGGCAACTCTGTGCCAAAAGGCCTGGAACATGCCTGCTCTGGGGGGCCTAAACATGGCCCCCTGGATAGTGTTTAATGTGTTTGGAGAATTGCTATTATGTCCACCATACTTATGAATGTCCCCTGAACGCATGTGGTTGTTGTCCCCCAGTCAAGCACAATGGCAGTGTGACCTTTGACGAGATCGTTAGCATTGCTCGCCAGATGAGGAACCGGTCCATTGCCAGAGAGCTTTCTGGTAAGAACTAAGGGTTTGGGGTTTTAAAAAAAAAAAAAAAAAAATTTTTTTTTTTTTTTAAGTTGTGCAACCCACTAAAGTCCTAAGTCAACATAATTCTTATACTCAGCCAGATTTTGTCTGTTTCAGTAGGTTAGATATTAAAATTGCCCTGTGTTTGTGTAAAAATTCACGCACAACTTAAATTTGACCTTTGGGCCAATGAGCTTTCACTTGACTGCTAATGAACCCATAGTTTGTGACCTGACATGAAGGCATGGTGCATTGTCCACAGGAACAGTGAAGGAGATCTTGGGCACTGCACAGTCTGTGGGCTGCACCATCGATGGCCGCCCCCCCCATGATGTCATTGACGATATTAACAGCGGCAGACTGGAGTGTCCTCCTGTGAGTGGCCTTGCTGTGTTTTAGCTGCTCTGCTGGGCCACTTTTCTTTGACTCGTGTACATGATTGCCAATTAATATTTCTCTTCTTTCTTTGCAGGAGTAAACGTGGTGGAATATAGGGGTGTGAAAATAAAGTTCTTGTGAACAGTTTCCTTAACTTTCCTTGTGTTGGTGTTTGGCATGGAGTGAATGCTGGTCCTGGTCTGCAGGGGCAGGGTATTGAGTAAATTAAAGTGAAAATGGGTAATGATGTGAATTGTTACCAGTGGACACCCAAGTGGTTTCTGTGAGCACTTTGTTCACGTTGCAGTGAGAACAGGTATTATGTTAGTCCAGTGGTTCTCAATCCAGTTCTGGTGCCTCCCCCAACTTATTAAAGACCATGTAAGCCTGAAACTGTTTGGTAGGGCTGGAATGAAAACGTGGGGGGGGGGGGGGGGGCGAGATCAGGACTGAGAACCACTGTATTAGTCTGTTGAAGTGGTTCAGGGTGTAGTACCAGGGGTAGGTAACCCTGATCCTGGGGTGCCCATATCCAGCAGGTTTTCTGTCCTACCTGGTCTCTAATCAGGCAGTAACTCATTAGGTATGATAGAAAACCTGTTGGGTACCAGCACACAAGGATCAGGGTTGCTTACCCCACATGTAGCAGGATCTATTATAAGATGTTGATTCAGATTCTTTGCCAGTGTGCAATTGAAGCGTTGAGGGGTGGACATCATGGAAACTTAAAGTGGAAGCTGACTTAGTGCACTTCCTACTTTTATGGGCATTAGACCATCAACTGGTGCTGTTTTAATGATACAGCTTTGCATCAGGTTGGTTTAATGTGACCCCCTCAGGTCTGTCAGATTTAGGTCTGGCACATTTGCGTCGGATGGATTTTGTATACAAAGAGAAAAAAATTTCCAAAAGTATCAAACTTTATTTAGTCATATATAAATACAAATTTTGGAAAAGCACCTTGAAGGAAGTTATGAGTGAAGTCCCTATGAACCACTGGTATCACAAATGCAGAGCTTCAGTTTGGCTAAGGTTTTTTCCTCGAATTTCCAATCTGATTTTCTAGTTTGCCTTGGTCTGTAAAAAATGTAGCTGATGCAGTAATCCAGCCCTCATGGAGGTATCAGCACAGATCCCTCACACTACTCCCAGCCTGTGCCTTTAGCAAGTTCCCTGAGCTGCATGCCAATGTTACAAACCATTAAATCCAGCTACTCCCCAGGTTAAGGCAGTTGTACAAAAGGCTTTTGGTCCTTTTCCACTGGGCCGGAAGCAAAGGTGAGTTCTTAGCCTCTTTTAGCTGCATTGTCAAAGCACCCATCAGACACCATTTCAAATGTAGGTTTTGGCAGCTCCTTTGTGCCTCTATCTCAAACACATAATATTCAGGAAAAAAAACTGCTACACACAGAGAACCCACATTCTGACCTACCAGTTCTCTCACCCGAGTCAGGTGACTCTTACTCATTTGGAACTACCGATCAGGTCATAATAGTGGTTATTACCATCCATAACAGGTGAATGTCCAACAACAGACAGACTATATCGACATGTAACCGACCCATCAATTCTCCACCTCCTCTTCATCTTCTTCCTCTTCTTGTTCCTCATCCATACGCTCTTCCTCATCTTCATTGTCTTCCTCCTTGCCCTTGCCATTCTCTGCATCAGCCTTCTTTTCTTTCTCTCTCTGCTTCTGCTCAGAGGCCACCTTCTTTCCTTTCTGGCTCTTCTTGAAGCCTGCCCAGAAAAATATGTGGTGCAATCAGTTTTTGAGGGGCCCAGCAGGGGGAGCAGAGGTTAAAGATTGGGGAACAAGACTGTAGTTTTAGCAGTAGGTCTGTTTTTGCCAAGGAGCAAAATACACAGCTATGCCCAGCCCTTAACCCTCATCATAAATCCCACGCTCACCCTCCAAAGCTTCCTTCAGTGGTTGGAGAAACCTTTCGAACTCCATCTCCTCCATGGCAGCCATTACATCTGCTGCATTCAAGGTTTTCCTCTTGGCCTTCATGGCAAAGTTGTTGGCACTGATGCCATGGGAGACAGGGGAAGGAAGGAGATAAAACACATCAAACTTAAGGTTAGTTCACATAGTCTTTGTTTACATTGCAAAGACAAATGCTGGACAATGAAAAAGTTACCATGAAGTGGCATAGAGCACGAAGACACTGGCAGCCTGAGAAATGGCCCTTCTGGCCTCTTTGGACACATTCACCCCCTCCGGCAACTGGAGGAGCAGAAAGACACAGAGTGACAGCGTCAAAGTGTGTTCATTCACCTCAGGACAAAGTGACCATTTATGTCCGACGAATGCATTTCAGTTTGGACTTTAATTACACTCGACACTATAATACCCTTTCTGATATCGCACGAACTGGCATAAGGATTCACAGAAATTCTATGTTCTCTTAAATTAAAATAAAAAACACAGGACTGACTCATGGTAGTAATCTACTTGAGTAATTTGTTTCCAGGGAAATGGATAGTATGCGATTGCTATGTTTTTAACGTATGTATAATTTGTATTCACGCGGATCGTATTAAAAAAGCGGTCAAAAATGAAGCGGGGTCTCTCACCGCCTCTTTGATGATGCGGGTGATGACGGCGTTTGGAAGATTCAGGTCTTCTGGTCTCTCAGCCATGGTTTACTCCACCGTTTTCGCCACTAAAATGATTTTAAAAAAGAAGTATTGTATATTGGCTTAAGCGTGTGTATCAGGTATACATATATGTACAAGCGGATTAATCACCACGTTTTCTTCTTTAACCGTGTTTAAATTACCGCCTAACTATTCTACGGTGGTACTTACGCCTCTATGGACGTAAGACAAATGTCCAAATAAAATTTCGGCTTCTCTTCACTGTAAGTCCGATCCACTCGAGTCGTGACCTTTCGCGCCCCGGCGCGCGTTTCGACCTTTCAACTTTCACCCTTGTCGCGAGTCAGTGGCAACAAGAATGTGTAAAACAAATCTGTGTAAAAACGCATCACGCGGTACTTTTGTGCATGTCTACCTTTGAAATCGATTACGTTCATCAGTATTATTATTATAACATATATATTTTGTAAAACTGTGCTTGACAGTATCAATCGATCCCACAATGCAACCGAGGACAGCTGGGCGCATGCTCAGATCAAATTTCTCTGAAGGAGGCGCGCTGAAACGGGGTGTTTAAGTTTTGCAGGAAGCGTGTTTTACCAAATGTGGTCCGTGAGCGTTTGACCGTCAATAAAAGTATTTTGTTAACAAAAAAAGTTTCGTTAAAAAAGAAGAGATGTTAAGTTTATCTTTTACATTCTCTTTGTCTTTTATATTCTCTTTATAGAAAAGGATGTGAGCACAAATGCTTTCTGCCCAAGCAAGCAGTTATGATGCATCCATGAACTGATTTAATACAGTTTCCCAATATCAGCATTTTGTTTGTGTTTCAGAAATGCATTTAGATTCGTTGATGGCTTGTTAACATTAATAAAAATTTCAAGATGTAATTTTGCTTGAAGTAAGATAGGGGTGATTGTTTTAAATATTGGATTATTTGGTACAAATACTTAGTAATAACTTAGTTCCCGCTGAAGTACAAATCATGAACAAATATAGAAGCTACTTGAGATAACAGATGCATCATGATTCATTAATGAACAAGCATAAGATTGGTATTTTACTTGTCTTATTCATGACTTGTTCCTTCAGTAGTTCATGCAGGTTTACAGAATTAACACAAATAGTAACAAATATAGTAATTGCTTGAGATAAAACATGCATCACGATTCATTGATTTAGTGACACAAGATTAATACGTAACTAACTGTTACATTGTTTCTGATTAATTAATGCAGAAGTAACAGTATAATATCACATTATTTGTGCCCTAGCTGTCAAGTGTTACAGATTATTTTAATAGGCTAGGGATGTTGCTGTGCAGTCCAGATCTTTCACCATATATAGATACTGGGATTGTGACACTGCAGTTATTTACTTGGATTCATGTGCTAAGGTCCTGTTTCTTCGGATGAGCTGCTGCCATGTTCATGGTTATCTTCAGTAGCCCTGGAGGAAATCATGTATAGCAAACTTTTAGGATTTTCTCAAAATCTCTTAGAGAACCCATATCGGCTTCCAAACTTTCAGGCACGGCATCATCACCAGTACCTCGATCCTGGACCTCAGTGCAGAAGAAGGGGAACCACTGGGCATGGCAAAATAACAGCCCCCAGCCGTCACCTCCCAGGAAAAGAGCTGCCAACTGTGAATCACTCTAGGAATGACCACAGCCCATGGCTTGGCAGCTTCCAGTCTTTGTGAGTACAGAGTGGAACAATTTAGGCAGCCTATCCTAGAGAGTTGTAGAGAATAGATGGGTCCATGATCTCAGCTGAAGACTACTCATCCTCAACACAGACACTTATCTAGCTTGGGAGCCTTGCTTTCACAGAATAATAGCATCCCTTGCCTGTGCCCCAAGTTTGCTCACAGTGCACAGCTGTGTGTAGCCTCCCCACCATTATATAGCTTAACCATTTACATCTGAACTGTTTGCAAGCAAGAAACTGAATCCCTGTAATTCCAGGGAAAGAAAAGATCTGTCCTTTTGATCCAAGCAGCCCACTGCATTATTTTTATTGCAGCAGAAAGTGGAGCACTGTTGACTGTACTTATTTGTGGTTTTTCCTTATTGGTTTTTGCAGTGCCATTTACACAAATGACTTGAAGTTGGTTTAATTACATTTGCTTAAGATTCAATTAAGACATTTTATGTTTATATTTTATTTTTCATGGGAACTGTGTGCTTTTCCATTCAGTCAATGGCAACAGAGTGATGTCATGCTGAATACACTAAAGACGCTTTAGTGCTTTTGGGTTTTTGGGAGATGTTTTGCTCATTTAGCTGTGTGCTCATCTGCGCTGGATCTTGTTGGAGATGCTGATGTAACCTCTACATCAAGCACAACTGTAAAAACAGCAGCATTTACGCCTGTGTGGTCTTTATGAGCATTGTGGTTAATTTTCTTTATGTTGCGCAGCATGATGCGGGGAGAGCTCATGACTTTCCATATGTCAGGTGACCACCGGTCTTTGTCATGATTCACATCACCTTCCCTCATTCCTGTATCTGGGCTTATGTGTATTGTTTGCTTCTGCAGTAAGATCAGGACCCATGTGCGTCTTACAGGGTGCAATAACGGCGTTTGGACATACAACTGCTGTGTGGTTTGGGTTTTGTTTTCCTTCCCCACTAAATGTGCATTTTGCTTTCCTGATGTAAATTACCCACAATTCTGTCGGACACATGAATCCCCTCCATGTGTCTCCAGAGAGGAAACAAAATTTAAATTTGTCTGGATGCCAATAACTCTATCTCAAGTGGTGGAGTACTCTGACTTTGCCGCATTCTCTTATATTTTAATAATGTGGCCTCAAACACAGAACAAATAAATGGAAGACGATAAACATTATTATCAAACAATATAAGATGTTTATCATTGTTACTCCAGTATCCTGCAGTTACGATTCTGTTGGAATTTATGTTGTTGGGCCTGTGTTAGTTTGGTGGCTAGATTTATTTCCATCCTTTATATAAAATCTACATTTTCCAGCCTCCTGCTTGAATTGTGCTACATTCAACATGCACTGTATTTCTCAGATTTACCCATAAATCATAAATGAATCCCACTCTTTTACCTTTGAAACTTCATTGTCTCTCTCCTGTACCATCAAGTTTTCAGCAGTTAGTCAAGTATGCCATAATCTGTGTTGTTAATGTAGATAATAAGGAATAACTTAGGGACTGTCCCCTAATTACATCCGTAATCTGCAAAGCTTAAAAGACACTCTGCTTCCTGTTTGCTAGCCAGTAAAGTACCTGCTCACATGAATCAAATTCAGGCATTTGAATAAAACTCCATTAACCCCTCGATTCTGGTACTTGTACCGTAGTAGTTCACTGTGATATCATTCCCTACAGTAACACAAGGTGTCACTAATGACCCTGGGAGAAAATATGGTGGGTGTATGCTGGAGGGGTGAGACAAATATCTCCCCTTGCCCCCCTGCTTCTTTTCAGTATAATATTTGGATGTCAGGCCGACATTTCAGGTTATTACAGATTGACCATAGATCCATCTACTTTTTGTAACCACTCATCCTATTTAGGATCACAGGGGGTCTGGAGCCTATGAACACAAGGCAGGGAACAACCCAGGATGGGGCACCAACCCATCACAGGGCAGGGGCACACAACTTGGTAACTCCAGTCAGCCTCAGCATGTTTTTGGACTTTGGGGGGGGGGGGACCAGGGCACCCAGAGGAAACCCCATGATGACACAGGGATAACATGCACATTCCACACACATGGAGCCCTGGCCAAGATGCAAACCCAGGTCCTGGAGGCGTGAGGCAACAGTACTAACCACCGCACCACTGTGCCGCGACATAGGTACCAGAAATATTTGTTTTTTTCGCCAAAACTGGAAGCTTGTTTGTGCCTGAACACAGATCATTTCCAAGAAAACCTCACTGACATTATCTGTGAAGAAAAGTACACATAAAATTATTTAATTACATATCTGCTTTGTGCTGTGCTTACAGTTGGTGCTTACAGTCAGATGTCGAAGTGATTCCATCATTTTGTCTGTAATTTGTTTGAAGAAAATAAATGCTTTTGTTCTGTGAAGAAAATCAATTTTATAATTTTAATTAAAGAAAGATTAATAATATGGAAAATTATTTGATATAGAGCCTCAACACGTTCCATGATAAAAGAAATTAATTAAAATTAAATCCATTTTTGGCCGTTAAAAAAAACCCACAGTAGCTGCATTTGCCTTAACTTG